>JAUTXW010002049.1:3025000-3625000 GCA_030620095.1 Kuschelorhynchus macadamiae | reverse complement strand
TGACCTAAAATAACTGATAAAGGTATCTTCCGTTAGACATAACAAGTCCCCTGGAAAAGAAAATCTAGCTGTTTACTTAATAATTAAAAGACAATTCCAAACTAAAACGGCCATTTTTTTACAAACTCACATTGCCACACCACAGTTAGGTCAACTAAAGCTCCTAGTTTCGCAATGTCCAAGATAAAGTAAATAAAACTTATTTATTCAATATATAAAAAATCAATATTCTTCTAATGTCACTGCACCTTTAGAACGCTGCTTCTTGAAGTAAGGCAACATATAATTAGAAGATTTGAACCGTATTAACAATCACAAAATAATACATTAAGACACATGCAGTAGTGAAGCTAAGAAAAGCTTGGTATTTTTTTTTCAGCAAATTTATTTCTTCAATGTTAAAGTTTATTGTAGTTCCACGACCCGCTATTGGCGTACGATCGACCTTATACTGTGAGGTAATCTTGGCAGTGGCTAAATTTTTAAATAATGAACTCTATAATAAAAGAAGTACCGCTTCCTTTCAAGGCAACCCTTCAAAAAACTTCAGCTCGTGGAAAGTACCATTCGATACTTGACAGGACTACTTGGATTTTATTTGTGAGATAGGCAGACAATAACATTATTACTGTGGCATTAACATGCTATGGGGTGGAAACAGTTTCTCAAGTAAAGAGATATTTGCAAAAAGAAAAAATATATATTAGTTCCACGACCCAACCTAATCGGGAAGTATAACTCATCAATGGGGGTACCGATTTGATGGATGAGAGCATAGGAAGGTATCGTATAGACATACGTTCAAAAAAATGGTGGTGGAATTTATGTACATGGTTGATAGACGTCTCAATTCAAAATTCGTGGATTTTGAATAAAAAAGCAGGGCACCACGTCACTCAACTTCAATTTAGACGAGAAATCGTGAATTCTTACGTGAAGATATATGGCACTGCCTTAAAAGGAGCTGGTAGACCATCCTCTTCTTTAGGTAGTACACAAACGAGTAGAGTAAGTGACAACGTAAGATACGACTAAATTAACCAACTACTTGTTTATATACCAAACAATAAAAGAAGAAGATGCCCTATGGAACTGTGTTTTACAAGTAGTAGGACAATGCGCAAAAAATGTGATGTCGGCATTTGTTTGACATGTAACATAGGCTTTCATAGTAAGTAATTGTATATTTAGTATTTATCTCACAACTAGGTAGTGCGAAAGCCCTGCGTTACATACATGTAACACATTTTTTTTATGAGTTCCTAATAAAAATTTTGATAAAAACAAGTTTTTCTGGTTTTATTAGGACATATTTACCTAGGAGAAGGCTTATGTTAAGAAGGTTTTGTACTACTGCAAGTGATTGATCACACAGTTATGGGGAAAAATATTTATAGGTAATTCGGACAAGAAAAATAACTGGAAATTGTTTTCGTTCGAAATGTTCGCTAGAGGGCGTAACAGTAACTCAAAAATGGAAATGCCGATTTTCTCTTGCATTTTCCTAATTAAGCGTTGCCGAAAATATAAGCATTGCATTCTTCAGGCAATTATACAGCTTTATGCTACTTATCTTTTTTTTCAGTTTTCAATAATAAAGTGGTAGGGTCAAACTTTTTTCTTTTAAACATTTATATCTCTATCCTTCAAAGTTTTTAACGATCCCGTTATTGTTAAATGCAGGACTTTTAATGGGTTATACGGATCGGTTAGTAATGAAGCCCAATCTTAAGTTACCAACGTTTCGGAAAGTATATTTCCTTTCTCAAGGCTCTATAACAAGTACACTCTTTTGCAAAAATAGTTTAAAAATATAATATATACATATAAAAGTTTAGACAACATGAGTTTAAAGTATATGACATAAATAGTTTGAAATATGCGTAATTCATAAGTTTAACAAGCGACAAACATTATTAAATAGATTTCGATAAGGTACACAGTACAAATTATAAGTCGTATACAATTTATTTTTCTAATTAATTCTTGGTAAATTGAGCCAACAAATAAAATGAAATATAAAATATGTTCGAAAATATACAAAAAGAGAACAAGAACTTACATTTATAGAGGGTTCCACCATATAAAAAGCAATGATATATTAATGACAAGAGCAGATAAGGGAAATATAATTGTTATACAAAACAAAAATGATTATAATCAAAAAGCACTCCAACTTCTAAGTGACTCTTCGACCTATATAAATTTATCCAAAGACTCTGCTATATCAGTTCACAATAAAAATAATTAACTTATACACTGCCTTACTAAAAAAGGAATGATCATCCAAATTTTAGCAAAAACTTTAAAAACGAATTATAGTGTTTTACCAAAAATGTAATTTTTGTCAAAAGTTCTTAAGCTAAATGTCCCATTACGACCAATAGTTTCTTTTGTAGCTTCTCCTTTATATCAAACAAGTGAATATTTATCTAATATACTCAAAAATGGGTTTGTGAAAGGAGAAAAATACGTTAAAATTTTTTTAAAGTGTCCCTAAAAGACATAATTTTGCAAAGTGTTTACATTTTGGTGTCGTTGGAATGTGGTGGAGACCTTACCTTGGAAATCATCAAAACAAGATAGATCACTATCAAAACGAGGTGGATCACTATTAAAGAACATACCAACAACAACCATTTTGTTTATAATGGAACTTTTTACAGACCTATGGCTTAGATATGGGCAACTGTATATCTCCCGAATGCTCGGACATAGCAATGTCCGATTTATAGGACAAATGTTTGAATGGGCTGTCGTTTACTGTTCCGTTTTATAAACGATACGTGGACGACATTATTATAGCAATTCCATATGACAAAACTCAAGAAACACTTAATATATTCAACTCGTATCACCAAAAATTGCAGTTTACGCTCGAGTTGGAAAATAATAAGACTCTCCCCTTTCTCGATATATTATGCATACGCAATGACGATGGCCGTTTAATAACTGATTGGTATCATAAACCTAATTTTTCTGAAAGATTCCTTAATTATTGAGCACAAACACAGCCAAAAAATAAATATTATTAATAACCTAAAAATTAGGGCCATTGAATTATCGCAACCAAACTTTAAACATAAAAATGTAAGTTTAATCAAAACTTATTTACTAAAAAATAACTACCTTACAAAACATGTAAATAGAATTCTGAATAATTCTGAAAACAATCCCTTGAAAACTGAAACAGAAAAAAAATTTTCTACTCTATGTGATAGGACTAAAACCCTACTTTTAAATAGCATATAAATGTAGCTTTCAAAGGTGGAAATACACTCGCTAAACATTTTTATTCTAAAATAAAAGACAAAACGCCCTTAATGCAATAATCCAACGTTGTTTATAAAGTACCTTGTAAAGAATGCAAATAAGGTATACATAAAAGGAAGGTATATTAAAACAAGGATGTCAGAGCATGCGAGAGATTGCAGACAGTTTCATATCGTCAAAGATTCTAAAACACCCCTTTTTGACCATGTTAAAAACTATGGTCATACTTTTGATTTCAACAACGTAAGTATAATTGGGAGACAAGAGAACTACAAAAAACGACTCGGTAATGAAATGATTGAAATCAAAAAACATCCATCCGTAAATAGACGTAATAGGATAGAAATAGAAGAACAGACATAAACGGATTAAGCACATCATATTATACTATTATCAATCGGTTAAAAAACCCATAAAAAACTAAACCTACTGTATACATTCCAGTAATAACACAGTTAGCAGCACTTTTATAGGTATATATATATATATATATATATATATATATATATATATATATATATATATATATATATATATATATATATATATATATATATATATATATATATATATATATATCGGCAAATTTTAATTCTGTGCGTGTTTATGGTGTAGTCAAAATTGTCCCGTCTATCTATACAATGACCTACATATATAATGATTTTGTTGTGACTGGTTGAACCCTCTGTAAATGTAAGTTCCTGTTCTCTTATTTTGGAACATATTTTATATTTCATTTTATTTTTTGATCCAATTTACCATGAATTAATTAGAAAAATTAATTGTATACGAATTATAATTTGTATTGTGTACCTTATCGGCATCTATTTAATAATGCTAGTCTCTTGTTAAACTTATTAATTACGCATATTTCAAACTATTTATGTCATATACTTTAAACTCATGTTGTCTAAACTTTTATATGTATATAAAAGTATTGCATTTATTTATATCTCTGTTTTGGATGAACCGATTACATACATCTCAAAAAAATCAAATGGTATGATATAACTTTTTTATCTTAATTTAATTGAAGGTTATAAAAGGTATCGAATAGTCAAATAAAAAATCCAGGTCCGTATTTAAATAAAAAAAGTTGTTGATGGACGCCCGAATCCGAAACGTTGGATTGAAAAACTAACTTCACCAATTTGTAGACAAGAAAAAGTGACAATGTTGAAGTGATAATTATTTTCATCTGTCGTATCAACTAAGCCTACCATTGTAGAAAAACTAAAAAAAATAAAACATTTCTTTTATTATTAAGGTTACGCAGCAGTTACCGTTTTTCATCACATTTTCGATATCGCCTGGGATGTATGGTCATGCAGGCATTTCGTCTTTACCAAGATGGTAGTAGACTGGCATGCCGCAGCCAGAAATCACCGGAGCCCCAATAGGTAGTGCTAAGTGTTACATTTAGCGTGTAGTACTGTTTCAGTATGATAGACGTTTCGTTTTCGATTTTGTCATATCGAGCAATCTGTTATTTCAGATCTCCCTGGGTACAAGCTTGCCTGATGAGGGTAGAAGCTCAGAAATCATGATCGCAGGAGGGTACCCTGTGACATAATCGAAAGCAATTCTTCTAGTAGGCCGTTTTGCACCTGCAGAAATTATATATTTCTGTTATTATACATAATTATAATATAGGTATTTAAATTAGAAATTAAAGACACTAAACTAGGAATGAAGATGTTTAGCTTTGGTCGAGTGTGTTTTAAACTGTAAAATGCAAATATTCGTTTCGTAGCTTTTAAGGCAAAAACGCAAGGAATCAGCTGGAAATAAATATTGCGTTTTTTGAATTGAGAAGTAAATATCGATTATTTTAGGAACAAGTGTTTTATTTGATGATATAGTAATAGACAGAAGAAGTTATTTTGTAGTTTTACGTCAAAAAGTTCTCGTAGATTCCGGCAGTGGTGGTTATTTTTTATTTCTTTTTGAATTTCTAATTCTTCAAAGTACTCGAGTTTTTATATTTCTTGTGATTAAAACAATCAGTATTTCACTACTATGTTCTATGGAGAATTTGTGGTTATTGTACTTAAGGTGATGACCAAAGACTGACTTGGTGTGTTGTGAAATGTCTTCTTTAATTCTAATTTCTAATTTTCTTGTTGTGTTTCCAGTATAAGTTGCAGCACAGTCTTGGCAACTGAGTTTATAAACCCCGCTTAATTGTGTGTGGTAATTTATGTTCAGTTCGAACTAAATTGTTGCCTAAAGTATTTGTGGCTTTAAGTGAGATTCTAATTTTTGGTACTGTGTTCGTTAATACCTTAGCAACTTTGTAAGGAAGGGGACACACAAATAAGAGTAATTGTCATGTCGTGTGAGGGAGTTGTAAAAAATCTCAAATTCCAAAAATATACCGTAGAAGCCGAATCATTCAAAGGCATGTATTTATAGTCATACAGAAAACGGTAAGCGTTTACACATACAGGCTAGTAAAAAATGTTCTTATTATGGATTGAGATGAATTTTGTTTTCGTAGAATAGACATACCGTTGAAAACTGTGAAACAGAACTGAATAATAATAATTATGATAATAATACCTATCTGCGTGCTAGCACATCAAACATATATATACATCTCTCTTTTCCGGCCAGGAAGAACACTGTTACGTATATAAAAAAATATTTTTTTAGTTTGTTTTATCCTGTACGTTCTCTTGAAGGGTCATAGCCTTAAGGATGACAAATTGTCGAAAACGCTGACAGATAATAAAAAAATGAATGCTAAGTACTCCAAACCTTGTCTCTTATTTGTTAATTACTTTTATGTTGTTTTATTTCCATATTCGTTTGAGCTCTATTTGAAGGTGATAGTATTTAGGAATGTATTCTTGCTCTATGTGGGCCAAACTATCTGTACAGCAAAACTTCGGTAGAAATTCATTTTTTTTCTTTTTTCTATTAGGATGCGATCTGTTCTATGATATTGAATATGCTTATCCGTAAGACTGGTAATATTTATAGATATGCTACATTTGTGTCTATAAGGACACAAAAACGAATGCAAGATATTTCTGTACTATACATCTCTAAATATATGTTATTCTTTGGCGAATTATAAGCAGCAACACCGCAAGAGAAGGCGTCCATGTTTAATGATTTCGCGGACATTCTTGCATCTAGAGCAATTATATTGTCTAAACTATTTTAAACGACGTTCATAGTTTCTGTTGCATATCACTTTATCTTGAATAGAGATAATAAATACTTCGGTCCCTGGATATACGTAGCAAATTCTCTGCTTGTTGCCTTGTTGGTCTGCTTTGGATAACGTCCATGTAATGCTTTCTCTTTCCAATCTGTTTTGAGATTTTTGACTCTAGCTGGGTCCTCTATTTGGTTGGATTAGTTCATTTTTAGAGGAGTTGCATTGTCGTCGGTCTGCACAACTTCTCTTGGTAGATTGTTGGATTATTGTTGTTTGAAAAATATTTTTGTAGACTTTTAGTTTGTGATTTAGGCATAATTCGGGTATATTGGGAATGCATTCGCCGCCTCTACAAAGTGACATTAAAATACAAACGCTCTACTGCAAAGTTTGGGTGGATATATCTAAATTGTATCAATAATCTTTTGGCTAGCTATTATTATTACTAATATCATATTATTGGTACACTGCTGAAACGAAATTAAAAATCATTCTTTTACATGAACTACTTTTAATTAAGGCAGCACAATACCATGTGCATTATGTTATTATTATTCCTAGAGACGATAATTATTCTCATTTTCTGAAATTCTCAATATTTTTTCTACTTACTAAAATGTTGTAGTCAGTTCCTCTTTCAAGATATAATCGATTTATCTTATATTTTAGAAACCTTTTCTGTAGTTTTTTGCTAATACTTTTATAACAGGATAGAACGAACAAAGCTAAAAAAAGGTCTTCCATCCTTTAATAAATAAGCCTGTTTGTTGTTGTTTCCTAGCACACGTCATATTCTTGCATTTGGATGCATTTAAGTCAGCAAACATTTTAAAGTAATTGGCAAATATTAGTTAATTTGACGTAAATCAGTTATAAAATAAAAAGTTCTTTCTTCAGGAAAAGCACTGCTAAAAGAAATAGAGATATGGCATTGAAACCATACGCTTCAAGTTTCTTATTGTTTGTTATATCCTGTCAAATATCTGTCAAAGTTCTGCACTGGCTGTAACTACCTGCCCCTAATCGTCAAAAACTCTCAGCACTACCTGAGCAATACATGTTAAATTGGAAGTCGTAAAGTGTTTTTTCTCGATTAATACATGCTGTTTTAGGGCTAGAATAAAAGTCTTCCCAGGCACTGTTACAGTCCCCCAGTCGAACTACAGTTCACCGAAACAGAATCGTCTCAAGAACCTTTGAAAAATTAAAGGCTATAGAAACGGCGTTTATTGCTGGTTTGGGTAAGTTCTCTTTTCTTAAGAATAGGACATACTTTTCTCTGAAGCCTCAATTCGCGATAGTACACCTATAGATTCATAAGCTAGAAAGTATTGACAGCAGCTCTGTGAAGGTCGCAAAGTAATCCTTTTAAAGAGAAGAAGGTACACAATCTGTACCGGATGTAATTTTAATTTAAATTCGCTTAGAGTTTTCACAATACCTTTACCTTTTTATCAGCATATATTCATCCCTAAAATCATCAATAACAAAAAAAATACTATTACGAGTCAATGCTTATAGAAAGAGATTTTCATAAAATAAAACTAGTTACTTTCGATCATAAAAAAAGTTTTCATCGAGAGAAATCAAAATTTTCGCGTAATCTAGGGTATAATACGCGATTTGTACGCCGCTATCTTATAAATTGCCCTAATTTATTAGCTGTAAATTTAAGTGTCATTGGAGAGAACAATTAACAAACCCACCGAGCAATATCTGTTCAGTCTTGTCTGGCACTAATTAAAAACAATCAATCTTCTCCACGGAATCTGCAAAGCAACTATAAAGACCCCCAATTTATTCCGCTTTCATCGTTATTAAAGAAAAAAAGGGACAAAGAAACTGAAGAAAAATAATTATTCAATTTCTTTTAAAAGTTGGGCTTATTTTGCCGATACCAGTTTGCCTCAGACAAAGTATTCGCCTTGAGATAAACGCGTATTTACACCAAGCAAAAAATATTTTATCAACTATTAAGCAGAGGTATATAATAAACAAAATTATGGAGGGGTGCCTTTTAAAAAAACTGAAATAATTTAGTTCAAAGATATTTAAGTTTGATATGGACTCCCTGTATGTGATGTATTTAATATTACGAAAACAATATTTCATTTCATGCTTATTCTCTGCAAAGAAGCAACATATCTTAAGTTACGTTGCGCAAATAGGCGTTATATTGCTAATCATAGATGTGCATCAAATTTGACATTTTTTTAAAAGCCAAATATTTAAAAAACTATCAATTTCAGCCATATAACATGTTATACAAAAAATTATTCTAATTTCGTGTAGAATTTAAAAATTGAGTCAAATAGAGGATGTCTCATTAAAAAATAAACTTTTAAGTTTGCATAAATGACAAGCTAGAATTTTGCTCATTCTCAGAGAAGTTTAAAGGCAAAAGTATCAAAGACTCAGAAAGCATTCTTTCATTCTTTCAATATCTTTATTTAGACAATGCCTATTGGATATACCATTTTTAACGCTGGGTATTCTAAATTTAACTTAGAATATACTAGTTCTTTGAACCTTAATATATTGTCGATTATTAATCCAAGATTTTTTTACAAAATTTTAAAATTCAATTGTAGTCTTATCCCAATTTATATTTAGTATTTCCATAATTTTGTTTCGCACATTATCCATGCAAAATAATATTGCTTTGGATTTGGATATAACAAGTTTTTAAGAAATTATTCAAATCGTTATTAATGCAATTATTAGCTAATGGGCTCTTTGTTGAAAATATATTTGAGTGTCGTCAGCATACATCTGGTGACGGTAATATGTCTCAAATTTTGAGGTGTATAGAGTGTATAGCAAAGGACCAAGAATGCCTCTCTGTGGCACCCCGCCTACAACATCAAATGCATCAAGGACATTTTTATCAAACATCATTTGTTGTTTTCTATTGGATAAATGTGAGAGCACAGGTATGGTGGAGCTCGAGGATTAAAACCAATATAACGTAAAACAGAATTTAATATTTTATGGTTCACCATATCAAATGCCTTAGTAAAATCGAGCAATATCAAAACGCAGGCCTTATCCTTGTTCAATGCATTTACAGTCTCGTCGGTGACATGAGAGAGTGCTCTAGAACAACTATACCGAGTAGGAAAAGCTTACTGTTGATCGGGAAGAATATTATTTTGTACGTTCATAATTTCCTCGGGAACTTTTGCCAAGTTAGAAAAATAGAAATCGCAAAAATTAATATGTATAAACAGTTTAAGGGCAACTGGACAAGCGAGTAAAATTAACGTTGTACTTAGTTGATTGATTCCAAAAGTCATAGAACTAACAGCGTTTAAAATTAAAATTTATTGCAAAATTTCCTGTAACTACAGGAAAGATAAAATCATTGCTAACCAGTCTGTTTGAACTATAATACGATATTACATTTTTATCTAGTGAATTTGGCAAAGTTTTTTTTTCCCGATCGTATAGATGAGGTTGCTAAACTGCGCGTTTGTTTATAACATACCCAGTCTCCCTTAGTTTTTGTTTCCCTACCTTGGTTTCATTGACCTTGATCTCAGCTTTTGCATGAACCGAATATTTGAGGTTATCTAAGGCTGATATGGTCTTTTCTTATTTTTGATCATTTTTAGTAGCGCATGGATATTCAGAAATTCTAAAATTCCATTAGTAAATAATTCCAAATTTTCATCCATATCTACCATAATATTATACATCAACCCCCAATGAAGATATCTATTTTATCTAATATCTAAAGTAACATGAACATTACCAATATATGGTCCGAGACTTCAAAATTTCTAATACCAGTATTGTCAGTCTGATCCACATTACAATAAATTAAATCAATCAAAGTAGAGTATTAATTTATAATTGTTGTGCCCTTTTAAACATAAAGTTTATTACTAAATGTGTTCAGATTATTTGTTGCGTTAAGATTGACAAACAAAAATCTTTTTTGGCTTTTTCGCAACTGAATAAAAATATTTAACTTTAAATTAATTCAAGCAAATATTTAATAAAATTACATACCACAACATGTAGACTAGTCTGTCTACGAAATTTTCGATACATAATATAGACATATTATTTAAACAAGCGTAAGAAATTATGTCATTTACCTTAAGTTTTTATAGACACGTAGTAGTCGTACAAATACTTTCATCCTATCGGGACTCATCAGTGCGGCCGATCGTAAGCGAGAAACACTAAATAATAGAAAAGAATTGATTTCAAAATGTATCAGCTTGTTTGACATGTAACCTAGATATGAAAAAATTATAGTTTGCAGCCATCTATAATGTTATTTTTAAATGTGTTCAGATTATTTCTTGCGTTTAGATTGACAAACAAAAATCTTTTTTCGCTTTTTCGCAACTAAATAAAAATATTTAACTTTAAATTAATTGAAGGAAATATTTAATAAAATTATATACCTCAATATGTATGATGAGTCCCGATAGGATGAAAGTATTTGAACAACTACTATGTGTCTATAAAACATAAGGTAAATGACACAATTTCTTATGCTTGTTTAAATAAAATTGTTTATATTATGTATCGAAACATACCGTAGACAGACTAGTCTACATGTTGAGGTATGTAATTTTATTAAATATTTGCTTCGGTTCTGGTACGATTTAATACATTTCGATTTTTGACTTTTTTTTAGTTTTATTAGGAAACTTACCTCAATTTTACTATATCTAAGCAAAAAAAAAGCGTGGAAGCATTACAATTTTTCACAAAATAATACAAATTAGAATTGATTTGTCAAGTCGCACTACAGCACTTTTAACACATTTTATTTGAAATTCCGTTAAATGTTATGCATGTGACTGTTGTTGTAAGTTAATATATGTGTATTTTGAAAGATTTGTTTATTTCTAGTATATATTTATTAAATTTGAATATTTTTTTTTTGAAAATACGAATATGAATAATTCTACAAAATAATATCTAAGAAATCTAAATTCTACTAACTTAACTACATGTCATTTAGTCAGCCGGTAAGCGCTGTTGCCAAAGTAAATTTTGTTATATACTTTGATGACCCAGTAATATTTTGGATGAATCATTAATCATTAAAGCAAAAATATTTAGAGTTTCACATTAAGTAGGCAACCAGTTCTACATATATCGTGTCGGAAGGGAAATTGAGCATTTATTTGGTTTTATTACCGTTAGTAATTTTAGTATTTTCTGACTTATAATTAATAAATATGCGGATTAGGTTAGGTTAAGATTGGTTGGGGTCGCTGTAAAGAAAGCGCGCGGTAGCGCACTAACAAAATTTGGAGTCTACATTAAAACAAGGTTTTTTTTAACAAAACTTATACTGTCAGGTGGATGTTTTCGATCAGCGTTAGGTTAGCCCAGATTCGTAGATAAAATTAAATATTTTTATTCAGTAGCGAAAAAGCCAAAAAAGATTTTTGTTTGTCAATAAAGTTTATTAGTTATTGGAATATCCACCTGTGGCATATTTATATTAAAATCGCCCGAAATATTAATAAAATCACATGGATTAAAATCAGCCAGAGTATTCTCCAAATAGATTAGGAGTGCACTAATGTCTCCAGAAGGAGGTCTGTATAAATTATTAGTCAGCAATATTTTCGTTTCAACTTTTATCACAGTCCAAATATGTTCAATAAATTCCTTAGACTCGCTAAGCAAAACTCTAAATTCTTTAAATAAACGGCAATTTCTCCACCTCTCACACATCTTTCCTAACGTATAAAGGTATAGTTATTAATAATTAATGCCTCATCCCTTGTTCTCTTACTTAACCATGTTTTCGAAGCGACCAGTATATCATATTGATCTAGTATTAATATCACCACATAAAAACATCTAAGAACAGAAGGAAAATAAGGATAAGTGGGAAATGAGATCTTTCAATTTTTGCTGCTTTGAAAAGTTGGCTAGTCGCAACCTCGATAGTGAAACATTTAAGTTGTAAAGAATAAAATGTATCTGATTTTAAGAGTTAATTCATTAATAAAATTTTGGATTACACATACACAAACAGAGAAAATATTGCATCCGTGAAAAGTAGTGGCTTTCTAGATGATAAAGTACGCTTTCAACAAGGTAAGTTGTGTAGTATAGGTATTTACAAATACGTAATGTAGGTTTGTTTTCCTCTTCTTAATCCTTTTTGGTTTGGCAAGATCACATGAAAATATTATTATCTCAATAACGTATAAAACTATGCGTTATGAAACTCTGAAAAACAAAAAAAACCTTAAGAATTTTAGTACATTTAATATATTATTATTGAAGTATTACTTAAAAGGCCACCAGACGGCTTAAGCAAATCAATTTGAATCATAAATCAATATATTAAAGATATATTCAAAATTAACCATGTTTTGAGTCTGCGCATTTTCTTAAAATTAACCATCATCATCCAACCCGCTGCGTCCAACATATCCTGGCTCAATTTTGATGACATTCTTTTGAGACTTTAGGTCGATTGGGTGGGTTGTCTGCCTCTGTTTCTTTTGTCGACCCTCGATCTACATTTTTATATTCTTCTAGTCCACCTTCTGAGCATATGTCAAGCCCATTATCATTTAAGTCTCGCGATTCGTTCTATAATATCACATACTCCAGATCGTCGAAGAATTTCCTTATTTCTGACCCTGTCTCTGGTAGTCATTGTTAGTACAAACTGTTCAATTTTCCTTGCGTCACTTAGTCTGGTATCTGATGTTTTTGTAAGGATCATGTGCCATAAAGCAAGAACAGGTAACATGCATTGGTCAAAAGTGTTTCTCTACAAAAATATAGCAATATTGCCCTTGAATATCTCCCTCGACTTTCCATAAGCTGCCCAGCCTAAAGTTATCCTCCTACAGAGCTCACAAGTTTAATTATCTCTGACTTTTTTGGCTCATGTCCTAGATATTTATAGCGGTCCACAATCTCTATTTCTAACTGGGCTGCTTTGATGGTTTCGCTGGGAACAAGTTGGTCATCATTTTGTATTGCTAAATTTTATTTCTAGGACGACTCTTGAACAACCTCCGTGTCCTCGCTTCTCCCAAGTCCTCAGTAAAAAGGCTGAGTTATTCTCTGTCAATATTTACACCTAGTTAGGATAACTAATTAAGGTAAACAACGTTGGGGACATCAGTGTGTAGTCTTACGATGGTGGTTGCATTTTGATAGATGTTGTAGACTAGCTGGGAATATCGGTAGTCAAGTATGCATTTTCAAAGGGCCTTAAATATTGCTTTATATTCAAAATCCACGAAAATTACTAATATTCGTGGATTTCTGAAAATCAAGCATTACTTATATTAGGTTAAAATTTGAAACAATATTTTTATTCTCAGGTTTCTAATGTTATGCAAATCTTTACTAATTGTTTGGAATAATTACCTAGGACTCACTACAAGGAGGTAGCCCTACACCATATCCCAGCACCGAAACCTTAGGGGCATTTTATTCTTTTTGAACTTGTAGTGATTTTTTTTTTAAATTTCGGAATTATTTTTCTCTTTATAAGTCTTGCTATAACTATAAAATAAATAATGAGGCTACTTCTTTAACACACTTTTAATTGCCTGACTGTGCAAGTACTCTTATGAGAAAAAGATCCGTTTAACATTATTTTAAAATCATAAGCAGAAATAATTATGATGATTGGGGACTAGTCACTTACAGCAAACAATCAAATCTCTATAACTTAAAGAATCCATTTTGATCCCGAGAATCTCAAAGTTTTGAATAATTTTAGAATATCGTGATTTTGCAGCAATATAGCAAGCTGACGAATATGGTGAGGATCGACAGTTAATAGCCCAACTAAAAATTCTCAGGATGGACAGCGAAATCATTTTATTCCACCACTTTATTAGTACAATCTTGAAATTTTCTTTTAAATACGCACCAGGAGCCCTTTTAAAGTGGTCGAATAAAACAGTTTCGCTGTCGCAGTTTGCTAGATGACGTATAACTGTATAACTGTATAACTCTGAGATTTCCTTGAATAATTTTGATACTTTGGGTTATATTAGTTGATAGCTTGAAGTAATTGTAATATGACACAGCCCCCAATTATCTTGTTTATTCTTTCTCATGATGGTAAAATAATGTTAACGGCGGATGCGGTGGAGCGTTCGCCCTCTTGATTACTCTCATTTCCCTTACACACTATATATTTACACGCAGACACTTAAAACTTCAAAACAAAAATATTTATGAAAAGGTTTTATTCTAGAGAATGGAATTTTACCGACTTCTTAAACATTTAATTAATTAAGCCACCATTTTGTATTGGCATCTACAATTGACATAAATTGTCTAGTTCATCTATGTCTCGAACTTGATATTTGTGCAAAATGTCAACTCCATTTAATAACTAGTTTTTTGTTATACTGATATTTTAAACATTTCATTAGGTCGCCATTTTATTCACACCAGAATGGCAACAACAAAAATTTTTACCAGTATATCCCTACATAACACTTGAATTCTGTGCAAAATTTGATACACAATCAATGAAGCAGTTTCCTTGTATTTATTTTTCAAACTTTATATTAGTTCCCCATTTTCTTCCGCCATCTTGAATTTGAACCAAAATTTTACAAGTTTCCATATTTGTATAATTTGTTGTCAAATAGATCAAACTTTCATTATTTGAACGTCAGATCTCGAAATAACTTTCACATTCCTAGACATAGAACATAATTTTTAAGAAGTCGTTTTCATACTGCTGTGGAAAAGAATACAACAGACTTCCTAATTCCATAAAATCATTTAATATATTAGCATTTAAAACCTATTTAAAGGGGAAAACGCTGAGTAGGATTTTTAGTTTTAATCATGAATTGATTGATGATTATCTGTATTGTATGTATTTTTTTATTATTGTCTTATTTATTTTGATTCCTTCTGATTTACTTAGTTACCTATTTAGGTATTTTTTTAGTTTTTTTTTAATATTTTACTTATTTATATTATACATTTATGGTAGCTTTAAAAATTAGCTGTTAGGATCTTTTGTAAAATCAATGAATTATTGTTGTGTGTACATATTTAAGGGTTGAGTGGAAGAATAGCAGTCTTCTCTTCGCAGAACTAGCTAAACTTCTTCCTTTTAGGAATTAAATTGGCGTATATTTGTTCTAAATATTTCGCGATCGATCTTAATTTATTTGTTATTGAAACCGATTTTTTTAAGCGATACCTCGTATAAGAAAACGCGACTTTTTTTTGAAAGCCGTAATGTTTGCCTTAATATGCAAATTTTAGGGTATTTGTTTAGACTGAAGGTCTAATCCTATAAACCTCAATTTTTACAAGAATGATAAGAATAAATTTACGGCATCGAGAAAATTATAAATTCATTTTTTTTCGATCACGTCGAAATAAATCCTATAATTAGATATTAAAATACGTAAACTATATCAGGAAAGCTAGATTTCCTGATAATAATTTTACCATATAACCTTTAAGGGGCAAAATCGATTTCTAGTAAATCGAAATGGAACTAAATATAGAATATTGAGAACCAGATCGTTTTCTACAGTCTTTTGTAATCGTTAATGACTGACGCGTTTTCCAGTGACCTGAAATTATTGTGAAACTGTACACGACATCTGGCTTTTTGTTCGGGACGGCATTGCACGTTCAATTAAACACGAATATCTTTCTCAATTTGCTTTGTGTTCGTTCTTTAAGAAATATCGCAGAAAAGCAATTTACTGTTTTTTTTATTTCAAAAAACGAAGTTAAAAATACTGCTCGAATGGCTCCTATTAATTAATCTTTTTCTTAGCTCAAGAAATGTATTTGACGTATATGATTTGTGCAATGTTCAGATTACTCTTTCTTATTTACCTCTATAACCCAGTCGTCAAGAATTTTTTTCTGCAGCAAGCTGAAATCTCGAACTAGTAGAATCAGCGTCTAGGGTAGATAAAAAATCGGGGGTAGGCTGAATATTTAGTACGTTGTGATGGTTGGAAGGGTTAGATTTCATGTTAGTGTACAGGGTGTCCGGATTTGGTTGCAAAAGAAGGGTATCTCGCTTATTTTTAAAGATAGAACCTTGCGGTTTTCACGAACCTGAGCTAATTTTTTGTGAAACTCATAAAGCCGTAAACAAAATTTTCATAGCCTTCTTCGTTTGTGAGATACAGGGCGAAATAGAAAATTTCGCATTTTGGGACCCCCCTCGTATCTCGGTTATCCTTTAACTTAACGCAAAGGGAAAAATTGCTGCTAATGCAGTTTTTTACGCTGGATCCAGTGGCGTAGTCATGTTTTTCATTTGAGTTGTTATTTTTTAGAGATGACCCAAAGTTGTGTTTTTTTAAACGGGACACCCTGTATATTTGTCCAGAAATTGATTTGTCCTTTTAAAAGCTTCTCAAAAATATATAATAGTATGGGTCTATTTTAATAAACAACAACAAAAATCCTAATTTTTATAATTATCATCCCAAATTTTGCAGTAGGCCATGCAAAACAATGCTGCCTTTTATTTAAAGTCGTTAACAATATCTACATCCTAACAATAAATCAAAATAAATATGTAATTAAATCTATTTATCAAAATATGTATTGATAATTTCGCACCAAAAAAGTACCACCTACCTGGATTTATGTAACACAAGAACAAAACAGTAATAAATTATTATGTAACAAGCCTTTCAGCAACAACCAACTGTCGTATAAGAACTACAGTAACCAAGGAAATCAAAAGAACTGTTCAAACTGATTTCCATTTTGTTCTATGCATGCTTCGCACATTTTTCGTATTCGTTTTAGGGAATTAAGCAAAATAACGGGATGATTTTGTAAATAGCGAAAATTCTCTCTTATTGCATTTCCTAAATCTTAGACATTATCATAGTGGTCTTTGTAAATTCTATTTTCCAGATATCCCCATAGAAAGAAATCTAAAATCGACAAATCTGGGGACCTAGGGGGCCATCTTATAGGTCCATTTGTTCCAATCCATTGATTGGTAAAATTATTATCCAGAAATAATCTCGTCATTCCAGAATTGTGTGCAGGAGCACCGTCCTGTTGAAAATAAATTTCGTTAATTTGCGCTAGAGGAACATCGTCAAGTACTTCAGGTATAGCTGCCTCTAAAATTTCTATAAAGCGATTGGCTGTTAGATTTCCCTCAAATATATAAAATTTTATGTGTTCCTAATATGAAGCAGGACACATTTAGACCAAACCTGTCCTGCTGTCTTCTGGAAAATATTTGGTGTTGATTTTCCTGGGACCAGAATCTACTATTGTGCCTATTGAGTATACCAGAATTACTGAAATGTGCAATCAACCATATCGCATCTTTCTCGAAACCAATTGCAGAAGACTACCCGACGCTCTGCATCCCCTGGCTGTAAGTGCTGCACGAGCCTAAATTTGTATGGGTGGTATTTGTGCTTTTTTAGAATTTCTTGAACTCTAGTTTTTGGAATCCCTATGCTCTTTTCACCGGCCCTACAAGAGTTTGTAGGGTAAGCTTCTGCATTAGCCAAAACCGTAATTTCCTCAGCCTCCCGATCTTCTTTATTATATGTTTTCGTACGAGGTTTGATAAATGATCCGTAATTAAGTAAATTCTTTTTTATCCGATAAAAAGTGGATATATTAGGTTGCCTCCTTTCTGGATATCTAAATAAAAATTAAGCAATAGTATTTCAACATACCTAAAAATTAACTATTTACCTGTGAAAATACTTCTTAGAAGCCGCTTCAACATTTTCATTACGTAATATAAAACAAGCTAACATATCGTACTTTTCATAATGTTCGAAAGTTTGGTTTTCTTCCATAATAATACAAATATATTTTTACACAATAAATAAATACAAAAAACTGACGCTATATTTTATATACGCGTACAAAATTGGGAAATGTCATTTGCTTCCAAGAAAACAAAAGAAAAAGGCATCGTTTTGCATGGTCTACTGCAAAATTTGGGATGATAATTATAAAAATTACGATTTTTGTTGTTGTTTATTAAAATAGACCCATACTATTATATATTTTTGAGAAGCTTTTAAAAGGACAAATCAATTTCTGGACAAATATATAGGCTGTCCCATTTAAAAAAACACAACTTTTTCCTTTGCGTTAAGTTAAAGCATAACCGAGATAAGAGGGGGGGTCCCAAAATGCAAAATTTTCTATTTTGCCCTGTATCTCACAAACGAAGAAGGCTATGAAAATTTTGTTTACGGTTTCGTGAGTTTCACAAAAAAATAGCTCAGGTTCGTGAAAACCGCAAGGTTCTATCTTTAAAAATAAGCGAGATACCCTGCTTTTGCAACCAAATCCGGACACCCTGTACACACCCTGTTCCTACCTGTTTCAGAATCGAAGCAAATTTCAAAAAAACTTTGAATCAATTTATCTTGTTTCCTAATCACTAGAAGGAAAACAATGCATGGATAAAACTTGCAGAGCGCCTAACTTGCGAAAGTGCCTGTCGTAGGCCGAGCTGTCTGAGTTTGCTTTCAAAAACACAGAAGGCGCCAAAGTTTTAAGAAATAGTTTTTCTTGATTTGGATATTCAAAAGCGTAACTAAACCGAAAAATTTATCATACAACTTCTAGATCTCGAAATGACAAAGACTAAATGAGTCAAATTTCTTTTATCAATATCTCTTTCCCGTAATCTTTGAAATAGTAAAAAGTGGTATGTATAGAAATTGTTTGCCAATCTAACAAATAAACAAAATATTAAATAGTTTTCATACACTCAGATTATGTAGATCTAGGTTCACGGTTAAAAAGTGATGCACGTTTTTTCTGAAAAAAATCATAATCTCAAGTGTTATCACGATGAGATTTTAAAAGTTATTTTTAAATAGGGGAAAATGGATTAGGATTTTGGCGATTGACAAAAAAATCCGAAAAGAATTGTTTTAACATGTTTTTAATAGTTTTTTATTAAATGTTTGCATATTATAGACTAGACTAGTATAGACTATATTTTTTGAATCAGTTTAAAATATTTATCCAGAAAAATCGTTTTTACTTTCCATGGTTTTGAAGTAATATATGGTACATAAACGATTTAAGTTTCTTAAAATGATAATGTGAATTTTATAAATATCATTAAGAGATTTTTTTTTACGTTAAAATAAAATTTTTATGAAAAAAAATCTTATTTGCTTTACGAAATATGCGTCTGATTAATACATAAAGACATTTACGTATTGCGTTTCTTAATAGCTAATACCTCATCAGTATACCTGTTTACTTTTTTTTATTAGTTTGACGCCGACTTCATAAAGTAAAATTTCCAAGTTGATAGAAAATATTGTTTTTTACTTTTTATTGTAGTTTCTCTAAATGATGTGTGACGTTTTGTAGTTTTCCGCTATATAATGTTTAATTAAGAGTTAATTTTCATTTTAGTGTTCAACTTTGCAGTATATTAATAATTGTGCGTGGGACCCAAGTACTCAATTAACCATATTCGAAAATTCACTATTATGCTAAACCAAAAATTGGTACAACTCTATGAAGTGTGCTGAACACTGTACCAAGTCTCTTAACCTCACATTTGCACGTAATGGTGTTTTGACCCCGTTTTCATAGAAGCTATTTCAAGTGCCCAAATTTCACCTTTTTACGCCCGAATGGGTAAGATTTATCTTTTAAGTTAAAATGTAGTTTAATTTTTTTAATAACCGGATATATTGTACACGGTGTATAAGAATTATTACAAAAAGATAAATAAAACATCATAGACGTGTACTATTTAGGCAAAAAAATATATTTCTTAATCACGTATGGATAATATTTGACTTTTAAGGTAAAATACAGTTTAATTTTTTAATAATTGCATATAATATACAAGGTGTATAAAAATGATTGCAAAAATATCAATAATACATCACAAATCGATACTATGCAAGTGCCATTTAAGATGTATTTTTATTCACGTATAGATAAGATTTATCTTATAAGGTAAAATTTTTAAATTTTATATTCAGAAATGTTTTAGCGTGCGCGTACAAAATATATAATAATTAAGTAATGCAAAATGCCATTAAAACATTGCAAATACATTTGCGGATCTGCCAAAGATTTTTAATGTATTTTGATCCCCTCAACAATAATTTTTAGGGCAGAAGTCCGCCAGACTGGGCAGACAATTGTTATTAACAAATAATTATTTAAATTTTTGAAAACACAATTTTTGCAAAACTATTTATTAGGTCATGTTCTTTGAGTGATTTTAAGCAAAAAAGGTCTTTATAATTTTTTACACACAACCGACGCTTAGTTTCCGAGATAATTAGTATATTAATAACTTTTGACGATAAACTTTTTTCGATTTGGAAGACAGCGATAGCTAGTTAAAATGAAGTAAAAATTACGTCTTCATTTTTTGTGAAAATTGCTTTTCCAGACATCGTTTAGCAAAAATTGCTTTTCCAGATATTCAAACAATTATTTGTTAATAAAAATTTTCTGGGTTCAAAATACAAGTTTTAATAGATAAAATTGAAGCGGCGATTGGGACACCCTGGCCCCTAACCTATATAGTACAACTCAAGACACAGTTTCTATTCATTTATTTAGAAGATTTAACTTTTGAGGTAAAACCAAAAGATGTATTCTCAATATTTAGGTGTTATAAAGGACGTATAAAAACTAAAGCGCAAATTTTCAAATATGTTTTACAATGTGTTTAAAAATTAATTTAATTAATGCAAAAAAAGTTGAACGAAACATCACTGATCAATACTAGGCAAGCGCAATTCTTAAGATATGTTTTTTTTTTTACGTATGGATTAAAGTTATCTTTTAAGGTAAAATGTAAAATTTCATTTTCAGATATGTTTTACAGGGCACGTAAAAATATAATAATTATTGCAAAAAGGTGATTAAAACAGCGTAAATCGATACATGGCACAACTTAAAATATAAATTTTTATTCGCGTATTGAGAAGATTTAATTTTTTATGTAAAACCAAAATATCAATTTTCATTATTCAGATATATATTATACAGGGCTTGTACAAATTAAAGCGCAATTTTTTATAATACAATATACTTTGTCAACAGATTTATATATTATAATAGCGATAAGATAACATTTTTAATAGCAGACCAAATCATTAAATATAAGACGAGGAAAGGATATACCCCTTGTATATCCTTTCCTCGTCTTATATTTAATATTTGATACCGTTATATAAGTCCGGTCCGGGTAGCACCAGGATTGTCAATAAAGCCATCAATAAAGCCAAAACAGAGATCTGAGTCCCGAAAGGGTACGAATAAAACATACTATTTTATCTCCAACCCCTAAATAGAACTTTTCATAAATATGAAATTAAATTAACAAAAACACATAATAAGTACTATTTAACCTGTATAGCTCTATTATGTCGCGAAAGTCACAAGAAATGTCACGTTGGCATCAGTTCGTTGAGTAACAACCAAATGCACGGTCACTTAATTATACTAGATAGCTACTCCCTACTTTTCTCAAATCTAACAGTTTTAGAATAGGCACTAGACCTTCTAGAGGACCATGATTAATTTCAAATATGTCAGACATACATCAGTATTACCACGATGTCTGAGCGCCCCTTTGCATATATTTTGTACATTCTTGTCCTCCTAGGAGCAACGAATGATGTAAAATGCGACGTACTTGATTGCGCCTACCATTTGCTTCATTTTGCAACTGGTTTCAGCTGAGGAGAGAAATGGCGGTATTTGTACACATTGGCACTTGGTTTCTAGGCCAGGACCGTACCCCAACGGTTTAAACATGTGTTTCAATCAGATTTCAGGGGCAAGCCGTCGTTTGTTTTCGGCATTGTCTCATTTGTATTTATTTAGAATACCCATAAGTCATACAGGACACCAGACATTGTATCCATTTACATGTAAATTGCAAATCAATTTCCGAATTTTATAGGAATTACTGCAACTTATGGACTTAAACTATAATCATTTATGGTACCTTATAAATTGTTAATATTAGCAACCCTTTAAAATAGTAAAATAGAAATAATTAAAGAGGTATCATATTAATGTTTGCCAAGTTTATTATCATAAACGGTGTTAGTATTATCGGTAGAAGTCTACAAATTCGATAGAACAAAAATTTGTGCGAAGTAATTGTGACCACCTTGCATAATAATTCTTTAATCAGTAGACTTAATTTAAATATTTGTGGCATAAAGTAAATATTTTAATATATGTTATGTATATAGCATGATAAAGTAGTAAATATATTTTAAGTTTTGATAATAATTGTAACTGTAGTTTAGTAGTAAGAACAGGAATTACCAGTTTTTTTTATTAATAATTAATATAAGTCTCCCTGTATTATAACCCGAAAAAGTAACTTAAGTACTATTAGAATACCGTTTCTCAAGTTTCAAACCATAGAGAATGTTAGGTTTATCTACGCATATGAACTGTCATAGCCCCGAAACTAACCGACGAATACTCTAAAAAATGTTTCGGAAAACTAAATTATTACTGGTTGAGTACTACAATATAGAGGGTGTTAATTAAGTACATAGTCAAGCTTTCAAAACTGTTTGATGAGCTCATATTAAGAAAGAAATTTAATATAAACATAAGGCTAAAAAGCTCCGTTCTCGAGATACAGGGTGCTAAACTTTTTGAAAAACAGGAAATTTTATTAGTAATTCGAAAACCCTTTAACGTATTTTATTGAAACTTGATACTACTTTCTCGTAGTGAAAGAAAATCGACTGAGCTTCAGGCGTGCGAGTGGGCAGCTATTCCAATTTTTATTTTAGTAAATTTATGGTGCGCCACTCTCTATTTTAAAAACTGATCGCTCTTTCGCAATTAACAACTAAAAGTACTTAAAAGTAACCTTTTGTGTTTTTTACTTCCCTCGTAAAAGGAAAGTATTGTAATCGCGAAAAAATCACCTTATAATATTTTTTCATATCTTTACGTTTCAGGGTCTCTAGATGACGAAAAACATGTTTTCTCAATTCCGTCGATCTGTCTGTATGCTTCATACTCAAAAACTGTTCGCGGCGTAGCTAAAAAACTACTTACCCGATTGGCTTGAAATTTTGGTGAAAAATTAAGGGGCATATGGGGATGACCTGATAACATTTTGGTAAAAATCCAATATGGCGAAACAAAATGGCGGCTTAGTGAAATGTTAAAATTATTATCAAAAAACATCTCATCCAATTTATCTCAAATTTTGCAAAAACATCAAGTATTATGTTGGAATCAACTGATAACATTTTGGTACGAATCCAAAATGGCGAAACAAAATGGCGGTTTATTAAAATATTTAAAAATTCAGCCTGAAAAAACTGCTTAATGGTTTGATTTCAAATTGTGTAGCATAACTAAATGTGGTATAAGGATCAACTAGTAAAATAGTGGTACTAATTCAAGATGGCCGAATAAAATGGCGGCCAGATAAAATGCTTGTAATCGTGAAAAAGTTACCCTCTCATTTTTAAACATCCTTACGTTTTAGCGCTAGATGCCAAAATATATGTTTTATGAACTCCGTCGGTGCGTCTGTCGGTCTTTCTGTCTGTCTACTTACCCGATTGACATAAAATTTTGGGTCAAAAATTAAGGGTCATATGGGAATGACCTGGTAGGATTTTGATAAAAATCAAATATGGCGAAACAAAATGGCGGCTTAGTGAAATATTAAAAAAATTATTATTAGAAACCTACTCATCCAATTTATCTCAAATTTTGTAAAAACATCAAGTTTTAAATTGGAATCATTTTGGCATGAATCCAAGATGGCGGAACAAAATGGCGGCTTAATAAAATATATAAAAATTCAGCCCGAAAAAACTGCTTAATGGTTTGATTTCTGTGCCATAACTAATTGTAGTACAGGGATCGACTAGTAAAATCGTGGTACTAATTCAAGATGGTGGAACAAATAAAATATTTTAAGCGTGGAAAAAGTCACCCTCTCACTTATGCACATCTTTACGTTTTAACGTCGCAAAATGCCAAAAAATATTGTTCTATCAACTCCGTCGGTCCGGCTGTCTGTCTTTCTGTCTGTCTGTCAGTTCGCAGCATAGCTTAAAGACTACTTTCCCGATTGACTTCAAATTTTGGTAAAAAATTAAGGGTTATATGGGGATGGCCTGGTAAGATTTTGGTAAAAATCCAATATGGCAAAACAAAATGGCGGCCTGGTGAAATGTTAAAAAAGTTATTTTTAAAAAACTACTCATCCAATTTACCTGAAATTCTGTAAAAATCATCAAGTATTATGTTGGAATAAACTGGTAATATTTTGGTACGAATCCAGGATGGCGGAACAAAATGGCGGTTTAATAAAATATTTAAAAATTCAGCCTGAATAACTACTTAATGAATTGATTTCAAATTGTGTGCGATAGCTAACTGTGGTATAGAGGTCAACTAGTAAAAATATGATACTAATTCAAGATAGCAGAACAAAATGGCGGCCAAATAAAATGTTTGCAATCGTGAAAAAAATCACCCACTCTTTTAGTTTTATTTATATCTTCACGTTTTACCGTCCCTAGATGCTAAAAAATATGTTTTATGAATTCCGTCGTCCCGTCTGTCGGTCTGTCTGTCTGGCTGTCTGTCAGTTCGCGGCATTGAACTAACTCAATAAAAAGTTAAGAATCATATGATGATGATCCGGTAATATTTTGGTAAACATCGAGTATGTCAAAAACAAAATGGCGGCCTAGTGAAATGTTAAAAAAAAATATTATGACAAAGCTACTCGTTGAATTTATTTAAAATTTTGTATAAACGTCAATTATTATGTTGAAATCAATTGTTAAAATTTTGGTACGAATCCAAGATGGCGGCACAAAATAAAAAAACTATAAACTACTTAATGACTGCAAATTGTGCGCCATAACTAATTGTGATATAGTGCTTAACTAGTAAAACTAGTTACTAATTCAAGATGGCGGAACAAAATTGCGGCCGAATAAAAATTTTGAAATCGTGAAAAATTCCCTGTTTAGATTTTGAGTATATTCACGTTTTAACGTCCCTAACATGTTTTATTCAATCCGTCGGTTCTGTCTGTTGGTCTGTCTGTCAACTCGCGACATAGCTTAAATACTACTTACCCGATTGACTTCAAATTTTGACAAAAAATTAACTGTCGTATGACCATAATCTGGTAATATTTTGGTAAAAATCCAATATAGCTAAACAATTTTTAAAAACATTTGTTAGAGTTATGTATTATTTAGGGTTAAGATCCAGAAAAAAAACCAGTCTTTTTTTTTTAAATTATCGACGTTTCTGAACTTGATTTGTGCATTCTCAGGACATATATATATATATATATATATATATATATATATATATATATATATATATATATTATTCTATATCCTGCAGGAAACCCATATTTTCATTCCTTACCTACTCCGTAGGTTCGCAGGTATTTCCTAGATATTAAGTTTCTAAATGGTTTTCGTTAACAAACCTCTTGTTTTTATGTTACAGTGGTGTATTATTTAGGGGAAAAAATAAATATCTATTTTCAAGTTGTCGTCGTTTCGCATCTTTATTGTTGCATCCCCAGGACACATAGTTTCTATATCCTGGATGAACCCCATATTATCAGCCTTTCCTTACTCCATTCGTCCGCAGATATTTCCCAGATACTATGTTTCCGTGGTTTTCGTTAACGATCCTCTTGTGGTTATGTTAGAGTGGTGTATTATTTGGGGTTAGGGTGTAGTAACATAAACAAAAAGTTTTTTAAATTGTCGACGTTTCGCAATTTTATTGTTGCATCCTCAAGACACATATAGATTCTATGTTCTGCATGTATGCCATATTATCAGTTTTTACCTACTGCGTTGATCCGCAGATATTATCCAGATATTAAGTTTCCAAATGATTTTCGTAAATCCTCTTGTTTTTATGTTGCAGTGGTGTATTATTTGGGATTAGGATCCAGTAATAAAAATAAAAGTTTTTTTTTTAATTTTCGACGTTTCATTATTGTTGCATTCTCAGGACACATATAGATTTTATATCCTGCATGGAACCTATATTATCAGTCTTTACCTACTCCGTTGCAGATATTTCCCACATATTAGGTTTCTAAATGGTTTTCGCTAACGATCTTCTTGTTGTTAGAGAGGTGTTTTTTGTGGGGTTAGGAAATATCTGCAGACCAACGGAGTATGTAAAGACTGATATGTTGGGTTTCATATAGGATATTAAATCTGTGTCCTGACGATGCAACTATAAAGTTCCGAAACGTAGACATTTTAACAAAAGGCTTTTGATTTTTTACTGGGTCCTAACCCCAATAATGCACTTTAAAATAACAACAAGAGGATCGATAACGAAAACCAGTTAGAAACTTAATATCTGGGAAGTATCTGCGGACCAGCGGAGTAGGTAAAGACTGATAATATGGGTCTCAATTTAAAATGAGAAAACAGGATGGAGCCCAAATAAAATTTTTAAAAAATCAATGTAAAAAAATCATGTTCAACTGATTTTGCAGAAAAATTAGATGTGAAAATGGCATAAACTGGTACGAATTCAATATGACGTAACAAAATGGCGGTGTGTTTCAATATAAAAACTGGATGGAACAAAGAAAAATGAAAAGACAGTTTGTGTAACACATATATACCGGGACTACGTACTGAAATGAATTGGGTCACACTTCACTATTCCTAACAAATGGAAAAAAATCATAACGAGGGAAGTTCGGGTAGAGAAATTTACCGACTTTTTTTTGTATAATGGTTTGTTTTTATTGACTGAAATTTAAAAATCAGTGCCTGTTTCCTATTAAATTTTTCCAAATAATAAGGATTTTTGATTTTTATTAATTATTTTCAAAACCCCTTAAAGTATGGTATGTGGAATAAGTATTTTCTACTTTTTCGACCAGAGTGAGGCACTGGCGAGCGCATGGTCAACCATTCTGTTTTTTTTTAAATTTATGATACGCCACTGTTCATTTTAGAATCTACTAGCCTTTTCGTAATAATCGGCTAAAATTACTTAAACAACAACGACCAGCTTTTGAGAAAATCAGACAACTCCGTAAATCTGCAAATACATGCCTTATAAAAATGATTCGTGAAAATAATAAAGTGAACCATGAAAATTAAAATTAAAAATAATTAATAGTCTTGCTAGTAAATTATTATTTATTTCATCTTTTGGACTGGCCACGTAGATCATTTGATATGAATCCTTTGGATTTCTTTGTTTGAGGTCACCTGAAATCGTTTGTTAGTGCATAAAACATTAGTTCAAAGAGAGGAGGATTTAAGAAATAGAATACAAGGTTTTAGTTATATCTTGTATTATCGTTATTCTAACTTTGTTACTCTTCGGGCGACTACTCCACTAAACTTATTAGGAATTGAACGTAAAATGGCGTAAGCAAAAAGAGGGTATCATTCGGGTTGAATATGAACTGGGGTTACTAAGGGATTTGCCGGGGTAAAATTATCTGGTTTATTCCAATAAGATACATTATAAAATCAATTTTTTACTACTATTTTGTTAAATGAAATCCATGTTAATTGTCACTTTCTCTCTTTATGTTGTACAAAATAGAGCTAAATCTTATTTAGTGAGGTAGTATCCTTTAAACAGGAACCTGTCATAAACTTTCGTTTTCTGGTTTTCCGAAAGATTTTAGGAATTTATTCATAGTCGTAGCATGTTTTAATTTTTCCAAATTGGATAATTCGCTCAGGTTCGTTAATTTATTTTTTAAGAATATTTCATTCTACCAAAAAGCCCAAAAGACTTTTTTTTTTAATAATTACAATTAAGTAAAAAGTAAATTTACAAAAATAAAACTCGAAAGAGTTGCCGAAGCGCACGCCAGTGGCTCGGTTTTCTTCTGATCGGAAAAAGTAGCACCTTAAACACTTATTTTATATACCAAATTTTAATAAAATACATTAAGGGGTTTTGCAAATATTACTAAAAAATCCTTATTTTTTGAAAACGTTTAATAGGTTAACGTGCTCAGATTTGTTTTCTTGAAGACGGTTCAATATACCAAAAACACAAAAGAAAACTGTTAAGTACTTTCGGTTTTTAATTGCGAAAATCAGGTTTCAAAATAAAATACAAAAATTACAATAACTGGCCATGCGTACGTCTGTGGCACATTCGATTTTTTTTTACTTTACTTTTTACTTTTACTTTACTTTACAAATTCAACCAAACCGTTCAATGTACTGTGTGCATAAAATAACATATATCTCAATTAGAAAACCCTTTAAAGTTACACATTTTTTTGGCAAAGGGCAAATACTTTTGAAACTGAATAGATACACAAATTGCATAATCGAGTTTAATGTCGGAAACTCTAAGCATAATTACGTCTTAGCTTTGCGGATCTTTCATTATTCAGCGTTAACTTAACTATTTATATTCATGACGAGAATGTAATAAAATAAATTTAATAACCTAACACTTGATTTTCACCGCTTTAGCAACTGCTTCAAATGAAAATATATAAAGATAGGTATAAGAATTTTCCTGTAAGACAACTATCATTGGAATGTAATTTTGAATATTGAATTTACAATACAGAGGTGTTCGCTTTGAAATGTATGCATGTATATCTATTTTATTTGGTACCAAAAGAACTATTATTGGATTTGGATATACGTTTTATATTTAAAGATGCACATTGTTCCCAGATTTACTAAGGATTATGAATAATATTTTTCCCCTCGAGTTTTATTGAATAAATATGTTTGTAGGATCACATAGGAGGGGAATTCTGACTTTTTGCATTGCATAAGGATTTTTTGTAATAGTCAACTTGAATGTGTTGAGTTGTGTCAGAGAAAAGTTGTGGTAGTAGATACTAGTTATAGATAGTCCTTGAAACTAAAGTCAATGTCAAAAATAGAAATATTCTGCCCTCAAGGAGTATTTGAACCCACACTCTCTGCCCTATCGGGACATTGCTCTACCAACTAAGCTATAGAGGCACCCAATAACTGGTCCAGATAGGGCAGACTTTTTCCACTTTTCATTGTATTTGATTTAAAAAAAATTCTAACTTTTATCTGGTTATGATTTTCATAATCGACAAAACTCACGTTTCCTACTTGAAATAGATAATTTTTTAATTATATACATATACAGGGTGGGGCACCACATACCCGTCAATCTCTAGCTACTGAATGGTACTTATAGTACGTGTCAAATTTATTTTAGTGAATATAGCTCTAAAGAATTGAGGCAAACCCCTCAACCCATTTTTTTAAACCTTACGTTTTTAGATATAAAACTATGTTTTAAGTATATATGTTAACCCTAGGTGGATGAAGCAGCCCCATTAAAAAAAAAGACATTTAGCTTTTAGAAAAACGGTGAAAAACCTCACATTTCATTAATTTTTGTATATAAATTCGTTTCTTCAATATGCAGGGTAGCTCTATCGCGATGAGGTAATCCATAAAACACTTCAAATGACTTTCATCTCTAAGTATATAAAACATTTCTTTCGCTATACAGAGTAGCCATAGGGTAACAGTTCAAAGTAAACTTATTTGTTCGTTATTTAGAACAATTTGATCTAAATATCGTGCATGTATCTACAAGGCCTTCGTTATTGAGATTCAGGGTGTTAAAATATTATTAATTTTTCAGGTTTTTTCGTGAACAACGTACATTTTTAGAGACAAATCATTCAAATTTGTCACACAGTATTTCTGCGAACAAAGGCTACCAAAAATTTACAGTGCGTTACCTTTTCCTAGGTCAAGACTCTTTTATCTCCCGAAAATATTTTCACATTACGGGCCATTTCGCATTTCGCAACAAATTTATAATTCTTGTTCTATTTATGATCTCTTAGTTTTTTTTAAATATTTTATAATGTTTAGAAATTATTTAGCAAAATGTTCAAAAATGCAAGCAATCAACTTTGCTTTCCTGGACATGAATGACTTTCATCATTCCGTTCGAACGGAGGCGTTTGCGTAGTAATTTATCATGTATAAGATTTCCAAATCCTAAATCAAACAGATCCGATATCATGTAGCTCAAACTAGCCCTTAGAACTTCCACTAAATTTATTTATTTTATCTATCACTCTCCCTCAGACAATTGTTTCAACAAGCCCTTATACTTTCTTTCTGCTTGTATTTCTTAATCTCTGAATTCTCTTCCTCAAAAATTATTATCTTTAGAGAGTTTAATGTTCGTAATAAAGAATGATTAGGGCCTACTAAAACCATTTCTCACGGGAGAAGAGCAGATGCCTCGATGACCTTCCTCTAAGTGAAAAGCAACAAACGTGCTAAAAATGATAGAGCACCTGCGCGTATTGTCAAACACTTACATGAAATAAAATGCACTGCCCATTCTCCTGACTTGTCAGCACTTGACTTTTTTGTGGAAGAACTCTGAAAGACATGGTTGATTAAATGGAAACTTTCAAGCCGATGTCACCTCGTGACTCAAATTAAAGGAGCAATAAAACATTCCAGTGTTTAAATATCTCTTTTTTATGTTTTCAAATCACCAAATTAAATTTTTGTTATCCACCAAGTTTCTGAAATATCGTCTTATCAAATCAGATTGTTACATACTGCATTATATTATTAATAAACCCTATAAGGGAATTATTGAGAACTGTTAAGCCGATTCGTTTCAAATTTGCCCCAAAAATAGTCTAGTCTAGAATCTGATGGGGCTTAGGTTTTGAGTGTCATGGGCGATGATCATCGTTATCTTTAAGAGGGTACAAAAATAAAAAAAAATATATTTTGAGAGTGCACAAACCGATAACAGTCGGATTGAAAATATAATAACATAAAAAAATATAATTGGGGTAAATCTTCTGACGTTGAAAAATTGGGGATAGAAGATGTTTTTCCATTATACGGGTTAGCTCTAGAAACAATAAGCACCCTTAAACTGGAAAAAAAATAAGGGCATTCAGCTTCTAAATAGATGGTGAAACATGTTAAATTTCTTCTTTTTTTTGTGTACATAAATATATTTTTTTTATTATACAGTGTAGCCCTAGAGATATGAAGCAGCCGCCAAAAAAACGAAAATGTCCCTAGTTTTAGAGCGGTTAGTTAAAAAAAAACGGTGACACATGTTTTTTTTATTTCTTTGTATACAGGGTGTTAGAGGTTTGACTAGAAATAGATTAACACGTAGTATTTACCATTTTGATTAAAAAATAATTATCATTTTTGAGAAAAACGGCCTTAAAGTTGTATTTTGTTTTACTAATTTTTAACCACATCGTTAACACATTTATTCATTTTATTATGTAGAACAATTAATTATATGATTTTCTACAAAATGCCTACAAATTTCTTGTTAGTAAAATATTTCAACGATCCTAATTTAAAAAAATAAAAACGAATAAATTCTTTTATTTTATAGAATTCTTATTTGAAAACGGCAACACTGCCCACCATAGAGAAACGAGCAGGCTTTAAAGAATATAATAAATCATAAATTGCAGTTGTCGTATTTTTGGGTTCTTTGAACTTAACTTTTTGCCATATGAGGCAATTCCATACCGTTTTAACACGTAGTCGGGATTTCAAAACTCTTTAAAAATGTATACGAATATTGAATATGTAGACATGTTACTTATTTATGGAGAGGGTAGAAAGTATATTATAATCGGACTTTTTGACCTACCAAGGCATTTGACAGGAGGGACATACCTCCAATTTTTAACTAATGACTTGCCCACTCTTTTAGAAGATATTTCTTTACAACATCTGGATAATACGATTGATAATAGGTGGATATGTCGATATATCCCAGAACCTAGAAAATAACCTCCGAGGTCACCAGACCTAATCTAAGTTTCCTACACCAAACAGATCATCATTTGAACTAACTTCGTAACGACTTCAGGTTGCTGTAGGCAATGCATGAAACGGAGAGTGCGTCATCACAAATATTCCAGTGATTAATTGTCTTGTTTCCTTTAAGGAAGGATATTGACAATAGTATATGATGAGAGTTGATTTATCTATCTCGAAAATATATTGCTTTTGATAATTGACACAATAATATATAACTAATACTTAAGTAATATTCTTTTTAAATAATTACGTTAAGCTCACAAAAAATAAATTTGAAATACAGAATTAAGAATATATACCTTAAATACCTGGACATATAAGATTATATACCCTAAATACCTGGACTTACTTCAGTTATTTTTGTTATAAATTATTATAATATTAATAGGAAAGGCAAACATAGCTGGCTTTTCTGTTGCCATTTGTATTACCTATACACTGTGAGTGTCTTACTGTGTTTTCAATCAGATTACTATCCTAAAAGAAAAGTGTCCCCTTGTATTCTAAAGGGCTTCCTCCAGCAGTGTTTAGCCCGAATTTCCTATTACAAAAAACATTTTTTTTTCTTATTTAAAAAATCATTCTGAGAAACTATATATTCGATTGATTTCAAAGGGAAAAATTTGGTATGAATTTAAGATGGCGGCACAAAATTATTAATATTCCATTGCTTTTAAATTTTGCACAAAAGCTAGATGTAACATAGAGATAATTGGTAAAACTTTGGTACAAATTCGATATGGTGACAAAATGGCGGAGTAATAAAATAAAAAAAATTACTGTAAAAGCTACTATATCAATTAATTTTAAATTTTGCACAAAACAAAAATTTATTGTGACGTAGGTAGTAGGTTTCTGGAACAGGAACTGTTTTTAAAAACGGGGAATTTCGATACCAGTCTTCTACGAAACTGGGATTTCCCGTTTCTTTCGGTACTAGCTAGGGATAGTTTTCAAAACTAAAAAACGATGAGTATTTGAGTTTTTTTATCGAAAATAATATCAAAGTATTAACTAATCAGTCATTTTAAAATTACAATTAAAGAAACCCTTTTAGCTTTGAGAACTGAACTAAAAATTTAAAAAAAAAAACAAATTTTGATTCGCAATGAATATACCTGAAAAATTTTTTTAAAACAATCTAAAAACAAAATTTCATTCTTAAAACCTAGACAATACAACCAGTCAAAATTATATAATTCTTTTAAGCTAATATTACAGTAAATAATGACCATTCAGTTAATCGTTGGTTTCGACCGCTAGAAAGTATCGACGTGACTTTCGCGCGTAATGAAAATTAATTTTTACTTCTCTCGTAAAAGGTCGTAAAAGTATTGCAATCGTGGAAAAATCATCCCTTGAAATTTTTTCAGAGCTTTACATTCAAGGTCCTTAGATTTCAAAAAACATGTTTTCTGTATTCCCTCGGTCTGTCCGTCACTGCCTTTTCTAAGCATAGCTAAAAAACTACTTACCCGATTGAATCAAATATTATACAGTAAGGCGCTCGATACTGCGGACATAGGAAATATGCGGACGAATTTGGATTGTGTTCATACGTCTGCTGTTTGGTGGGAGACGACGTTAGTTTTTTAGAATATCTTATTGTAATCTACTTGTACTTGTACACATTTTTATTATTTGGTCGTATAGCAAAGCTGCATTTTTTTGTGAAACTGTAATGGAAACGGCAAACAACGATCACTATTTTTTAAGCAATATGGTTTTTACTGACGAATCAACGTTTTCATTGCATGGTCGACACAACCCTGCTATAGTCCGTTATTGGTCTCGGGAAAATGTACATAGGTACACGAGTTTAGAACCCAATATACACAGAAATTAAATATTTGTAATCAATGGTTCTTTAAACTGTCCTAAAAACCTGGAGCTTTTTAGAGCAACAAATCGTTCTAGAAATTAGGAGAATTACAGGGCCAAGGTTTAACAGCATTTGGTTTCAACAAGACGGTTGCCCTGCTCATAACACTATAGCAGTTCGGGAATACCTTAATGCAATATTTTCATATAGACTTATGAGTGGATATGGCACCATCTTATGGCCTGGTCGATCTCCTGACCTCTCGGCAAATGATTTTTTTCTCTGGGGTTACGTAAAATCTCACATTTATGGTTTCCAAGAGAATAGGGCTAAGAATCTTCAAGAATTACAATTAAATATCGAAAATCCTTTTAGGAATATTAGCCCTAACGTGCTTAATACTGTTAGAAGGCGTTTTTATGACAATCTAGATACTGTTTAGCACAGGAAGGGGGTTTAATTGAACATTTACGGTAAATTTAATTTTTTATTAGAAGTAATTTTAATTTTCGTTAATATTTTCTAAAGTTTTCAAAAATATGTAAAGGGGGTTTTTTGAATATTTACGTTAAATTTAATTTTTCGTTAGAAGTAATTTTTATTTTCCTTAACATTTTTTAAGAATACATTTTTATTTTTTTTGTAAGAGAGACAAATCTCATTTTCTTCAAAAGGCTGTAACAAAATAGCTGTTGAGGCCTGATAAATAAATCATTTTTAAATTATTAACCAAAGAATACGATAGCTAGTTAACTCGTCGATATGCGTTGCGACAAGCGGCCGACCACATCCTACGAACAACTAGGCTAGAATAATTCATCCATCCATCCCATGATATAATAAACGGAAGGTATGATATCTAGATGGTCTCAATTGCGTCCGGTTCGCGCAGTGACGTCATTGCGTGCGTAGATTTTTAATTTGCTTATGTAGATGCATGTCGTTTCTAGCCTTTAGACATTAAATTACCATTTCTTTCAATTAAAAATGTTTTTCTAATGAAACATTGAAATAAAACAACACACACTAAACAAATAAAATTTAAATAAAATATAGTCTTATTCTACTTAAACATCTCTTTTTTTATTGAAAATATCGACTATTTTGTCCAGATTTGCATTGTTGTCTTTTTTGAGATAGATATCATATACGTATATTCATCTTTAACAAAATGCCTTGAGCATATCCGAGCCAAATGTTTATTAAATTTAGCTCTTTGTTTACATAAGCGTGTCCATTCACATAAACATTTTTTGTCTTGAAAGTAAAACACTTTATATTTCTATCAAAATTCTTTGCCTGATTATCCCCTTCACACCCGAACACAGCACACCTCATATTTATTGTTGTTTAATTAACTAAATACAAAAAAGGACACAGAAATCAGCAAACACTTTTAAACATCAACTAAAAATGCACTGAAATCATACGACCGAAGGTCAATGACAGCCGGCGTTAATCACGCGATGACGTAGCAGATCGATGCGCGATATCGTACCTTCGGATTATTATATCATGCATCCATCCAATCGGATCGCTGTCAGCAGCAGTCGGGTTGACCTCTCTAAAAACTGCTACGAACAACGAACGAGACACGATAAATCGGCCATTGGCAAATTCGTCCCCATATTTTCTATGTTCGGAGTGGCGAGCGCCTTACTTTATAGCAATCAACTAAAATCTTAGTATGAATTCAAGATGACAAAATGAAATAATAAAATATTTAGAAATTCAGCCTGAAAAAACTAACCAATAGATTGACTTCAAATTTTGTGCAAGAATAAAATTCATTCTGGTATAGAGGTGAAGCGTTTAAATTGTAGTACGAATTCAAGATGGCTGCCAAATTATATTTTGGTATCGTGTAAAAAGCATCCTAGCAAATTTTACATATCTCCTAATGCTAATAGTTATTTACCTAACTACTGCCGAAAGTGATACTTTTCAACACGCGACTGCAGTCAAGTGCGGAAAAATCACTTTCCGCACGAGTGAAAATTTAAGGTACATACTTTTTCCTATAAGCGTGCGTTAATTACGTACCTATGTATTAGTAAATGCAGTTTAGTGAGGAAGGTGAAATTAAGTATGGTAAATATTTATTTATTAGAATTAATTACTTCAAATTACTTCGATTGAAAATTTTTAAAAGACATGCCGCCAACGGTCAAGTAAAATATTTATTCGAGATGTACAGTTTATTTTTTACAAATTAGGTGAATAAATGAATGTAAAAACTAAAATTTAGGACATATATAATAAACATAGTTAGATGTTTGTTTATTTTTCCTGATGAAGTAGCACTTCACCTATTTCACCTGAATAGCTGCCACTCACCATAACGTAGAAAATTTGCAAGTTTCAGATTTTTCGTCAAAATACGCTAGAAAAACTCCTTCTTTAACAGATTTTACCTATTTCTTCTCGCATCATTGTGTAAAAACTTTGTATTCTTTTTCATACCTATGGCGGGATTTTTCGGGTAATACCTGTAAGCTTGAGTGGCGAAACCGTCTTTTAAAAGCACAAAATTACAAATAACTAAGCAAACTAAATCACGCATACATTGTTGTTATTACTTTTTGGTGTCATCGCAACCGAGACATGTCTATTAGCACTATTGTTGAAACAATTGTAGCTAAGGTTACTTAGCATTAAGCTAACTGAAATAATTTGAGATTATAATACCACGTAAGTCAAAATTATAATATAAATAATCGGAAGGATTTTTGAATTTTTTAGGATATTGATAATCTCTAGATGAGACTACGCTACTTTCTGTTAAGCGGGTTTATTAATAATTTTTTTGTATTTTAGAGTCGGAGACTGGCCGGTTATGAACACTAGTAGGTAGAAACTCTAAAATATTGGTGCGAATGCAATATGGCGGCTTATTAAAAAAAAAAGATGAATTTCTTTTTTCCGGAATTTTCCTAGTTATTAATATTTCCTTTTATTAGGAAAAATAAAATAACCTTATTTAGTCTCACATATATTTATAATTTTAAAACTTGCATTAAAATTCATTCTTAATAATCGAAAAAAATCAAATATTATATTTAAAAAATCTAACAGTGTACATAATCACGATACAATACATTTCTTACAACTATAGAACATTGTAGTGAAAAGTAACTTTGGAAAAATCAGTTCTGCACGATGGTTTAAAAATATAGAATAACTTACCAGAAAATATAAGACATAAAACCAAATTATCAAAATTTAAAAACCATTAAAAATGCATTTTTTACAGAAACAAAAATAAAGAGATTTTTTAAAATGTTTATTTTAACCGAGTTTATATTAATTTATTTTTTACAACTTTTGTATTATTATTATATTTTAATGTAACACGTTACATTTCATATAATAAACTTGTAAAGTTAGTTTGAAATATAACAGTTTAAAAGTAAACAGTAGAAAAATATAATAAATAAAGATAAATAAATAAATGTTATAAAAATAAGAATACGATTTTAATTATGAGCATGGTTGGTATATTGTCAAAAATAAATGTAGACACGCCTACGCTTAACACTTCTTAGCGGATAACTTTTGTCAGCAAATATACCCTTACCTCGAAATTTAATTCTTTATTAAACGAGTTCTCTGTTTTTTACGTTTAGCTCTTCGCCTACGTATAACTTTTTTTTATCTTGATTTATACACACACTGTTAATTAAAGTCGTTACGCCTTTTTTCAATGGACCCTTAGCTACACGCCCTTGAGCTGAAAAATACAAAATTCGAGAATAAAAACTTCAAAGAGTTTCGCCTATTAACGCAGTTCAATGTAATACTAATTAAAACAATCTACCTTTACTTTTACAAAGGAAAGATAAAGACTTTTAATTAAAAGAGTTTTCAGAATATCAAATACGAGCAAAGGAAGAAACAAAAAGAATCCGCTTTTAATTGTCCGTTTTACAAATGACGCAAAACGATAAACGTGCCATGAACTTCTATCGACTTTTCTTCAATTATGGAAAACTTTTTGTAATAAAAAATTTATTGGAATTAAAGTAAATGAATATGTGATGGACTAAGTTTATGATGGAGCACAGTTTCCCAATAATAACTACTTTGCATATGAAGTACGTACCACTTATGCAAAATTATTTGGGAAAATACAACACATATATATCCTATTTTAAAGCTTATTTTTTATATATACGTATACTTTTTAAAACAGCAGTATTTTGCTCACCAAAACCTTAAGTCCCAGCCATTGTTTTTATTAAATTTTAGTTCATTATATTATATAAAACGGAAGCTTTCACGGCTGTGATCAAATAAGAAACCATAATACTCGTAAAATATTGGTGCGAATGCAATATGGCGGCTTATTAAAAAAAAGATGAATTTCTTTTTTCCGGAATTTTACTAGTTATTAATCTTTCCTTTTATTAGGAGAAATAAAATGACCTTATTTAGTCTCACATATAATCGTTTAGTAGTCACATATATTTATAATTTAAAAACTTGTATTAAAATGCATTCTATTATTAATAATAGAAAAAAATCAAATATTATATTTAAAAAATTTAACACTGTACATAATCACGATACAAGAAATTGCTTACAACTATAGAATATTGTAGTGAAAAGCGTCGAGTGTCAAAATGGAATCACTTTCTGACGTTCCCCTTCGATTGCACGAGACATCTTCAGGGATATTTATTTTACGAGATAGCAACTGAATGAGATTGGAAATATTCATGTCGGCTATTCACACCTGAACTGTGATGTAGTGTAACCATCGGTTTCCACAAATGATGTAGACTGTAGCCCGTATCTCGATTAAAATTATTAGGATTCTGATATATTTCAATAGATTATCTAGTCTTCTCTCTTATAAAACTCCGAGCTCAACGCACGAACTTTGGCTTCTTTTACATTTATGAAATGCCCAATGAAATAACGGTGTTCAGATACAGCAAATTGTACAATTTATTAATTTCTAAAACATCCTTATTCCTTAAGTCTAGTAGATATGGATCGTCTAGTTTCCCCAATATAGACATTACAACATGAACATAAAATTATATGTACTCCTTCAATTTGGAAAAAAATAATGTCATTTGTTGGACCGACGATGTAACCTTGCAATCTTTGGCCGTGTGATTTCGTGTACAAATGGACTCACCACACTTTCTATAAATAACTCCTTGTTAGTTATCTCTCGTGTAGTAGGATTATAATTTTTTCTAATTGACCGTTTAATATCCTCAGTGCAATATGAATGTCTTCTTAACGCTTGAGTCAATTTCTCTGTTTTCGATTGTGAAGAATTTTGGCCACAAATAGCGGGAGCTTTTTTAACCAAAGAATTTATAACTGTCTGGTTCTGTACCGGATGATGTTGTGAATTTGCATTTAGTGGTATCTGTACGTATGTACCGGGTTTTTATATTAACAGTGTCTTAAGGAACCATCCCATTTCCTCCGTACAAGAACATGTAGAAAGGGAATCGTGCCTTCTATTTTAATTTCCATTGTAAATTTTATATTACGTTGTTGCTGATTAAGATAAACAAGAAACGCGGGAAGATTTTCTGGGCCATTGCAAAAGCGTCGACTGCATTTCTGAACCACGATTTTGGCATTAACGGGGACGAGTCTAGTTCTTTTCCTCAAAAGTTTCTATGAGGATATTGGCTACCCTAGGTGACAGTGAAGATCCCATGGATAGTCTTGAGGTTTGTTTATAAAAAAACGAAATAGTTGATGTCAGACACGCAACACCTGGCAAATTATTTTTAACACAAAAATTAATACAATATACTAATTTTCAATATTAAATCTTTTCAATATTAAATCTAACGCATTTCAATAAAAATTATCCATAGTTGCAATGTTAAATTTAATGCATTCCTAGTATTTCCGCTAGCCGCTCGTCAGAAACCTTACGACAAACACAAAACGAAATGATATACTTTGGAGTATTAAACAAACCCGTATGTGCGCCCACCGCACCGGCAGCAAACTTGTGTCGATCCACCAACGGAAGAGCTACGTGCGAGCTCGGTAAAGATCTTCCAGCGGGAAAAAAACAATGCCTGAAAATAATGCGTTGCTATGGCAACGAGGGTATCGCATATACGAAGACCGCGCCTCTAGAGAAGAGCAGCAGTTTAACGATTCCGTTCGTATTGTATGTAAAGTAGATCGCGGCGGTCGCGCTTTACTCTGTATTTTATCGGCGGTCTTTTATTTTATTCTTTGAAGGAGTGGCGCGTGTGTGTGGTTGAAAATGAATTTGTTTGGGCCCGTTAGTGACATTGTTTGTCGTTTCTTAGAAACTCCATTTTCGCGATGGAAAGAAGATAACAAAAATGACCTTTTAATTACGGGTCGACAAACAAGTGTTTTGTTGACAATTCGTGCTAGAAAAGACATTAAAAATTTTGGTAAATACTACAATATTCATTTCAAAAATTCTTGGGTTTTCTGAATTTAAGTGGCTGTGTAGCAGTGGATATTTGCAAAAAATGTTTTGCATGCAGTGCCCATTTTAGACCGCCTCTGTCCTACTTTTCTCTAGTTAACCCTTCCCCTATTTTTTTACCCACGAGCCGCCAATGCATCACAGTACATATGTTACATTTACTGCCTTTTCAAAAATTTTTATGTGGCGCCGTTTTATTCCACCATGTTGGATTCCTACCAATATTTAGCAGTTTCTTTCTACCTATGCCACAATCAACTTTTGGGCATAATTTAAAATAAAAATAAAGTCAATAAGTGTACTTTACATTGACACATAAAATCGTACCGCAACTTTACTAGTTTATCTTTATATCACACTTAATTCTAGCACAAACATTGAAAATAATTTAACAAGTGGTATTTTCAGGCTGATTTTTAATTATTTTATTAGGCCTTAATCTTTGACTGAAATTTCAAGTCAATCTGGTAAATAGTTTTAAAACTATGCCGCGAACTGACAGACGGACTGACGGAATTGATAAAACATATTTTTCGGCATCTAGGAACGCTAAAACGTGAATATATGTAAAACCTGAGAGGATGTTTTTTTTGTTCACAATTACAAAGAATTCCTTTGTCCGTCTTTTTGTTCGGTCATCTTGAATTAGTAACACAGTTTTACCAGTTGATCCCTATAGCACAATTAGTTATGGCACAAATTCAAACCAATTTATTGAGTAGTTTTTCAAGGTGAAATTTTAAATATTTTATCAACCCTCCATTTTGTTCCGTCATCTTGGATTTGTACTAAAATTCACTTGTTTACAACATAATTCTTGATGTTTGTGCAAAATTTGAGACAAATTAAATAAGTGGATTTTTAACAATAATTTTTTTAACATTCCAATATATTATCAAAATATTACGACATATAACCCTCAATTTTTAGTCAAAATTTGAAGGCAATTGGGGAAAGTTGTCTTTAAGCTATGACGTGAACTGTCAGACGGACCGACGGAATTGATAAAACATATTTTTTGGCATCTAGGGACGCTAAATTGAATTAGTACCACAATTTCACTAGTTGATCCCTATACCACAATTAGTGGTGGCACACAATTTGAAATCAATCCATTAAGCAGTTTTTTCAGGATGAATTTATAAATATTTTATAAAGCCGCCATTTTGTTCCTCCATCTTAGATTCATACAAAAATGTTACCAGTTGATTCCAACATTATACTTGATGTTTGTGCAAAATTTAAAAAGTAGATTTTTAACAATAATTTTTTTAACATTTCACTAGGCCGCTATTTTGTTTGACCATGTTGGATTTTGAAGTTAATCGGGTATGTAGTTTTTTAGCTATGCCGCGAACAGGCAGACCGAAAGCAGTTTCGGAATCTAGGGACCCTGAAACGTGAAGATCTGAAAAATCTCGGAGGGTGATTTTTTCACAATTACAATATTTCGCTGGAAGTTGTTGTTAAAATTCGAGTGCTTATAGTGCGATAAGAAGTGTAGTTCTTTAATTTATACAGGAACTACAGACAAGATTGTAAGGTTACTTCGCCGGTCCAACATACGTACAATCTTCAACACAAATAGTAAAATTGGGCATTGTTTGCTATCACCAAAGGGTATTATTCCTTTCCAAACGTAAGAAGTATATGCAATTCTTTGTTCTTGTCGTAAATTCTATAATGGAGAAACTCGCCAATCATATCTACTAGGCTTAAGGATCATACACAATTTGCTAGTAGCAGTAGTAAAATGAGAGGGACAAGCCCAGCAACTTGGTCTGAAAGGCCCTTTTCGCGAACTCCGGTCCCACCCACCACATTCCATCTCTCTACGAAGGCGGCCCGTCCTTCAAAAGAAGGAGAGTTTCTTGCCCCAGTCGAGATGTTAGGGCAACAAGGGTTGTCCGCTAAACTCAGCTGCCTGTTTATTTACAGTGTCCTGTCAAAATTCCAATTAGGTCCCCAATCACATTCCGACTCCTTGACATTAACTAAGTTGCCTTAGATCCGCATGGGTTGGGTAGCATTTGTTTTGCCTGTCTACAGTAGTTCGTGCTTGACCAAGTTTCCTTTGTCTTTTGCTAGGCCCGTCTATTCAGTGCCTGCGAGCAGTACTGTTTACTTATACTCAGTCAGGGTTCTGGGCCCGAGAACTAGAGCGTCAATACGCTTCTGGCAAAGTTATCCGCTTTCTCGTTGCTTTGCCACTTGCCCATGGACTCATTTTAATTTCACCAACTTTATCGTTGCTAGGTCACTTAGAGCATCTCTGCATTCCTGGACTAGAACTGACCTCATCTTGGTAAATGTCAAAATTAATTAATTTAAAAAGATATATCTGTTTAAAAAAGTCCCATTTTTTTAAATACTATTACATAAAGTTTTACGGTCGATAAAACTTTGAATATTGTTTTTTTAAATAATCAAAATAACACAATAATAATTAAACATAATAATGTTTTTGACAATAAATATACATTTTTAATTATTGCTTCGTTTTGTTTATTTTTTGGTTGACAAAAGCCTATTTTTATCTCTATTATAGATAATTATCTTGACAGTTTTTGTATCACGTGACAAACTATTACATTATTAAAGCACCATTAACTAAATTGTCAATAATTGATAATGTCTTTCCTCTAAAAGCAACAGAGTAATTGATTAAAGGGGTAATTTGGAATGACACATTATCGTTTGCGAATTAATAGCTCCACGCTAATTTATATATATATATATATATATATATATATATATATATATATATATATATTATATAAATGTTTGTAGTTTATATATAATATGTTTGAACATATGGAGTCCAAAACCAAAATAAACAATTTATTCAAAAATAATATAGATAATGATTGTTTCGTTAATTATTAATATAAAATTTAAAAAAAATTAGCAGCCCGTTATACTGGTGCATAATTAACCCCAAGAAAATGAATAATACTGTGAAACTGCGATCCGACAAATTTAAAGTATAATATAAGAATATAGGCATGATCAGACAACTTAACCAGATTATGATGACAGTCAAAATATTTTTTCTTTTTTCCTTAAAATAATAAGAGGACCAAAATAATGTCTCACGATAAAAGTTGAAGAATAATTTTGACAATATCTTGTGTTGGAAGGTTAGATGTTGATATTTCGCATTTAATCCCATTCTTTAAAATATAATGTAAATAGATAAAATATTGCCCCAATTATCCGATTATGAAATAAAATTATTTGTTTTATCTTTATTTAGTAATTTATAATTTAGGGTTCATATAGCTGAGGGAGTAACAGGTGTCTTTGTAATACCAATTTGTGTCTCCTAAATGAAGTATTATATTAAACTGAAGAGTAATAAAGTTTTATGTGACCATCTTTTCTTTATTTTTACTTTTACAATAGAATTAAATATTATATTTTTTTATATCTACTTATTTTTACTGATATTGTAAACTTATCTAATCTAAGTTATACGTTATTCAGATAAATTTAAGACATACATACTTACCGAAATAAAAGCTATTTTATGTTTTCAATGCATTTTTTTAAACGAATAACCGTTTTTAGGAAATTAGAAACAAACATTAATTTAGAACGGAAGCTTTTATGGTTCTGGTCAATTAGTAATTAGGTATTCAGTATTCAGATCTCGTGGAGTAAAGATACCTGAAGATGCCTCGTGCAATCGAAGGCGAAACGTCGAATAGTAATTCCAATTTGACACGGTCTAATCCCAAGAACCATGATTTCTTAAACATTAATTTATTCATTTCTTAAATATTTCATCCCCATATGACCCTTAATTTTTGACGAAAACTTGAAAACTACTGGATAATTAGCTTTTAATTTATACTGCGGATAGGCAGAGCAACTGGCCGATAGAAAATCAAAATAAAAAACTATATTTTTGGGGTCCAAAACGCAAAGATCAGCACAAATCTCCGAATTAATTTTTTTACGCTTACAAAACTTCCTTCCCTCTCATAAGGAAATTAAAAAATTTTTTGGATCTAGGTCGCCAAATTATTGTATTGCTCATGGATGTACACAAAATTTTAAAGAAATAGGTTATGTTCAAGTGGTTTGAAATTGAAAAAAATTAAGGTCGCGTTAATAGCCATAAAATGTTCGTATAATCATCAGACCTTTATATTGTATTATTTTAATTTTATTATAAACAGAATAAATATTGAATGACGTTGCTAAAACTGAAAAACCAATTGTGTAGCTTCACGAAGTGTTTCAATATGTCGACGGCGGGTTCTGTAAATCTGATTTTGCAGAAAAAAACCATAAAAAAATCTAAGACAGAAAGATCTGGTGATCGTGCTGACCATCTTATAGATCCATGAGTGCCAATGCATGTTTCGGGAAAATTATTATCCAAAAAAGAAGAATAATATGGGAATTGTGACTAGACGATCCCTCTTGTTGAAAGTAGATGTTCTTTTATTGATTTAAAGGTACGTTGTCAAGTAATTCGGGCATAACATCTTCAATAATTCCTTAATAGTTATTCGCTGTCATACCTATATTCCTACATTCCTAAAATAAAATATTCCACGCTAAAACCAAAACGTCCTTGTTCTCATTCAAAAATTATGGTTTTCTTGGGACCAATGCCGAGTGTTATGGCGGTTAAAGAACTGCCAGAACTGGAAAAGTGGGCCTTATCAGACCAGATTATTGACCTTCCAAAATGAATATTTCGAATTTGATCAATATACCAATTTCAAATATGTAAACGTCGGTCGGCATCGCGAGGATGGAGATGGTGTACGATATTTATTTTAGAAGGTAAATATATGTATTTCGGCAATATTCTCTTTGACCGAGTTCTGCAAGCGTCAACTTGTTTTTCTAAGACGCATGAATTGGGAAAAACATTAATATCATCTATTTCTTGATTTTTTGTTTTAAGAAATTTTAAACTAACAACTTGGGACTCCTATTTAAATATCATTCAGAAGCTTCATTTGCTTTCTCATTACATTAAATAAAAGAGACTAACATGACACATTTTTCGTAATTTTTATAAATTCTGATATTAGCCATTACTTAAACAATAAAATATGACGTAAAGCATTGTATGTACAACAGTCAGATTCCGACTTAAATTTAAAACGAAGTCAGTAATAGCTGTGATTAAAAGCTTCTGTTTTCCACGACGTACCTACAACCAGAGCCAACTTGTAAAATTGCCATCATTCTGTTAATAATTCCAAATTACGTGCTTATAAATCTATATTAAAGATGTGTTTTAAGCTGCTTTAAAATATACAGGGTGTTTTATTTAAAAAAATACAAATTTAATCTATAACTTAATATTTGACGGTCCCAGAAAAAAATAACTACGCCATTGCATTCTACATAAAAAAACTCTATAATAATTCGTTTCTAATTTTTAGTTAGCTTGTATTATAACTACGATACGAAGGGTGTCTGAAATGTGCAAATTTTCAATTTCGCCCTGTATTTCAAAAACGAAGAAGGCGATACAAATTTTGTTTACGGCAACTTCCGTTTCTTGAAAAAGTAACACTCTGCCCTGAAAACAGCATCACTCTATCTTCGATCACAACTTAGATGCCGTGCAAAAGCATCGAACACCTGTGGACTATATGTACTTAAGGGTTTATTTTTTGTCGATTTTTTTCTCTACTGGATTTATAATCCAGACTGACTTCATTGAATGACTTTTATTATTATCTCTAAATTCTCGGATTATTTTGAACTTCGGTATATCCCAAGTATTTTTACTTCAATAAATGTCTGCAATTTTAGGATTTTCTTAAATATTTCAACATTATTATATTTTTATTTAATCACAATATAAAAGTATTTTTATATCATATTTTGCAGCAGGAAAAATATCGATTTCTTAGCTATAATTTATCTAGACAAATTTAGTAGCGTATTCGTCGAATCGTTTATTTCATCAGCCATTAGTTTTCTTTATTATTATATCATTCCTTAAACCCACAATAATGTTGGTCTCAAATAAGAGGTTTCATTATATTTTCGGGCAGGTTTTATAAAGATAATTAATTAACCAGATGTAAAACTACCATGTGTTTAAAAACATAACGTTGAATTTTTTTATCTTTGTTTAAATAATATTATTATGTTAATATATATTATCTATATGTTGAGATATGCAATTTTATTTAATATCTGTTTCAATTCATTTACAGTTAAATGTTTTTATTCAGGTGCGAAAAAGCCAAAAAAAGAAATTTGTTTATCATTCTAAACACAACAATAATATAAACACATTTAAAAAATTATACGAAAAAGTTGGCGTTGCCTAAAAACTACTGACTATCTTAACTTATGTTGCCAAACCATTAATTTGACACTAGTTGATAATTAAAACAATTCTACTTACTTGATGGTTTTACAGAATGAAGTTCGATGCGGGTAGGAATTTAAATTACCTTAATCTTTAACAAAGTTTATTAAATCTTTTTCATTAAATTATTACTTAATACAAAGATAACATTTGTAATGAACATAATTATTTTTATTATTTTTATATTTATTTTTATTAAATAAAATATTTTTTGTTGCCACAGGAAATGTAGTTTGTGTAATAAATGTTTTTAATTAGCGTTCTGTTTTGAGCTCCAATATATTTATTTAAAAATATTTTAAAATTTTAAAATGTTCCTGTTTTACAGTAAATGAAAAAATGCATGGTATGAATATTTACATAGATTGTACAACGAGGATGAGATAATACTCCAGTTGTTTATTCATGTGAAAGTAAAACAATCATAATTTTTATCTAACGAATATTGCTGTTTTTTATATAAACATTTTGAGGGGAAATTAACCAAAGAAAAACACATGGCTTTAAATATTTATTATTTAGTCAATAAAAAAGGGACGCAAAACTGTCCACTTAAATTACTTTTAATTTTACTGTTTCCCTACTTGCTTCTTCAGAGATATACAATAAGTAATCACTATCTTGATGAATAATGGGTTAGGATTGAGATCCGACTAATATCATTAGTTAAATTTTTGGACAAAAACGTCTGTAACGTCTAGTGGCTTGTATTTAACTAAACCAAAACATCATACAACGTTATTTGAACATGGAGAACGATTTACTTTTGTATATGCATTTTATCATATCGGAACTCTATCTCTCCATATTTGGGAAGATTTTTGGCATTACTAATCTAGGTTTGATGACAAAAGCGGAAATTAGCTAATCGACAACTATATTAAAAGGGTGGTAAATATGATTAGAAAATGTCGAAAATAAATAATGCAGTCTTTCGATGCTTTATTAAAGTCCGCTATATTATTCTTTTCTTTTTGTTGTTGCTTTTCACCACAGTGAAAACCATGTTCTATAATATAAACAGAGATACGCACATACACGCATAGGCACATATAAACATAAATATAAACCTACATGCATTCATACAGGTCAAAAACAAAGCATTATATACTGGGTAGCCTTGATTTACCATTATATCAAAAATATTAATGTTGCTCTTTCTACTACTTTAAAGTTACATAACAATTTGCTATGCAGAAGGCAAAAAAAAATCACCACTTCTTGGGTCCGCTCTGTTAGTAATCGTCAGCCAATTTTATTTGCCTTAGTAAACAAGGAGACGCAAGTAGTTTTGCGTTCTAATCACCAGTTCTTCTGATAAGTCTGTGAAAGTTGTTTTCTAGAATAATTTAGAAAGCATGGAATTCTTAATATTACCCAGAACGCCGATAAGGACTAGCTTTTTCTGCCCCCCACTTTTCGGCAAAGGCTAAGGAAAACTCCTACCAACTCCGACCATTTCTTAAACAGCTGAACACTGTGATTTTAACTCTTCCTTTCTTTTAATAGTAACTCCCTATCATCCAACATTTCGCGCGATCTTTCTTTTCATGTTACTCCTCCGGCTTTTATACCAAACCAAATTCTCTCTATTATCATCTAAATCCCCAAAAATTCGTTCAAAAATCATACTAACAATATCTCTATTAAACATAATAATACCAGTGTTTTTATTAAACTATTTATCGAAAATATTTCTCACATTTTAGCAAATAATAATAATATTAATAATAATAATATTAATAATAATAATAATAAATATGTTTTATTATGGTATGATTTACAGAGTATAATACAAACAGCTTATACCTTATGCTATTTATCAAAAAATGAATGAAAGGAAAAAAAACCAAGCCCCCTCTGGCGAAGTCTAGCCATGTGGCTACTCTTACTTAACCAGTAGGTAAGCCAGTTTAATTCCCTCAATTATTATATTTAAAATTAATTGAAACGCCGAGATATGGTCATATTTCCGCAAATTATAAATAAGTCTACAGCATGCGTTTTCAATTTTTTATATTCTGTATTTGTCCGCTTCATATAAACATGGACCATATAAGAAATCACAATATGTAAAATGAGACAATACTATACTTTCACAGAGCATTCTTTTAAGATTGAAACTTAATATATGCCGGTTGTTATAAATTAATTTTAAAGCACCAAAACTTTTGTTTATTAATTTTTTTATATGTTCAAGGAAACGTAGGTCTTCGTCTACTGTTAGGCCTAGATTCTTTGCGCACGGAACAAAAGACAAATGGGTGTTGTTGATATGAATATTTAATTTATTTTTTATATTATTTATTTTTGATTTATTGCCAATACAGATTAATTTAAATTATGTTCTTCAGATAATATCCTAATGCGTTATTAATCGTTATTAATTCGTTGACTAGACTCTATTGTATTTAAGTGATTCAATGCGTAGTAAAGCTGAGCATCGTCAGCCTAAGCTTGTATTTTGCAGTTAACAGGGGAAGTAATTATATCAATCCTGTAGATTATAAACGATAAAGGAGATAAAATGGACCCCTGAGGAAGTCTTGAATGCCTATACTGTTGGACTCTACATTATCATAGATAATTTTTTGTGAACGATTATTTAAAAAAGATTTTAATACATTTTTTTAATAAAAGTTTAGCCCAGACAAGTATGTGATATCTAGTGTCAAACGCTTTTGAGTAGTCTAATAAAAGAAGCACACTTACCATGCCAACTTAATAGTTTTTTTCAAAAATCGCATTGTCAGGAAATCCGACAACAATTTATTTTCTAAAAAGTATTTAAATATTTGAATATGAAGAATTTTTTCTAAGATTTTCGATATTGTCGGGAATATGCTAATTACTCTCAATTCAGAGTAAGTCGTGTTATTATTTATTTTTGGTATTGGTATGCCTATGGCTGTTTTCCATATTTTGGGAATATAATTATTTTCAATTATACTGTTCACAATGTGGAGGATTATGAATGGGCTACATAACTTTAAAATTTGTAAGTTTATATCATCCACTCGTTTTGCGTTGGTAGCAATTCCATGCAGAATTTTACCGTTACATTTGTCTAAGATATTTTGTAAAAAAGGAGAAAAATATTTGTTGATTTCTTCAGGGTTAGAGAGTGAGTTAGGTAACTTATTAAATTTATTGGATCTAATATTAAGGTCTCTTAGGGTTTTCCAAGTTTTTGAAAGGTTATTTTCGTTCGTGATATCAAGCAGATAATTTTTTTTGAAACGTCTTATCAAGAATACTACATTATTTCAAAGGGATCTGCATCTGTTTCGGTCAGTCTCGGATTGTGATCTTTTGAATTTTTGCCAAGCCTTGTTTCTCTGTTTTTGTAGTTCCTTTATCTCCTCATTTAATCATGGTGCTCTTGACTTGCTAATTCTTTTCTCCCGAAATGGTGCGTGTTTATCAAATAGGCTTTTTATTAAATTATTGAATATCACTGTTTTATTATCTAGATTATTAGATAGATCTTTTAATCTGTTCAGGAAAATTTTCCAAAAACTTAAAAAGGCTATTGTAGTGCCCATTTTTAAAAAAGGTGATACACTTAAATTGGAAAATTATAGGCCTACATCATTACTTAGCTCGATATCTAAGATTTTTGAAAAAGTAGTGTATAATAAAATCTATAGCTTTTTGGATAAATATAATGTCTAAACAGATAGGTAACATGGATTTTCAAAATGGTTATCTTCTGCAACTGGTTGCATAGATCTTATACAACACATCTGTTACAAACTTGATAACAGGGAGGTTGTGATTTCTTTAGCGCTTGACTTAACACGTGCATTTGGACAGTAGATAAAACATTTGCTTTAAAAAAACTTTCTAATTCAGGATCGTGAGGAAACATTAACTCGTTCCTTGTATCCTTTCTCTCTAACCGACAGTTTGCTGTCAAAATTGGCAAATCCATCTCTTCCAACTTTAACCAGGATATTGGCACTCCTTGAAGAAGTATTCTCGGACCTCTGATATTCCTTTTATTTATTAACGACTCCGGATCATATAAGTTTAGGGCTAGTATTTCTTTACGATGCTGATACAACTATCATTGTATCTGATACATGTCAGGCTCGCGCAAGAGAGAAAGTAAACATTGTGCTTAAAGAATTATCTAGATGGTGCTACTTAAATAAACTCCTGTTAAATCATTCCAAAACTGAATGTATGAACATTAGAACTTTAAGAAAAGACCCCTGAACATAATTTATACATCGATGGACATAAGCTTGAAACAGCTTCATTTGTACGCTTTTTGGGATTTATTATCGACTGCCACTTAACTTGAAGCAATCATATTGGAAAGGTTTGTAAAAGTCTAAATAAAACTGCGTATGTGATTTGTAGTCTTAAAAATAATGTTGATCATAACACTTTAATCGGTGTATATTATGCATTGGGTTACTCTGCAATTGCCTTTAATACAATAGTTTTGGGCCTTGCCAGTGGGAGCTCGAGGGTTTTTGTTGTGCAATAAAGAATACATTTTAATCTTCCTTTTAGGGTTTCGTGTCGCGACACCTTCAGAAAAAATAAGTTGATGACAGTTAGTTAACTCTATTTACTTGTATAAATTCTTAATATTCGTTTTTAAAAATAGGCTTCTCTCAATTTAATGGTTTTTGTCATAATTATAATACCATATGTAAAAAGTACGTTTTTTTACCAAACCACAATATGAATTCGTTCGAAAGATCTCCAGTTTATGATCGAAGTAAAATTTTTAATATGCTGCCTACGGACATTAAAACATTACAGCACCTGCATATATTTAAAAACAACGATAAAAAGCTACTTATGTCTGTTGCTTTCTACTGTGTTGATGATTTTATTGATTTCTTAAGGAATCGCCCATAGTACTTAATTTTAACAAGAAATAAAAACAAAATGGTTGTTGGAAAAAATAACTTATTTTTAGATACTTTTAGATAGATATGATGTGTAATGTTTATTTATTGTGATATTTGTATTGGTCCATTTACACTTTAAAGTGTCTTAAGGCATTCATTTATTTGTATTATTTTTTACTTTTGACGTGTTTCTTTCTACTTTTGTAGTGCTCGAAACTAAATAAAAATTTGAATTTTAATTTCAATTTGAATTTGAAATTTGATAAGCTCTCCATCCACCGTCCCCGTTCTTGCAGGCATTTTCGTATCCCGTCTACTCCATTCACTTCTATTATTCATACGTAATATTTGGAGAAATTAAGAAGGTTTGTTTTCAGTTCTGCACGTTTTTAGCAAGGTAGCTTTTTGTTGTTGTTACACACTTCCCACATATTCCTATTCTGCTAAGTTTCTTTCGATAATTTTTTGTCGCTAGCCCTCTCACAGAGACTATCACTATGATTATCAAAACGCCCTAGAGTAAGAAGCTGTTTTATTCTTGAGCTAGATTGAAATATTTCTCAAAAATTCTCTAGATTTTTGTTCCTAATTGCGATCCACGAGTTGAGCAATATATACGAAATAAGTATATGTTAGTATAGTGATGTCCCAATAGAATTTACAGTTTGAGACATACTTACAGTATGGCTCCCCGATTTACTTCAGTTTCAATCTTAGGTAGACAATCCTGGCTGATATGTTATAACGTTATTATCATTGATTAATACTATTTATATTCATGGCAGTCGTACAATAAACCCGTGTGTTATATCGCTCCAACAAAAACGTTAAAATAGACGGCATAAATAGTAAATATTAAGCTGAATTTAGCGCCATAACAAAGAAAAACATCAGTGCAATCCATTAGCTGAAGAAAATGCCTCCGAAAACAGTAAGTGATCAAAAATCGCTTATTAAAGAAATAATTAGGGAATCAGACGAGGAATTTATGAATAGAATGTATTCTGGGATTCAAACAAAAATCGATTCGATGCAAAAAACTATCGATAAGCAGAATACGGTCACTATCCAGCTTAAAGGTAAAATAGAGAGCATTGGTCAAAATGTGGAACTTAACAACTTGTGTTTCTATGGGATTAACGAGGTCCCAAATGCAAATTTAAGCAACAAGATATTTGAGGTTTTTGACCGGCAAGATGAAACAACAGATCAAGAAAGATGACATCCTCAGATGTTATCGAGTCGGAGAAAATAAGGAGAAACCTCGACCGATAATAATCAAACTTGGTTTACTTCATCAAAAATTAAATACACTAAAAACAGAAAGCTAGTTAAAGGCATAAAAATCATATTAATGTAAGACCTAACCAAAACTAGACTACAATGCGGCTTTGGCAAAAAAGGATAAGAAAAGAGGTCCGTCAAGATAAGAAACCTAAATGATTTAAATCCATTAATTAGTTAAGAGCGGTATATGTAATTCCTATATATAAATATCACTTAGTTTAATTAATTTTCAATTTGCCAATGTACTTAATATAATTACTCTTCAATATTATTTTTATTTTATAGTTTAGTATTTTGAATGTTAGATTTTCTGTCGTCTTTTTTAGTCATTGGGGTGGGTTCGGAGCTTGGTCGAGGGAAATGTGATCCACTTAAATATAAAAAGTTAAATATAAAAAAAAATGGAATAAATAATGTTGACGTTCTGATCTTATCTTATCTGAATCATTTAATATTGAAAACATAAATTTTTCCTAATTGATGGATTTGAACTTATCTATAATAATTCAATAATTAACAAAAATGATGGTTTGGTAATGTATACTAGAGATTCAATAACTTATTGTATTGAAATAATAAAATTAACGGAAACTAATTTAATCTACGCACAAGTAAAAAAAAATAACGTTACTGTAGGTGTAATAGGATGCTATAGACCCCCATCAACCAATCCGTTAGTATTCTTGCAAGACCTTCAGAGATATCAGCAATATTGCCAAGATATGGGAAAAACGTATGAAAGGTGGTTTGCTAACTTGTTTAGAACAAAATATTTTTTTTTATAAATATTAGTTCGAGTCTAGAAAATCTAAAAGTACAGAAGATGCAACATTTACTTTGATAAAAGAAGCTATTAACAAACTTAATATAAACAAAAATATATCTCAGTTTTTATGGACTTGGCTAAGGCCTTCGATACAGTTTCACACATAATATTATTAATGCTGGTATTAGGGGTAATGCCCTAAAATTATTTAATTGTTTCTTATCTGATCGTATTCAGAAGGTAGTTGTAAATAAAACAGTTAGTTCTGGCAGGGTAATGCATACTGGAGTCCCGCAGGGTACGGTGTTGAGGCCTCTCCTCTTCCTTATTTATATCAATGAAATAGCCAATCTGCCAATTAGTGGGTTAGTCATATCTTATGCTGATAACACAGTAATTTTATTCCCAGCAGATAACTGGACTAGTGTCTATAATGAGGTCGAGGGGGGCCTTAGAATTGTGCAGCAATGGCTGAGTTCTTCTCTACTGAGTCTAAATACTTTAAAAACCAAATGCACCTTATTGACAGCTACATCATCAGATCAGCCATTCAGGGATAATGTCACTATTCATAACCATAAGTGCTGTGTTGCAAATGATGCATGTCAATGTCCATCCATTCAAAAAAAATTAGAAAGCTTTGTTATAAATTGTATCAATTACGAAATATCTCATCACCCAATTTGTTAAAAACTGTTTATCTTTCGCTAGTGGAATCAATACTACGGTACTGTATTATTATTTGGGGCGGTTCTTACGACACCACCATATATGTTCTTAGAACTTGTCAGAATAAAATATTAAAAATTATTCTGAAAAAGCCACCAAGATATTCAATTGAATTAACATATATGAAATCTGGTGATCTTAACTTACGCGGCCTTTATGTCCACTCCTGTCATATACCTTTTAAAAGTCAAGGATTTATTTCCATACACAGATCATCGACATCAAACTAGATCAATTTGTAATGAATATCTCAAAATACCTTTATTCCAGAAATCTCATTTAAAAAGAAATATTTTATCCTTTGCTCCTAAATTTTTTAATATATTGCCTTTATCGATAAAACAGTTAACCAAACACATAAATGAAGTTAAAAAGTATAAACAAATAACGAAAATATTTGTATTTCAACAACTTGAGATGTTTACCAGTGTAATGAAATAACAAGCCGATTATGGTACCGCTCATGTATCCATCCTCTCGCGTGTCACATATCCCCTCTTTGCGTGTCGCTTTTTCGGTATAGTGCCTCACTCCTCCACTTGACGTTTAGTTTAATTCTTTAGTTTATAGTCAATAGATTTTCAATTTATACACAAAATTTCTTTAATAATTGGAATTATTTTTTTTGTTGGCTATTATGTATGCATTGAAATGAGCATTTTCAAGCACAAAGTATTTATAGTTTTAATTTATTCTATGTATGTATTATCCATTGAATTTTATTGTAAATTTGGAACTTTCAAATAAAGTCTTTGAATCGTTGAATAATTTTAATTAAATTAAAACATAACACTCCTAAATAATTGTCAATGCAGAATACTTCTCATAAGTATATCTCTTCCGATCCAGGATATATTTTATAAATCACTGACTGGAATATACGAGAAGCACCGTATTAACGAGATAAATTAAGACTTTCCTCTGGCAGATACAAAATACCGGCCATAAACCCGCATGAATAAATAAAAATAAAACGATTTTCACCTCGAAACCCGGACCGTGTTAATGTGCAACTCTGAAGATCGTATCTGAAACTCGGCACCGTTTCGCCATAAATTGATTTTACGTGTTGACCCCCGACGAGTTAATATTACCCAAGAAACGGATGAAGCAAGAGAAAGAGAGAAACGAAAGAAAAAGCGGGACGAGAGATATCAGAAAGCGCAGATATAAATGGGCCATAACTTACTAGCATCTGATATTGTCACAAATCGAGCGCTGAAAATTATTCCACTAAAATTATACGGTTTGGATTAGGGCCATTTTCTGGCGAAGGTTATAGCTATTTTATAGAGTTGTCTTTTATTGTAGATAGCTTTTGCGATAAAAATCAGATATATCAAATTAAAAATCTCAGAGAACATGCAGTAAATAACAGAAAATGTAAAATCTGAGATTACAATTTAGGCATAAATGAAACAAGCTGTGACAAAGATAAGGCTATAGTCCTTGAAAATCGGATAAGACAAAAAGTCATTTCCTAATCTTGTGTTCACCGTATTCCAGGCTGTTTTTTAAACCGCTTTTAGACCACAACGTCATCAATTTGACCCGTAAGAAAATGCTTTTAAACCCATGAATGTCATCTCTCATGTGTCAATATTGTCTTGTCTTTGTCAGATACTATTTGTGGGTATATTTATATTTTTTCTGTTATAATTTTTCGAGGTCTTAGCAGTGATCTGTTATTCTTTAGTGTTCGTTCTTAAAAAATTAGTAAATTAACAAAGTTACTTGTAGTTCTTAATCAACATGATAATGTTCCTTTACCTTTATTATTTGAATTATTTACAAACGATACAAGACTTGGAATTGTACATTTTTGGGGAAATTTCCCCCACATAAGGATGGATGGCTTCAATGAAGAATGGACCGAATTGTATCTAGAATATGGTTTTTTTTTTGCTTGTTGTTTGTTTGGAATGTCAAAAGAAACATTTGGAAAACTAAAAATATTTATATATGAACTGTGTCCTCTGTTTTTAAAATATATTATCTTTTAGGTGTTGTTGGAGTAGTTGATGGCACTAATATAACATTCAAAACTCCGGTTGCTAATCAAGAAATTTACATAGACAAAAATAATAAGCATAGCCTTAAATTGCAAGTTATATGTACTAGCAATAAGTTATTTACAAATATTGTTGTCGGCTTTCGAGGTTCAGTGCATGGTGTAAGAGTAAGTGAAATTATAATTTAGTATACGTAATAATATTTAGTTAGCTACCTATTACCTTGCTCATTGTTTGTTTCTTTTCATTTTGAATTTAAAATATTTTAAAAAGCAATAATTCTTTTCAGGTTTTCCGCAACTGTCAAATTTGCTCTGATATAAATGTTAATGGCCAATTAAGGAAAAATTTTCTGTTGGATGATTATCATTTTGTAGGCGACAAGGCATACCCGCTCTGAAATTGGATCATCAAGCCTTATATTGGGTAAATAGATATTTTTATTATTAAACTATAAGTGTAAATGAATAAAGGATATAGAAAACAGGGTATTGTAATACCACTGGCTTTGTTCTAACTCCTGTACATAATCTGCCAGAGTAGATCTAATTTTTGCCTATATAAAGCCAATGACCTAATTGAGCCACTAAACTATTCAATGATTATTTTTAGGGATGATAGGTATCTAAATCAAAGACAAAGATTATTCAATTATAATGGTCAATTCTAAAATACATTAATGTTAATTCTGTAGAAAAGGCTATTAAAATAATTGCTGCCTGAAAACAGTGAAGACAATAACAATGTAATGAAAACAATGGAGGAGTAGACAATAATATGGGATTATTTAAAAGAAATGCTGAATATATACCGGGTGTTCCTAAACATCATGTACAAACGAAGAGGGGTGATTCTTTGGCCTATTTTAGGGTGAAAGTTTCATATAAACATCGGTCCGCAAATGTTTGGTTTTTAAGATACAGGGTGTCAAAGTTTTTTCTAAAAGACTTTTTTTTAATAATATCTCAAAGATCCTTTTGCTGATTTTGTTCAAATTTGGCAGTGTCATTTAATGTGATAAGAAGCTAATTTAGCACTAACTAAATGGTATTTATGAATTCCAGTGACGTCCCGGAGGGCACGTTCACGAATAATATTGACAGAAAAAATGTACGCCACTGACTTTTTGACAAATGTTATATTTTTTTCAGATTAAACATCTAAAAGTACGACTTTTTTGCCTCTTGATAATTTTTTGTATCTTGTGTCGTTTTCGAGAAAAAAAATAAAAACTAGTTCATTGCATGCCCAAGAAGAACAAAAAAATTTTTTTTTTCGAAAACCAAGCCTAATAACATAAAATATCAAGAAAAACAAAATGTAGTTTTGATTGTTCAATCTGAAAAAAATGGAAAAATTAAGAAAAAAAGTGGCGTTACGTATTTTATTAATATTATTCGTAATTGTACAGGGGAACGCCATTATAATTATCATTTTTTTTTCTTTTGTTTAGTAGTTTATTGTCTTCTTGTAGTTCCTTTTATATCTGACCGTTATCTAGAAAAATAAATAAACACGATTTTCTGTAATTAGCCAGATGAAATAAATTTCTATCAAAAAAGTAGTAACTATGGTAGTAGGCTATGGCGTTGTTTGGATAATCTTTTGTTTTTATTATTCGTGACATTTACCATTTTAAATCGTAAGTTATGTCAACATTATAGTTATTGTAAGGTGTAGAGTCTTTTAATATTCCCTACAAAAAAGTGTAAAGTGTTTTAAATATTCATTACAATGGTTTATACGAATTCTGAAATGGCAGAAATGCATTTTATCTATGGTCTTGCGAACGGAAATGCAAGAGAAGCCAGACGTCTATACATGGAGCGTTATCCAAATAGATTGATACCTGATCACCGAATATTTTCGAATATTCATAGGCGTCTCGTCGAAACTGGAAGTGTCAATAAGAAAAGCAATGAAACAGGTAGACCACGTACTGTTCGGACACCGCAGATCGAAGAGGCTGTTCTGAATGAAGTAGAAGAACATCCGGAGACTAGTACAAGAAAAATTTCAATAACATTGAATATTAGCCATCAAGTTGTGTGGCGTATCTTGCATGATTCTCTGCTATACCCTTACCACTTTCAAAGAGTGCAGGCGCTGCTTCCCCGGGATTTTCCTTTAAGAATTAATTTCTGCAGGTGGTTTCTCAATAGGCTAGCAGCCAACCCCAACTTTAATTCCATCATTCTTTTTACTGATGAAGCCAATTTTTCGAGAAATTCCATTATGAATTTCCATAACAACCATCTATGGGCAGACGAGAATCCTCATGGAATTGTCGAAACTCATTTTCAAGAACAGTTTTCTTTAAATGTATGGGGTGGTATAATCGGGGATCATTTAATTGGTCCTGTCTTCTTACCTGGTCGGCTAACTGGTGAATCATATAGACACTTTTTACAAGACGAACTGCCTCCATTACTAGAAGACTTGCCTCTTTTACTAAGAAATCAAATGTGGTATATGCATGATGGTGCTCCTGCACATTTTTCTATTTTGGCTCGGGAGTATTTGAATGACGTATATCCAAACAAATGGATAGGCCGAGGTGGACCTCAGCCATGGCCCCCTAGGTCCCCTGATCTCAATAGTCTAGATTTTTTCCTATGGGGGCATCTTAAATCTTTAGTTTATACAACACCGGTGAATACAGTCGATGACCTACGACATCGAATAATAGGTGGATTTGAAACCATACGAAATACTCCCGATGTATTTGAAAGAGTACGAGAGTCGATGCGAAGAAGATCGGAGGCCTGTATAAGGGCTGGAGGAAGTCACTTCCAACAATTTTTGTGATGTTGTTTTTTGTCATATAATAATTGTCATATAATGTCAAATCATTTTTGTCATTAAATATTGTTGTTAAAATCTAAACTGCATTTAATTGCTACAAAAACTGGGTCATTCCCGCATCAATTTTCAAGTATAATGCGAAAAAAAAAACATCAATGAAACAAAATTTAACCAAATTAAGCTTGAGCCTACTACAGGAAACAATAATAATTATTATCAGTGGCGTTCCCTGGATCCACGGACAGTCTCAATATTATTAATAAAAAATGTACGCCACTGACTTTTTTAAATTTTTCCATTTTTTTCAGATTGAACAATCAAAACTACATTTTGTTTTTCTTGATATTTTATGTTATTAGGCTTGGTTTTCGAAAAAAAAAATTTTTTTGTTCTTGGGCATGCAATGAACTAGTTTTTATTTTTTTTCTCGAAAACGACACAAGATACAAAAAATTATCAAGAGGCAAAAAAGTCGTACTTTTAGATGTTTAATCTGAAAAAAATATAACATTTGTCAAAAAGTCAGTAGCGTACATTTTTTCTGTCAATATTATTTGTGAACGTGCCCTCCGGGACGTCACTGGAATTCATAAATACCATTTAGTTAGTGCTAAATTAGCTTCTTATCACATTAAATGACACTGCCAAATTTGAACAAAATCAGCAAAAGGATCTTTCAGATATTATTAAAAAAAAGTTTTTTAGAAAAAACTTTGACACCCTGTATCTTAAAAACCAAACATTTGCGGACCCATGTTTATATGAAACTTTCACCCTAAAATAGGCCAAAGAATCACCCCTCTTCGTTTGTACATGATGTTTAGGAACACCCTGTATATTTTATTTTTTATGCTATATACTAGGTACTTTTTATGTAAGATAAAATTATATATGTATATATATATATATGTATATATATATATATATATATATATATATATATATATATATATAAATATATATATATATATATATATATATATATATATATATATATATATATATATATATATATATATATATATATATATATATATATATATATATATATATATATATATATATATATATATATATATATATATATATATATATATATATATATATATATATATATATATATATATATATATATGGACTTCTTTCTTGGGTATAGGTTTATTTGCAAAATCAAACAATGAGATTAACTTGATGTTTCGCCTATCATAGTAGGCTTTCTCAAAAATTGCTCATTCCTTTATTTTTTTTTGTATATATGGCTTATCTTACCTATCTACAATTAATTTAGAAAACATTTAGTGGTCTAATTATAAAATGACATTTACAATTTTTATAAAACTGATTTAAAATTTTATACTATTGACAATAATTATTACAAAATTAATAAAATACTTCGAAAAATTCATGTTGATTATTTATTTATATTTGAATGATAGGTAGCAAGTTAGTGGTTTGCCAGGCAACTCATGGCACAGTTTTAGGTAAAAAGGTGTTCTTATCGTAGTATTTTTTTTTTGAGAAATTTAAAGATAATTTTTTGTTATTTTTTAATTTAAACCTTAGAGTAGAATCAGACATTCACAATGATATACATTTTAAAAATAATGGCTTAGACGAAGTTAAAACTATACTAAAATATCAAATTGTGGTATATTTGACTTACATTTTTTATGTCTTGTTTGTCATTTACTGCATTTTTTTCTTTTTTTATGTGAATCATTTCTTTGATAATTAATTTCTGATACAGGTTATCTTGATCAATTATTTTGGTTTCAGAAAAATTAAATTCGTGTTATGTGCTTTTTTCATGTTTGTGTAATGCAGTGGATGAATCCTTTGTATACTTATGCCCTTTTATTCTATTTTCTAAAAGTTGGGTTGTCATACCAATATATTTCATAGGGCAGTTTAAAGAAGGAATTTCATATACGAGATTGGATTTTTTTTTTTAGGAATTTTAGTTTTTAATTTTGTAAATAGGGAGCCTATCAGGTTCTGGGCTTTATGACACACAATTATGTTATATTTTCCTAAGATATGTTTTAATTTTTCAGATAACTGAGCTGTGTATGGAATTGCAATATATTTTTTTTTGCGTATTATCTTGTCTTACGTTTTCGTTATGATTGTTATAATATATGTACGTCCTTCTTTTGATAATTTATATATATATATATATATATATATATATATATATAAAACTTAGGAAATAGAAATAGTGCATAAAACAACTTATGTTATCATTATAGCTATATATTGTTAATAAATATATAATTTATAAGTATAAAATTTAGTATCCTAAGTAGATAGGTACTTGAACAAAAATATGAATCACATTCGCTGATATGAACAAGTTGGTATGACATTTTGCTATTAACAACAAAAACGAATCTCCCAAAATACAATTAAATAAAGAAATAACATAAATGTTAAACAGGTACGAGTACAGAATTCAAAACATATTTGCCCCGTTATTTACTTTTTGGTACTACCAGCAAAGAATATCTACTAGTTTTAAAAAAATCAATGTAAAAAATACTGAGTAGAGGATAAATTGATCACTATCAGTACTTTCTCTTCTCCTCTTTTTAGATCCAAGTCATTTTATAAGGTCCATAACTTGACTATGTCTTCGTTCTCCTTCCTCTCTTAAATAGCCCATTATATCTTGGGAATTATTTTGATTTGTCTCTAGTGTCTGTTGACTATAACAATAATAATTTTAGAAATAATCATTTAAGGCTAAAGAATTCACTTAGCTACACATTCCGACGTGGCATAATTTATAAAAGTAAATTATTTCGCGAAAAAACAAATAAAATAAAGCAGAGGAAGCTCTTGCTTGTAGCATTTTATTTTTAATGCGTCAAATTGTTTCACTCGCTAAACGGTTTAATTATTATCGAGCTATGTTAGTAAGCTGGGTTGCCTATAGGTGAGATTTAAACAGTCATGTTTGATGTAAGCATGGAAATTTAGTTTATTTTATTTCCTGAAACAAGAAGAGTAATTTTTACATTTATTTTTAGTTTCGAAATTTTACAGGTCATAGTAGAATATTTTCTAATCATTTCAATATCTATAAGAGGTAAAGTGTATCTAAAGTCAATTGAGACAACATAAAAACTAAATATCCGTCAACAGTCGGCTATTTCATTGTGAAGCATGGGCCGCGTGATAGAAATTTAAACTTATTTTTGTAAAACAGATTAATTATTAGTATATACTTTCTTTTTTATTATTCATTCGTATTTAACATTTTTTTCAGTTAGATTTTTTATTTGATCTGGTCAGGGGATGAGGGCGAAATAGCTTGGCTAAATGGAAAAAAATGATGATTATGAGTCTATGGGTATAGATATTATTCCAATTGTAACCTACTTGATAATACATTTACCTTGCAATTACACAGAGAGGAAAAGGACGGGGATAAAAACTGAAAGTTTCGTTAAAGATCGAACAGCAATATGTCATTTTGTAGGGTATCGGGTATGTATATTTCAATTTTAAAACTTATTTGATTTTGAGGGGTTGAGGTAAATAGTGGCTAAAAGTCAAATACTTCGTAAAAAATTGAATCGTTCAGAGAGGTTTTTGCATATTGCATATTTCATCCAATATTGCATATTTCAAATTTCAGATCACTCTGATGAATAGTTTTTAAGCTATGCCGCGAACTGACAGAGAGATCGACGGAATTAATAAAACATATTTTTTTGGCATCTAGGGAAACTAAAACCTTAAAATATGTAAAACTTGAGAGACTGATTTTTTCACGGTTACACATATTTTATTTGGCCGCTATTTTGTTCCGCTATCTTGAATTAGAAACAAAGTTTTAGTAGCTTATCTCTATACCACAGTTAGTTATGGCATACATTTAAAATCAGTCCATTAAGTAGTTTTTTCAGGCTTTTTAAATATTTTATTAAGCCGCCATTTTGTTCCGCCATCTCGTATTCGTACAAGAAATTTACTGGTTGATTTCTGCATAATCCTTAACTTTTTAACAGATTTTAAAATAAGTTGGATCACTGGTTTTTTAATAATTTTTTTAACATTTACATTTTATTAGGTCCCCATTTTGTTTTGCCATATTGGATTTTTACCAAAATATTACCAGGCCATCCATATATGTTGATCTGATGAGTAGTTTTTAAGCTATGACGCGAACTGACATACGGACAGACAAACCAACGGAATTGATGAAACGTATTTTTTTGACATCTAGGAGCGGTAAAACCTGAAAATATGTAAAACCTGAAAGCTTGATTTTTTCACGATTACAAATATTATTATTTTGTTCTGCCATATTGAATTCGAACCACAGTTCATCTTTATACCACAATTAGTTAAGGCACACAATTTCAAATCAGTCCGTTAAGTTGTTTTTCAGGCTGAATTTTTAAATATTTTATTAAGCCGCCAATTCGTTCCGCCATCTTGGATTCGTACCGACACTTTACCAGTTGATTTCTACATAATACTACTTGATGTTTGTACAAAATTTGAGATAAGTTGGATAAGTGGTTGTCTAGTAATATTTTTTTTAACATTTCACAAGGCCGCCATTTTGTGTCGCCAAATTGGATTTTTGCCAAAATATTACCAGGTCATCCCTATATGAAGTCAATCTGATGAGTAATTTCTAAGCAATGTCGCGAGCTGAGACAGACAGACAAACCGACCAGTGGACTGACGGAATTGATAAAACATATTTTTTGGCATCTATAGGCGCTAAATCCTGAAAGTATCTAAAACCTGAGAAATTTATTTTGTTTACGATTACAGATATTTTATTTGGTTGGCTACCATTTTATTCCGCTATTTTGAATTACTACCACAATTTTACTAGTTCTTCTCTATACCACAATTAATTATGGTACACAATTTGAAAATGAAATTTTTTTCATGCTGAATTTTTAAATATTTTATTAAGCCGCCATTTTGTTTCCCTCTAGGATTTTAGTTGTTTTCTATAAAATACTTGGTTTTTGTGCAAAAATGTAGGCAAATTGGTTAAGTAGTTTTTTCGTAATATTTTTTTTAACATTTCACTACGCCGCCATTTTGTTTTGCATTTATTCGATTTTTTCCAAAATGTTACCAGGTCATCCCGACATGATCCTCAATTTTTGACTAAAATTGGAAGTCAATCGGTTAAGTAGTTTTTATCTATGCCGCGAACAGACAGTTCGACAGACAGACCGACGCAATTGAGAAAAAAATGTTTACCTAGGGACCCCGAAACGTAAAGATCAGAAAAAATCTCGAAGGGTAATTTTTTCACTATTACAATTTTTCCCTTTTACAAGGTAAGTAAAAACACTGAATAGAATAAAATGAAATTTTTATTCTACGGCATTGACGCTGACCCGAGATCTCCGAACAAGTGCAGGCGACGCAAATATTTTAAAATCCATCTTTTTAGTGCATTTTTTGTTAAATCGACGTCTCCAAAAATCTAACCAATTGAACTACGGATATAACCAATCAAAGTGCTTAACTCTGATGCTCCGCCCACAAATTTTATAGTGAGTCCACGTTGACTGTGTCGCGAAGGTCCCTTGTTTGTATGGAGACCTGTCAACTGAACAAAAATAGATTTATTTTATATAAGTGGTGTAGTAAATTGAGCGTACCCCAAATTTTCCGCTGTCTCAATTGACATGAGTTTTACATTTAAGACGGACTTATCCTACTTTTGTTGTCACCAGATTCACGGCGACGTCGATATGTGTTTCTATTTTCTGATTTCACTGGCTTCTTCCGTCTTTTACTTTCTCTGTTGGCCAGCGGTCTTCATCCTTTGGTATCACCATTCCGGTCTAGAGTAGAGGTACGGCAAACACCTTCATGTGTTAACCCGAAAAAAATCGGGTACCATCCCGAATGTACACAGTAGTGGTGACTTGAAATTTGGTTTCTTCCTATGGTCCAACAGTCTGTAAAGTTGACATTTTTCAGGAAACTTGGATTTTCATTCGGTCATCTTTGACCTTGCTGCAATCATTTCTTTCGAGCCTATATTTTTGGTAACAGTGGAATTAATTAAGGTAGACTAGTTATAATAATTTCATGCACTATTTCATTGAAAAATGTTACAAAGCATTTTCCAGTTTTTTTTCGGCGTACTCATCCATATATTGTCCCCTTGTTTTTGGAATCCACATGGGACACGATTCCTCAGTTTTGGCATATTCTACCGTATCATAAGTTGTGGAAACTATGGTTTTTTGATTAAGAGAAACATAATCAGTTGTCCCGTCAAAATATCTTTATGAAATCTAGTTATGTTAAAATGCTACTAGTTCCAGTCTTCTGTTTCATGCAATCCCTCAAGCCTTTTTTTTTTTCGTTGTTTGGTTAACATTGTTTGATACAATAGATCGTTCTATTTGATTCAGAGCTTAAACAACTATGCTATTTAAGAGTCGAACCATTTAAGTTAATACTTGAACTTTTACTCAGTTCATATAAATTAATGAAAAGATAATTATTAAATTTTGTGGACTATAGTCGGCTATAGGTGTCATATTTGCATCTTAATTTTTTCTTCTATATGGATCTAGTTACTTTAAGTGTCAAGTTTGTCAAGTTTTTTCTCTACAGTTTACATGCACGCGACTATGCTTCGTGGGATTGAGCACACATCACAGGAAGCACTACTGCTCTGCTATTGGCGAACATTCTTCGACTGATGAAGACTGGGGTGAGTGATGCCGCGTCGTAGGGATAGATTCATATTGTCCGAAATAGTTCAGTCAGTTACCCATGAGGTACTGTAGTGAGCAGGTGTGTGTCGCTGAGAAATAGTGAAGCCGAAGTGGAATCCATGTTTTTTGTATTTATACAAGATTAGCATTATATTTTATATTTATATATGAACTGACATTTTTCCTTATGTCTACTACTGGTAGTTCGCATCGTAAGAGCTTAAACGCCCCAATTCGTTTTGTTATATATGTGGCAGTTTAACAATTCCCATTGTCGGGCAAGATAAATTATGAGCCCCTCACAAAGCCTGCGAACAGTGTGTAGCGAGTTTACGTATGTGGACGAAGGGAACACGAGGTAAACTTCCATTTGGTATACCAAGGATTTGGCGAGAACCCAAATAACACTCAAGTGATGCTACTTTTGTATAGTGAAAAGAAAAACAAATATAAAATAGAGTACCCTAGTTTACGGTCAGCTATTTGCCCTATGCCTCATTTAGCTAAAATTCCAGTGTCAGTTTTCCAAGAATTATCCTCTATAGAAATACAGGAATATGAGTCTAGTGAAAATCGAAGTTACTGCAACTACGAAGATTTTGAAGTTGATGATGATTCCGTTCGTAAAGGATTTAATCAGCATCATTTGTATGATTTCGTACGATATTTAGGACTATCCAAAGAAGATTCAGAACTGTTTGCATCAAGACTTTACGAGAAAAACTGGCTTGAAAAGAAGCTAAGGCCACTTACCTGCTATCCAGAGAAAGTGCATTTCTACAGTACTTTCGAAGTGATGACGGATTTGTATATTTCTCTAACGTACGTGGTTTAATGAAAAAATTGGGAATTTCAGACTATAAGGCAACTGAATGACGATTGTTCATAGACAGCTCAAATCGGAGCTTGAAGTGTATTTCCCTTTACAACGAAAATTTATACGGTTCAGTCCCAATAGGCCATCCAGTTTTTTGCGTGAAGAATATGAAAACATAAAATGACTTACTGAATTGTTGTAACATGCACCAATGGATCATCTGTGTTATTCTTAAAATGGTCTGTTTCCTCCTTGGGCAGCAACGCGGATACATTAAGGATCCCTGTTTTTTGTGCATGTGGGCAAAGCTCGTGAGCAGCATTGGGTGTAGTCGAGTCGGACGCCCCCTGACCTGAAACCTGGTGATCCAAAGATTCTACATCAACCATTTCCGCCTAACCAGGTCTCATGAAGCAGTTTGTTAAAGTTTTGCCGATTGGAGGAAACTATTTTAAGTATATTATTTCAGCATTTCCTAGTCATATGACAAGATAAAGGGAGGTGTGTTTGATGGTCTACAGAAAATATTATCAAACAGTTTCTTGGAAATACACTAGCCCAGAATTATGCTGGAATTGTCCAACGACTCTTGGAGAGCTTTAAAATGCTTGGCTGCAATATGGGTGTCAAATTGCATTTCTAATATACCCATCTTCGTGAATCTTGGTGATGTTAGCGATGAACAGGGCGAGGTTTGAAGGTCATGGAGGCCCGGTATCAAGGTAGATCGGATGTTAGTATGATGGCTGACTATTGTAGGAGCATCAAGCGAGAATCTCTATAGATTGAACACTCCAGGAGATATATCCAGCTATAAGCGAAAAATTTTACCATAATATGTTTTTTTATTATTTGCATGAACACAGTTTAACTTGTCGTAATATAATAACCTCTATATGAATATAAATATTTTGGTATATTTGGTCAGTTCTAACTTTATTTTCCTTTGCATGACTTTTAAGATTACGAGAAAGTATCCTGTAGCGTAAAAACGTGACATGATAGACAAAAACTGCAAATATTTTTGGTTTCAGAGGTCAAAAATTACACAGAACAGGTCACAGATCCAAGACAACAAAATTGCTGTTCCCCAGTGAATATACTTGACGGAGCAAGAGAAAATGTGTTCTATATTTTATTTTATCTTGCCTACACTCGCCTAATTTTGTATTTTGGATTTTTTGTAGTTCAGGTTAAAATCTATTCCATTTGGCTTCACGGTTTTCCACTTACCTACATAATAAAAAAACCGCGTGGCGACCTTTTAAGTAGTTTTTCTATCAATATACTTGGATTAATGTTTTTAAGATTTAAGTTTGTTTTGAATAGCTTACCGAAATTTACAAATTTCAAGTTAACATCAGATTGTATGCGCCATATGCTATAAAAGGGGTGCATATGCTTTTGATTTTAAAAACATAATTTACTACAAATGATGTATGGTCCATGCAAGCTGTTAAATCGGTAATGAGCAGCCAAATAATGCCGGAAATATAAGATTTTTGAGCAGGGGACAAAAAAATATATAAATATCTAAAACAATTCAGTCAGTTATTATTTTTAAAGAAAGAGGAAAGATGAGTTTTTTGCCTATAAAGAATACACTGTGGTGTTTACTATCTGTATTTACGAAATTTGAAATTGTCAAAAAATTTTTTTTATGAAAAATTAATTTAAACATGTTATATAAAAAATAAAAGTCTGCAGCACCCGAACCAAATATTTATTTTACTTTCGCAGAGCCATTTATTTTTTTTATACAATTAAATTTTATTATCAATATTCAATGTCTATCATTAATAGTCATTTCTGGATTAATTTTCTACACGTCCCTCGTACTCCGAAATAAGAATACACGTGCAAATCGTAACTAGAAAATTGTTTGTCATTTGTCTTTAGATTTGGCATATTTCCAGGACTATAATGAAATGTATTACCGACTTGTTACTTCTCTTGTAAGAGGAAAGTATTGCAATTGTGAAAAAAACCATTTTTTTAATAAAATTTAAAAAAAGGGGGAGTATCAGAAAATTATTTACTCAATTGTCTTTAAATTTTACAGTAAAATCATATCTGATACAGATAAACAGGAAACAATTTTGCACAAATTTAGATGTAATATGGATGAGCTCAGAACCAAAAATTACAAAAGAAGAAAGTAATAGGTATATAAGCATTTATTTATCAAATAAATAAATGTATGTACGTATTTGCAGGGTGATCCAGATAACTATTTAAATAGAAATATTTTGGTTAATTTTGAAATAAGAAAAAAATGTTCCAAATAAAATTGTTTGATTCAATCTGCATATTCATATGCTTATATTTTAATATATACAAGGATACAGGTTGTCTCAAGAAATCAAGTTAAGTACCAACTTTGTTTTTTTAAATATAATATACCTCATGTTTTAATGCTTTTGAATTTTATATTAAATTCTGCATATTTTTTGTATAATATACCATTTATCAAAAATTAATATTGAAGGTTTAAAATTACGAAATACTACAATTTTTCGGATATATATTGATGTTTAAAGTCTGATTTACTGTTTGACTCATTTTTATTTGGTACTAATATTTAAAATATTATATATATATATATATATATATATATATATATATATATATATATATATATATATATATATTCGATTACTGAAAAGTTCAAATAGTTATATTTCAAGAATAATAATAACCCCACAACAACATGAGAATAGTATTGGGAAAATGTTTAGAATGGTCAGAGAATACCATCTGTACCAACTATAAACGAAGAAGTTATTACAAGAAACAGGGCCTCTAAGAAATAAAAAAAAGACGAAACAAAGAAATAAAGAAAGCAATCTTAATATATTACTTTATTTTCAAGATAATTTCTCAGAAAGTGTGTTAGAGATATAATGTATGGACCACGAGACAGGATAGTCAGTTATGAAGCAGTTCAGAGTACTTTAAAGCAAAACAAATACCATGATTTTAAAATTAGGCCAGGCCAAATTAAATGACGAACAAAAAAAAGGGATATGAATTTGTTCAAATTATAAAAGCAAGTCTTAATCAAGATCCAAATTATTTCAATAAAATTTTATTTATATTTATATTTATATATATTAAAACTGCCGTTATTTATTCTCGGAAAAACTGCCATATCTGGTCAGACGAAAATCTACACGCTGTCGAACCAATTGCTTTTCAAGAATAATCCTCAATACAAGTTTGATGCGGCATTTTGGGGCAGCAACCCATAATATTGTGGCAGTAGGAGACTTTATTCAAAATAATTATAAAGTGTGGATGGGGAGGTGTGAAACATTCAGCTAGCTAGCGAACAGCATAGATCAAACGCCCAGGGATATCTTCTTTTAGGGCTATTTGAAAGTACAGTTTACAGAGAAAGAAACAATAATACTGAAAAAATTGTTCAAGAAACAAGAAATTTAAACGAAAATAAGTACGAAACAATTATGAATGCAATGGAATGCCACAAAAAAATTATTTGTTTATGGTTGAATTAAGTAAACAGAATTTAAAAAAATAAAATGAGTCAAGAGGTAAATCAGACTTCAAACATCAAGTTCAAGACATTCGAAAATAAGCCTTTATCTCCAGGTAGCAGCAAGTATTTAAATATGTAAGCACTTAAATCCGAAAAATCATCGTATTTCGTAATTGTAAAACCTTCCATATTTTGAAAACCGTTAATTTTTATTACATGGTATATCATACATACAAGAAATATGCAGAATTTAGAATACAATTTCAAAACATTATGTATACATTAAAACATAAGCATTTGAAAAAGCAGATCGAAATAAACAATTTTGTTTGGAACAGTGTTTCCTAATTTCATAAATAACCGAGATATTTCCAATTAAAAAGTTATCTGGCTTACCCTGTATAAACGTGAGTATAAATATTAAGTCTGGACCTAATACAATAACTGCTAAAGCTCTTTGCGCAACATCATCATATCTAGGCATGTGTTATTTATCATGTTATGCAGTAAACTATATATTTTATCTTTTGTAAATAATTTAATCTTAAGAGTTTTCAATTTAGAGATGCAAGACAAGAACCAAACCCTTAGTCTCATCTCATTTGTGTCTTTTTTAAGTTCCAAAGCAAAAACTTTATGAAGTCTTAAAATAAGCCTCGTAAGTCTCGCCGAACCCTTAAAAATCATGCAAAAGAACGCCATGTTCGGGATAATAAAGAATATTATTTTTTTCCATGAGATATTTTAATGTAAGGTTGAAAGAATAAGCGACTTGGTAAATGCATCTAGAATTATATTTTTAAACTGTTGCAGCAGAGAATATAGGAAATTGCTTTTACTTTTTCGCGAGGATACAAAATAAATAAATGCTTTAACTTGATAATTAGTTCTTAATTATTTTCTGCATACTAGGTTCTGTCTTAAACTAGCTTCACTTTGCAGAATCACACTTAAGTTTTTTAAAGAAACAAAATTCCAAAAAAAAAGTCTAAAGCGCCCTTCCGCAAGTGATGGTGTGACCTTAAAATCTACCAGTACATAAAAATTGTATGAAAAAAATAAAATTAAATTCAAAAAATGCACTAAAAACTGTAAAAATAATATTTTATTTAATCTGGAAAATTTTGAGTCGGCGGTAGACGTATTTTTAATTACCTAACAACAAAAATATATTTACGTACTTAGTATTTTGATATCTAATACCACGATTATAATGTCTTACTGTCTTTATGCGTTATATATATTTATATATATATATATATATATATATATATATATATATATATATATATATATATATATATATATATATATATATATATATATATATATATATATATATATATATATATATATATATATATATATATATATATATATATATATATATATATATATATATATATATATATATATATATATATATATATATATATATATATATATATATATATATATATATATATATATATATATATATATATATATATATATATATATATATATATATATATATATATATATATATATATATATATATATATATATATATATATATATATATATATATATATATATATATATATATATATATATATATATATATTTTATATATATGTATATATATATAAAATCTGTTTTCCTTCAGGATATACATCCATTCCATGTTTAATGTTACACCTTAAACTAAGTAACAGCATTCACCCTTTATTGTGGATTTGCATAGAAACTTTAGCTTTTTGGCGAACAGAATCAAATAAGAATATTGAGACTGATAAACTTTCGAAAAAGTATGACAATCTCTTATAAAAGTCGAGTCAAGCCTCATCAGTAGACATCGATAAATTAGTGCGTAATATATCACGCTACACTCTCTCAGAAAGTGCGAAATCCGTACTAAGTAAGGGTTTTAGTTTTGCAATATCTCCTAAGGAAATCCCTAAAGAAGAAATAATAGCTAGAGTGGAAGCTGTCCTTGACACCTCTGAAGAAACGAAACCAAAGGAGATTCAACAAAAAGTGGCAAGAATTTTAAGATCAAGTAAACCAACGGAATTGAACCTAAATGCACCTGAACAAAGAGCCCTAACAAACCTAACAATAAAAACATAACAATCCTTCCAGTATCGTATCCCAGTATTTCCATCGACGAAGCATTGTACAGGATCGCTATCACCAGTAGTCGCGAATTTATTTATGATATACTTCGAGAAAAAAGCTCTCGAGAAAGCAATTTTGAAGCCCAAATTATGGATTCGTTATGTGGATGACATTTTTATTATATTGCAACATATGGAGAGCTCGAGCAAAAACAAACCACCGCTTGAAAATTTTCTAACTCACGTAAATTCAACGCATCCCAGAATACAATTTAGTCTAGAGTTAGAGGAAAACAACAAATAAAATTTTTAGATCTTCTGGTCACAAAATTGCATAACGAATATTTCGCTTAAAGGGACGAATCATTAAAACTACCAACAGTATGGAAGACAATAATCGATAAATTTAAAATCACGAACGACCAACCTCCGGCCGCTGACATAAAATCTTCGGCACGTTGCGTTGTGGGTATAAAAAAAGCGTGTATATATACGAGCCCAGTCGCATATGTATTGGACCAAAGGAAAAAGAGATATTTATTTTTGTTACCTAGTATGTATTGTAGTGATATAGATATGCGATATTGTTAATTAATTGTTAATATAGCACATATAATCAAATAAATATAGTTGCATTTGTTGAAGCTACGTTACAAGCAGTAAATACTAGGTGACAAAAATAACATTATTTTAACTACGTCCTTGGTGCAATACATATGCGACTGCGCTCGTATATATATATATATATATATATATATATATATATATATATATAGATGATGGAGAAAACTCTTAAAGGCTCGTCAGTATAATGGTCCATGATTTTTGAACTCTATACTTGAATAAGCTTACCACAGGCAGAATATATGTATATATATATATATATATATATATATATATATATATATATATATATATATATATATATATATATATATATATATATATATATATATATATATATATATATATATATATATATATATATATATATATATATATATATATATATATATATATATATATATATATATATATATATATATATATATATATATATATATATATATATATATATATATATATATATATATATATATATATATATATATATATATATATATATATATATATATATATATATATATATATATATATATATATATATATATATATATATATATATATATATATATATATATATATATATATATATATATATATATATATATATATATATATATATATATATATATATATATATATATATATATATATATATATATATATATATATATATATATATAGATTTTATTCAAATTGGTCAAACCCTCGCAGAGTAATCGATGTAATATTCGACTTGATAACGTCCTCATTTTTTGACGTTGGTTAAAAATTAATTTGCCACCTAACTGCTAAGATAGCCTTATATAAGTAATAATTTATGATCACTCTAAAACTCTCCGATATCTCCCTTGTTGAATATGCTGGAAGAAGAAAAATATAAGGGGAATATGGCCGCGGGCCCATTGTTTATAGACTCTTGGGTCTCGTCGTCAACTCACCCTATGCTCGTTAAAAATACGTATTACTTCATTGCCTAAAAATATGTTTGCACTCGAAAAAGAAAGAGTATCGTGTTTCGGCTTTCTTTTCCTTCTTTTGCGTGTGGTTTTAATGGCCCCACTTGACCCTTCGCTGAAAGGGAATTGCTTGTTTCGTTTTCATTTTAAGATTCTTCTTTCTAAATAGCATATTTTGGCGGTATTAGCAGCTACTTTAGTCACAACTGGGAATATAATTAGGTGCTAATATTCATTATTCATATTCCAGGAGGGGAAGATTTTGCTCAAGGAGTACATTTCATATCTTTTGGTTTAAATATAACTTTGAGATGATTTTAGGATGGCGAAATAAATGTGCCATGTGTTTTAGGAATGCTTTTTAAATAATAATAATAATAATAATAATAATAATAATAATAATAATAATAATAATAATAATAATAATAATAATAATAATAATAATAATAATAATAATAATAATAATAATAGTAGTAGTCCGTACTGTCAGCGACGTCCAGCTGTCCGCTGTCCTAAATACCCAATAACCCTGCCCTTCCCACACACTAGCCACCCTAAACCACTCCTAACCTTTAAAACCGCACGGAGCAACTAACCTCGGTTAAGTTGCTTGGGGTGTGACGCCTCCACGGACACGAGTTACCTGGATCACCAGGGTCAAATGGTGGCACCCCCATGAAAATGGAGAAAGCATCGAGGCTCGGAAAAGAGCCGTTACCTGGGGATCGCCAGGGCACCTTTGGAGCCACTGCTGAAGGTGACAGCATGCGGGACGGTGGCGGCGAAAGGCTGAACAGGCGGGCCTTTGCCGAAAAACCTGCTACAGCCGAACCTATTCCCGAGAATTTCATCAGAGCCGACATTGTTGGAGACGGAAGTTGTCTCTTCCGATCAGTCAGCTTGCACATATACGGCCATCAAAACAATCATACCAAAATTTGAGAAGACGCATTGGAATACCTACTACAAAACTGGTCGAAACTTCAGATACTTTAGTTATTTCACGACGACGACATGAAGGACTTCGACAACTATTATAAATTCATGAGCAAAACCACTACATACAGAACGAGCCTAGAAATATTTACTCTCTCGGAAACCCAGAAGCACATCTTCCATATTTTCTCAAAACCAAGAACAACAAGAACAAAACAGATGTGCGTTAAAGAGAGACTAACAATAATAGGCAAACAAACACACAATAAAATGATCTACCTTCTACTAACAGGCGATCCAATGTCGGGACACTTTGAGCTTCTAACACCACAAAACATCAATTCAAACAACAAAGCATCGGGCGAACAGCTTAACGGTCGAGGACGCTGCGGGAAAGGACAGCTCGACCGAAACGATCACGACCAGGCAAAGGAAAATAGACCCACCGAAAGTGTTTGCCGGCTAAGTTAGCACCCACCAAGGCGGGAAAGGCAGAGCAACGCATGAGCCGCATTACAGAATCGAGCGAACCGATCATGCGCTGCCCAAATAGATACACAAATAAATCTGACACAGATGCTAACCAAACACAACAACTTGAGCCCATTACAACAGCGGATATATCGCAACGACTACCTACAACTTCCAAGGCAGGTAAACCAAGGAAGAGGTTAAATGAACAGATGAAATGAATCGAACGGTGATGCATTCCTACTACACTGCTACCAAACTTGAGACAATTTCATCAGGATACGGACATAAACTGCACACACTTTTCATAGCACAATATCCAGAATACAAATGACTTATCACAGAACAGAGAGTAATAGATCAAAAAAGAGTCATCACTAAGACCAGTAAGCTCACCCCACTCGCATTGAAAAACATTAAAGCTATGGTAGCTGCTGAACTAAACATTCACCAACCAAACATTAAGGACAGCGGGACAGATGCCGAACCGATCCCACATACAAACCAGCCCAACTTTGTGCAAGAGGATCTGCAACCTCACTCAACGCTCAGTAGAGGCGAAGTACCCAGCAACAACCCACGACAGATGACAAGCACCATACAGCAAACAGGACAAGCGAATCATTCGCCCAAAGCACCATACACACAGCTGCACCTCGGACCGTCTCTCACACAAGCAATCAAAGTAAAAATGAAGTCACATCTAAACAAATGGTCAGGCTCCGATCCTACAACAAGAGATCCTATTCCTCAAGTAATCTTCAAACGGGACATACATAAAATCCTGAAGACCATCAACGAACACATAATTCCCAAGTACATAACGAATGCGAGCACAATTGAGGACATTGATACAGTGATCTACGCAGCAGCTATAACCACGATAACACAGAACAATCAGAAACTCCCGCCACGACACAGAAACACCAACAACATAAAACCAAAATTCAAATGGCAGATAAGGATCGAAAACAAAATTAACAAAATTAGAAAAGAATTGGGACATCTTACCCAATCCATGAACGGCAACAAGTCAAAACGTATCACACAAAGTGTAGAGAATATCTAATCTGCATCTCCTGATTACACGCTTACAGAAATCCTTGACACTCTGAAACAAAAATTATCTGTGTTTGCCGCAACACTCCGAAGATACAAAGAATCAAATGAAAGAAAGGACGCTAACAACCTGTTTCGAAGAAGCGAAAAACAGTTCTACCTAAAAATCATGAGCAATGAGGAGGCACGAGTGATAGAACCACCGACCAAAGAAGAGATCACAGAATACTGGAAAAGTATTTAGTCAGAACCGAAACTACACAATAATAACGCTTCATGGATTAAAGCGGAAGAAGACAACCACAAGTGCTTAGAGGATCAAGAGGACTTTGCAATGACAACAGAAGAACTTGCAGAAACAATCAAATACACGCATAACTGGTTACATAGATTATAAAAAAGCCTTTGATTCGATACCCCACAGTTGGCTAACCAGAGTACTAGAATTCTATAAAGTCTATAAAAACATCAGGCAATTTCTTACGCAAATCATGATTACGTGGAAAACTAAAATCAACTTGAGAACACAAAAAGAGCACATCGAAACAGAAGAGATCTACATCAGACGAGGTATGTTCCAGGGAGATTCACTCAGCGCTTTGTGGTTCTGCCTCTGTTTCAATCCACTCTCAAACACACTGAGTAACACAAACTTCGGATTCCAAATTAAACACCAAAAAAATAACCTACACAAAATAAACCATCTCTTGTACATGGATGACATAAAATTATATGCAAACACAAAGGCACAGCTAAAAGAACTCCTTAAAATCACAGAAACGTTTACTCTGGACATCAAAATGGAATTTGGTATAAGTAAATGCAAGCTACTTCATATCAACAAGGGACAGTGGAAAGATCACCCTACGGGGGAAACAATCAACAATGAAACTATAGATAACATGCTTAAAGAAAAAACGTACAGATACCTAGGCTTCCATCAAAGCACCAAAATTAACCACACTCATATCAATTCAGAGCTCAAGACGGAATTTAAAACCAGACTCACAAAGCTACTAAAAACAAATTAAAGAATAAACAGACGCTAACTTAAAACAAAACTGAATTCCAGAAATCTAAGGAAAACTATTAACACTTTCGCCATACCTATTCTTACGTATTCGTTTGGTATCATTAAATGGTCACACACAGACATAGAAAACATTCACATTCTCACACGCACTGAATTCACTAAACACAGGAAGTTACATCCCAACGCATGCAAGGAAAGACTCACCATCGAGAGAAAAGAAGGAGGAAGGGGAATTATAGATATACAATCGCTAAATAAAAAACAAATTTACGAACTCAGAAAATTCTTTCACAACAAACAAACTAACCTCCACAAGGCAATAGTGAAGGCAGACCAGAATTGTACACCGCTCGACCTGTCTCAAACGAGCCACGCAGCAGACGCACACAGTCACATCCAATCACGACTAGAAAAGATGAACACGTGGTCGGAAAAAAACACTTCACGGAAGACACAGATACCACATAAAGCAAGACCATATACATAAAAAAGCTTTCATATACGTGGTTACAAGAAGGGCGTCTATTCCCTGAAACAGAAGGCTTCCTGCTTGCCATCCAGGACAAAGTCATAGCAACCAGAAACTACCAAAAGCACATCATCAAGGACACAACCATTGAAGACGAGAGTTGTAGGAGATGTCACCAGCAGAGAAAAACAATCGATCAAATAACGAGTGGATGTAGAATAGTGGCCGGAACTGAATACACTGCGAGACACAACTCAGCAGCAAAGGTCGTTCATCAAGCATTAACCACAACATACAAACTAACGGAGAACACAGACCCTTACTACCGTTATACACCAACATCTATACTTGAAAATGAAGAATACAAGCTCTACTGGGACATTGACATCCACACAGATAAAACAATCCCCGCAAAAGAGGAAATCACTTATTTAATTGACATGGCTGTCCCCAACGACGAGAACATCCAAGCGAAATACAGTGAGAAGATCGCCAAATATACCGACTTGGCAATGGAAGTAAAAAGGCTGTGGAAACAGGAAAGAGTCATCATTGCTCCTTTCGTCATATCAGTAACAGGTCTCACTCTAACAACGTTTACACCGCATTTGGCTCAATTAGGACTTAATACAGACATTCAGAGGAACATCCATAAATCGGTCATTTTGAAAACATGTAGCATAGTTAGATCATTTCTTAATACACAATAGTTGTTTTTTTTCCATTTCCTTTTTTTATTTTTATTTTTTGTACCGACTTGGTATAATCCCGTCAGTATGAAATACAACCACAGGAATACTGTGAGACAAGAAGTCATAAAAACAATAACAATAATAATAATAATAATGCAAATAGAACTTAACGAGCTAAACATTTTAAGAGCAGCTTTCAATGTTAGCATTATAGCAATTTCGAGCATTTAGGCCTGGGTTTTAAATTGATATTATTAATGATTTATGGGAGCCATTAAATAGTTTAGTTAAAACGGCTTAATCGTTTCAATCACCAACAATCAAAGAGTTTTCAAATCACTTTTAAATATTTAAGATGGTCTTATTGGAAAACAAACTTGTTTTTTAAAGTAATTAACAAAACTTTTTTTCGATCTTGTAACAACCATTTTATATTTCTTACTTCTAAATTTAATCTTTTTATCTTAAAAAGAAATTCAACTTGTTCAGTACGTTACTGTTTTAGATAGAATCGGACCAACATTTCGCATTTATCATAATATCATAAGTAAGTCTTATTTCTGTTCAGCATGAGCGCATCATATTCGTTACTATGTAAACCTTCAAAAATTTTTTTTTATTCTATTAGATGATGTAAGTAATTTTGCAGTTGCCGCCTGGATATATGAAAACATCCTCGATTTTTTCAAAGAGGCAAATCTATTTAAAAAAATAGACGTAATAATATAAATAGGTTGAAGTCGATAGCCACTTGGGATTACAGACCTCTGAATAGAGAGTTTGTATTTATATCTACATTAGAAATATACAGGGTTGGGAAAAATTACCAGAACGGTCGATATTAAGTAATCCTAACAGGATTACTCCTTTAATCAAAAAATGTCTTATATAAAAGTTGTAAAGCTTCTACAAACTATAATAAATTGGAATATAGAGGTTAGCCCACAAAGTTATGGAGAATTTTTTTTTAATGGAGCACCCCGTATATTATTACTTATTTTGATCGACCAGTCGATTTAGAATATTTTTTATTAACCATACGTTATGCCTAAATCCAGTCATCAGTTCCCGAGATATTATGAAATTTTAATCAGTTACAAAACATAAAACAAATTTCAATAAACAGTTTAATAACTTAACACGAAAAAATTGGCATAACAAGTCATGGAAAAACGGCTCTATTTTTTAATAAATGTTAAAAATTGCCCCTATTTACTAACTGACAATGATATAAATTGCCGCACAAATGTCTTTGGGTATTTAAAACCATTTCCTTTGTTATTCACTCACTTTCATTTAAAATTTTAATTTTTAATTCTTCTAAATTATTGGATTTGTTCTGTTAAACATTGTTTTTCAGGTGAGCTCAATAAAACAAATCTAAGAGGGGAAGATCGGGGGACGGGACCGTGGAGGTTATTCGATAGGCCCCCTTCTTCCTATCCATCTATTTGGGAACGTGACATCCAAAAATTCTCTAACTTCACTAGTAAAATGCGGAGGAGCTCCATCTTGCTGATACCAGCTTAAGTTAACATCGGGAGTTAAATTGTTTATAGTTGGAACTATTTCTTGCCAAAGACGCTAGAGATATTGTTCACCGGTCAAATTTCCCGATAAAAAAGTCTTATTTCATGTCCCACAAACAATCCAGCCCAGACATTAACTTTTTCTGGGAACTGTGTATGCAGTTCTTCATATCAGTTTGGGTTATTTCGCCTCCAGTAACGTGACGCTAATTTTGTTTATTGACCATTTCGTTTAGTGTGAAGGTCGCTTCATACGAAAAAACAATATTGTTTGAAAAATGCGGGTTCTCTTCAATCGTTCTTGTAATTAGTTCGCAAAATTCTTGGATTCGATCATAGTCAACGTCATGCTCCAAAGCAAGATGATTTATGGATTGTAGGGATTTTCTTGTATCGAAAGCAAAATGTCGAATTTTTTATCATCGGCGGTAGGACTCCTAGGTCCTCCAGATCTTGGTCGGTTTTTTACACTTCCATTCATTAATGCTCTACAGTTCGAAAAACTGCGGTTCTTTTAATTTGCCTGCGGGCGCAAATTGTTATAAAATGCTTGGCCCGACCGATATAGATTGACCGAAAGCGTTATCCCTTATAATTCCCGTGGTACCTTCAACGTTTAATGTCCGAGTACGTAAAATTTTTTTTTTGAGAAAAATGTAGTTTTAATAATATAAATATACTTAAAAATAATAATTTATTTTTAATGCCCTAGGGCGATATTTTTCCAAAATAATACCTTAGGGTAAATAACACCCCTTATTTAACTGACTTTGACATAATATCATTATCAGTCGGACATTATCTGCACTATTCATGAAAAATCCATATTAAATCCTATTACACCCTGTAACATCTACTAATATTAATGGTACCTGATGATGTTTTCTTGATGTTGGATGTTTTTTTTATGTTGGACAAAATGAGGCACTATTTCTGCCATTTTGATTTGTTTTTGAGCAAATTTAGCTAAAAAACTCGCAAAAATTTTTGATTCATAACTCAAAAAAATTGGTACAAGCCCTTAGTATGTAGGTAGTAACAATAAATACTGAATACATAAATACATATTTACATACATGACTGTAAAACACATAACCCTCCTTTGCATGCGTAATCGGGTAGAAAGGCGTTAAGTTGGGATATAACTCAATGGAAATTTCCCAGTTCCAATCCTGACGAGGCATGTATAAGAAGAAGCAAATAAAAAGCTGTACATTCCAAACTTTTAAAAAACCCTAAAAAAATAGATAACTCTACATAGAGTAGGTTTAAATTTTATCCAAAAATGAAACAAAAGAAAAAATCACATTTGAAGCACGGTTTATCAAATATCGGTGTCCAGTACATTTTTACAAAATGTAAAACAAAAGACTGAATCTAATTCAGGGACATCTGATACAGAGGCAAATCGAGCGTTGCTCAGTGAATTATAGTAATTTAATGCAGTCATAAATATGAAGTGTCTGCGAGGCCGGCATGCCTCTCGACACCATCGCTCGTCTATTTACATGTTTATCAGCTCAAATGGCGCTGGACGAAGCTACACAATGCTCTGGGAATGCCTAAATAGCGGCGCAATGTCCGATTGTATAATAGCTGGCGTGACTAGGCTCTTGTTTGAAATTGAATAATTTCTGACTTTGTTCCGTTATACCTTTTATTATTCATTTTTTATTACTTTTATCAGTCAAATAATCTATCTGCAGTGTTTTAAAAATAGAAACTGATCAAATGTCTATCTAAATTTATATAAATAAAGAAATGAGTAGGTAATAACCATTATGTCCGAGTTAAATGCTGTGTTTTTTACGCCCAAAAAACCAAGTGACACCATTTTTAAACGCCTAGGTACCTACTTTTAAGCACTGAAAAAATGTGTCTATAAGGAAGATGTTATAATGTTAAAAAGTAATGCAATTTTATTATTTTATCTTCTCTTCTTTTTCTTCTTTATTTTATTTCACATTTTAATTTGTGGTTAAAAAACGTTTCAGGGATTAATGAGGCCTTTAATAATGCTTACAGCCCTGTGTATATGAATCGGTTTTCCTATTCTCTCGCTTTCTTTTTTTTAATTTCTTCCATTTTCTTGCTTTACTCAAGACAAAAAAGGTTATGTGAAAAAAATGATGATGGTAGTTCCTAAAATAAAATATTCCGGTGACATAATACGGTAAGATCTCCGGCTGAGGAGTACTTGTGGCGCTCCACCATCGAAAGATTATTTGTCATTCACCAATATCTGTGGCTTGAATCTAAGATGTTATATTTATCACTTTTCCTCAAATAATTTTTCAACGAGCTGTTCGAATTTAACACTAAATAACGGTTAGATTCTACTACAAGAATAGTCACACTTAGTCAAAACCCATTTGACTTCTTTCTTGCTACTCACCCAGAACCTTATCAGTATTCTATTTCCACTCCCACCACGCGTTTCTCTGAACATGGACTAATGACTCTGCCCTGACCCATACAACAGGAAGTTATAGAATCCATGCGACCTCGTAGTATTTGCCCCTATAATTGTGCTGATTGAAATGGATTGCGGGATTTCTACTCCTCTCTTCCTTGGAATGTTGTTTGTTCCTCTTCCAGCGATCATTCCGAAATTGGTTTATTATACTCGGATCTGAATCGAATTATGTATAGAAATATGTATAACACATTCTATTAAGACTTGGAATGATTTGCCCAACAATAAATCGTACTCATAACAATTTTCTTAAGAAACCTACTAAAGAAAAATTCAACACACGCATAAAATGCAAAGTTTTTTTGCCAAAATGGTAGCCAATCCTTTTGGTGGTTGGACAAAAATATTAATCAACACTTCTGCGAAAAGCTCTTTTCTACTACTAACTTCTGGTAACGAAACCATCTCCACGCCAAAACCAACTCGCATTGCTCCTTTATCAGTACCAGCTTTGCCACAAAATACGCATGAATTACCTTCAGGATTATTAATGTATTTTCAAAACACTTACTACTAAAAAGTCCTCTGGCCTTCATGGGTTATTCCAAATGTCCTATGGCAGGGGCATTTTTCTTAAAAGCTGAAAATTGCTTGTGTGCAGCCTGTTCCCAAAAAAAGATCCAAAATTCTCAAAAAATTTTTAAATTACCTGGAAAGTTATAAACTTATTGATGACAGACAATACAGCTTCCACATCAGATGTTCCTACCTTTGTAACCCACAACTGAAACAAGTCCCTCGAATTCCACAGAGAAGCCCAAATTATTGCCTCTGACATCCAAAATATTTGATCAAGTCTGTCATGATACATTTCTTAACAAACTTCCTGCCTGTGGTCTTCCTCCAAAACTTAGTACTTGGATTGCCAGTTTTATTTCCCACAGACGTATATCTGTGGTGATTGTTGGCCCTTCATCTGACTTTCTCAACTCTTCTCTTACCGTATTCCTCCTGCACGTCAATGACCTGCTTTCTTCTCCCAGCAATCCTTATCATAGCTATGCTGGCGATAGTACACTCCACTCCAACACACAATTTCCTAAACCTGTTTCCAAGACGAGATGATAGAAGTAGAGTAATGACTTGATCAATATCCGAGGTCCTCTTTAAAATCATAAAATGGGGAAGAAAGAACATTTTCCACCCTATCGTTACTAAGGCATAATTATGTTTACTATTTCATAAATTATCTACCAGGATCCATACCACTCTAATAGATAATTAAATGCTTGAATCCAAAGACTATCCTAGTATGTTACTTCCTTTTAATTGGACAACCTCACTATATGCCGATGCCGCCCTCTCAAAGTAATGACAATCCCATATATCCCCTATACATTAACATTCTTTATTAGTTTTATATTAAATTGCATAAATGCATAAAATAGTCATGATTTTAGCTCACATAAATGCCTCTTGGCTTCCCTAGTGAGTTTCATATTTCCCCTGCTCTCCTAGGAAATTATTATCCCGTTGATTTTTATATGAATGCCAGATGGCTTGTGCACCCTATTATCACTCCACTCAGGCCTCTTGTTAAAAGTAGATAATAAATTGGAAAGCGAATTTTCGCATATATACTTTAATGTAATATATTTATCCCAAAGAAATTCAACTCCCAAAAGTATTATATAAAAACCTAAACCGAAAATTGACATGCTTACCTTAGGCAGTAGTACAACTAATTAAAATCGGTAAATTTCTTTTACCAGGATCTTGATTGACGTTTCGCCTGTGAGATGCAAAAGTACAAATATTTTTCCAAAATTTTTAAATGCATACATACTACACATATATGTTTTACAAGGAAGTACCTTGAGAACAAATGTTCCGATGTCATTAATAATACTAAATTAAAAATACTAAATCTCCTAATTACAGAAACAACAAAATCTATTAATAACCTTAGTAAAAGTTTACAAAATGATAAAAATAAAATAAAAGATATTCTACCACACAAAACTGTTGATACATTCGTAAACATTGAACAACAAAAAGCAGAAATAATTTTCAAATGAGTCAAACAAAAATATAATAATAAATTTAATAATTTATGTCAAAATTACGGAAGCGTAGAAGGGCCACAATTTTTTTTATTTTTCAATTCTGAGTTCAAAGTCAGAATTTAACAAAATTCTGAGTTCAAAGTCGGAATTTAATAAACTTCTGAGTTTAAAGTCGGAATTTAACTAAATTCTGAGTTTAAAGTCAGAATTTAACAAAATTCTGAGTTCAAAGTCGGAATTTAATAAAATTCTGAGTTTAAAGTCGGAATTTAACTAAATTCTGTGTTTAAAGTCAGAATTTAATAAAATCCTCAGTTTAAAGTCAGAATTTAACAAAATTCTGAGTTTAAAGTCGGAATTTAACAAAATTCTGAGTTTAAAGTCGGAATTTAACAAAATTCTGAGTTTAAAGTCAGAATTTAGTCCGTACGATTGTATAACAGACTGGAACCAAAAAAACAAGTTCAATATTCTTGTTTGAATAATGGCAAATGCGCTATGAATTATTCCACCAAACTACAGATAGATAAAAATGATAAACGGGGGGGAGGGTACAAAATAAAAGTTTCCTATTTTAATTTTTGAGTGTTAAATAAGTCCCTGACAAATTAAACATATGTATAATTAGTTAATTTTATATATTTTTATTTATTTCTATTGCTGAAAAAAAAGCCAAAATGAATACAAGAAAACATATACATTAAAAGGTTCACAAAATAAAAAAGGTAATACAAAACGATAAATAAGTCTTAAGAAACGGTTCATATATGTTTCAACGATTTAAGGGTGTCTCGCGAAACATACTGACAGATTTCCCCCTCTGTTTCAGGGTGATTCAAGTTGAGTGTCCTATTAGAAATATCTGGAGAACCAACGAATAAGATGTTTTGAGAATTTGGCTTTGGCCATAGATGAACATAATATACTCTCGTTATAAAATATTTTAAATTGCGCGGTGTTGCCGCTTCTACCTCAAACCAGAGGCATCATTGGTTTTTTGAATGAAATGCCCTATATTTTATTAAATTTTTATATTTTCCTAAAAAATCCAAGCACTTATTGAGTTACTTTTCTCATGCCTAAATTTAACTGTTTTTGAGAAAATGGCGCTTGAACAATGATAATTTTGACCCTTTGAAGCTCGGTAAATATCAAACGAGTTTACTTGCAAAGAAATGGATTTCACTTATCCGTCTTAATATTTAATTATCTATCTCCTGACACCAATTTCAGGTTTGGCAGGAGACATTAAAAATGCATTTCGTTAAATTCTGACTTTAAAGTCAGAATTTAGTTAAATTCTGACTTTAAACTCAGAATTTAGTTAATTTCCGACTTTAAACTCAGAATTTACTTAATTTGTTACTTTAAACTAAAAATTTTGTTAAATTCTGACTTTAAACTCCGAATTTTATTAAATTGTGACTTTAAACTCAGAATCTAGTTAAATTCCGACTTTAAACTCAGAATTTAGTTAATTTCTGACTTTAAACTAAGAATTTAGTTAAATTTCGACTTTAAACTCAGAATTTTGTTAGATTCTGACTTTAAACTCAAAATTTTATTAAATTCTTACTTTAAACACAGAATTTAGTTAAATTCCGACTTTAAACTCAGAATTTTACTAAATTCCAACTTTGAACTCAGAATTTTGTTAAATTCTGATTTTAAACGCAGAATTTAGTTAAATTCCGACTTTAAACTCAGAATATTATTAAATTCCGACTTTGAACTCAGAATTTTGTTAAATTCCGACTTCAAAGTCAGAATTTAAAAATAAAAAAAATTGTGGCCCTTATACGCTTCCGTACAAAATATACAAACCAATAACAAAAAAATCGATACCAATAACTGGCTAGAAAACCTCTCAGATATGCATATTCCAAACGAAATTGCAGAAACACTGGCACTAGGTAAAAATTTTCTCTACCTGTTAGTAAAGAATGCAATTTACCAACAATAGATTACATTGCTTCTATCGAGTCAGCTATTTACAATAAACCATCCGAGCAAAAAGACAGTATCGGGTCAGAGATTGTTAATGTCATTACCAATCATAAAATTAAAATAGGACATAAAGAAATACAGCAAAACAAAACTCAAAAAAACCTATCAAAGCAAGAAAAAAATTTAAATATTTTTTTTTAGAAGAAACTTAAAGCCAGACAAAAGTAAAAAGACTAAAATAATGAATACCATTGATTAAAACAACAAAATTAATGAACTTTTTGATGACAAAAACACATGTAAAAAAATGAGATTGATTCGACGAAATCTCTTCAATCCAAAAATAACTCGTTCATAGAAAATCTGTTAAAACGTAATCACATATCCGAAAAAGAAGCCAAATTATTAAAAATACATAATCCTATTTCACCAAAATTCCATGGAATGCCTAAACTTCACAAACCCGGCATTCCTATGAGACCTATTGTTTCCTATATTTAGTCACCATTCTACAAACTCTCAAGATTATTATCAAATTGCTTATCAAAAATTACAGGCAGAAATGATTATTACATTAAACATTTATTTGAATTTAAAAAGTTTATAGACACCATTAAAATACCAAATAATTTCCAACTCATCTCTCTAGACGTAATATCCTATACCTATAATATACAAACATTCCGACTAAACTTTTAAAACAAATCATTAAAGAAAAATGGAATCAGATAAAGAATGTGCGATGGCTTCATCCATCTCTTCCATCGCAGCCCAAATATTAATGGAATATCTAGAAGAAACTGTGTTACAAAAAGTCAATTTACCAATATTATTTTTTAAAAAGTACGTGGATGATTGTTTATTAGCAATACCAAAAAATAAAACAACGGATATTATCTCCCTCTTTAACAATTTTCATCCAAAATTGCAGTTTACTTCCGAAATAGAAAATGATGGCGCTATAAACTTTTTGGATTTAACATTAATAAGAGACCACAAAACAAATGGCATTAAAACTAAGTGGTACATCAAAAAGACCTGGTCCTCCCGCTACCTTAATTACAATTCCAGTCACCGAAAATGTCAAAAAAACTCCGTGATGATAGGATTAGTTGATCATGCACTAACACTAACATCACCTATATACCGAGTTGACATTTTAAATAAAGTTAAAAACACTCTTTTAAAAAATCGTCTCTCATTAAAAGCCATCGAACGAATTATAAAACGAAAAACCCATAAATTATACAATGGCACAAAACATATTGTAAATAATCGCGACAACAATAAAACCACTACATACATATCTTTGCCATACACTGAAGGCCTTTCTGAAAAGATTAAACACATTCTCGGTAAACATGATGCAACTGTATGCCACAAATCTAACAATACCCTTAAAACTATATATACACCACTAAAAAGTCAAACACCAATTAAAAAACAATCAAACGCAGTTTACAGCATTTCCTGCCTAAACTGCCCCAAAAAATATATAGGCATGACTACACAATATCTACCAAATAGATAAATGGACATAAATATACAAAAAATGCTTCCACAGCACTACATAAACACGAAAGAGATATGGAACATGAATTTGATTTTTCGGCTACAACGGTCTTATCAAAAGAACAACGTGACCATAAACTAACATTCAAAGAAATAGTCGAGATAAAAAAAAGAAAAACATACAGTAAACGATCGGAAAGGCATTAACAATCTCAGCCAAATATATCACAATCTAATTTAATTCAATTATTATAAACAATTTCCATCAATCATAAATACGTACTATAGACTGTCAGACTCACACAAATACTTTTAAAACAAACCGTGTCCACCAATAGTGTCCCCAACGTAAATATAATCAAAAAAATTAAATAATATATATAAAAAAACAATAGAATTCTTTAACCAGTGTATCACTTACCTCCGCACTGCCAAGCAAGGCAAAATAACATCTTTCTCAGGGTATGTCCTGTACTATTTTAAATAATTGTTTTTAAAAATTTTAATGCGAGCCGTTGTACCAGATTTTTTTTATTTTTTAACTTGCTTATATAGACTTTCTGTGAGATGTACAGAAATAAATATTTTGAAAAAGCCTGAAATGGACAGGCAAATATCAACTAAAGGGTTTCTATTTCAATCTACGAACCTAATCCCAAGAAAGTACTTGATACTTATGTATATATATATATATATATATATATATATATATATATATATATATATATATATATATATATATATATATATATATATATATATATATATATATATATATATATATATATATATATATATATATATATATATATATATATATATATATATATATATATACATATACATATATATATATATATATATATATATATATATATATATATATATATCTTTTCTTCAAACCTATTTATTGGGTGCCATTTGTTTCACTATATTGAATTCATACTAATCAGTTTCTATCTATACCTTTGGGCAGAATTTAAAAAAGAACGAATAATCTGACCGACAAGATTTTTCTAACACAGGCCAGCTCATTATTTTCCCAATAATAAAAAAAAATATTTGGAAAGCCCTAATACCTACCATTTTTTAATAGTCTAATTAGAACCTTTTATATTGGCAGTTAAACAATTTTATTGGGGGGCGGCTAAAATGGGTCCATTTTACAATGGAAAAATTACCTAGACTGGGTTGTTTACAACATTAGACATAAAATAAACGTTAAACATCACTCTTCTGTTGAGTTTCGAATTGAGTGGTTCTCTGTGTGTCGAGTCAAACGCGCCGAAGTTGCAAAATTTTTCCTGACAAATTTTGTTATATTTTTGGAGAATTTCTGGTGAAATCACAAGCCAGGCCATTTTCCGAAAATATAAAAAAAGCCTACTTTAAATATTTTGGTGTGCTAATTGGGGTTCAAGATAACCGGTGGGCTCCCCATGTGTGCTGTGTTAGTTGTAGGGTATCATTGGTGCTGTGTATGAAGGGAAAGAGAAAAAGTATGCATTTTGCAGTCCCAACGGTATGGCGAGAACCCACCAATCATTCTAACGATTGTCATTTTTGCTTGACAAAGACTGAAGGTTATTCCAAAAAGGGAAAGCACAATATAGAATAACCAAATTTGCAATCTGTCATACGACCTGTTCCTCATAATGCAAATTTGCCAGTACCGATTGCGCCTTTAAATTGGCAAACTATTGATATGGGAGATAATGTAGATAACACATCATCAGGCAGATCAGAAGAACAGTGCACCGATCCCACTTTTACCACAGGTCCCAGTTCCGGCGAACCACATTTGATTGTTCAAAGTGAATTTAATGATTTAGTACGTGATTTGGAGTTATCCAAGCAACAATCAGAACTTTTGGGATCCCGTCTTAAGAAATGGAACCTATTGGCCAAAGAAACAAAAATTACGAATTTCAGAAAAAGAAATGCTATGTTTTCTGAATTCTACAGTATGGAAAATTCGTTGTGCGCGTGTACTGATATAGACAGTTTAATTCAGGAACTTCATATTGAACATTCTCCCCGTGAGTGGCGCTTATTCATAGACTCATCTAAATATAGCTTAAAAGCTGTGTTATTGCATACTAGAAATTTAAAACCCTCTATACCAGTTGCCCATTCAGTTGCAATGAAAGACAATTATGAAAATATGCGTACGATTTTGGATAAAATAAACTACAATAGGTATAAATGGCAGACTTAAAAGTTATAGCGATGTTAGTGGGACTTCAGGGGGAGTTACAAAATATTGCTGTTTTCTTTGTTTATGGGACAGTCGTGCAATAAATCAGCATTATGTAACAAAAATTTGGCCAGACAGAAGCGAATTTCAACCGGGATCTCAAAATGTTAAACGTATACCTCTTGTTGATCCCAAAAATGTCCTTTTGCTTCCTCTTCACATTAAACTTGGGCTGAGGAAAAACTTTGTGAAGGCTTTGAATAAAGATGGTGATGAATTTAAATACCTAAGACAAGTCTTTTCCCAGTTGAGTAATGCCAAATTAAAAGAAGGTATTTTTATTGGGCCACAAATCAGAAAATTGCTGGACGATGTCAATTTTACGGAAAAGCTTACCAGGCAGGAACTCAGAGCATGGAATTTATTTAATGTAGTAAGAGGGTTTTTAGGCAACAATATGGATGAAAATTATGAACAATTAGTTAATGGACTCTTAGATACCTATAAAGCGCTTGTTGCCAGAATGTCATTAAAAATTCACTTCCTCCATTCCCATCTGTCATTTTTTCCTAAAAATTTGGGAGCTGTTAGTGACGAGCAGAGTGAAAGGTTTCACCAAGATATCAGAACAATGAAAATTCGGTACCAAGGACGATGGAATCCAGGCATGATGGGTGACTACTGTTGGTTTTTGAAGAGAGAAGATAGGACACCTCATAAACGGAAAAAAAAGTTTAATTAGTATTTTAAATTAATATTTTTCTCGTTTGCTTTTCTCTTAGATGTTTGGTATGTTTAATAGGCGAAAACTGTAAACATAGTCAATAAACAGGGTTAAGAATGTTCTGAAATCATTTTTTCTATAGATATAAAGTATCGTAACATTCGATATGGCTTCTACAGAAAACGCTACGTGCTGCAACTTTCTATTTGTCATCTTCATATTTGGATAGGTCCATTCTATTATATTATGCTATTCTGATATGTATTACAACAAAAATTTTTTTTTTGTCGGCCAGTAATTAGTTTTCACATTGATTTTTTAACACAGCTATTTTGTTTCGTCATGTTGAATTCGTACCAGTTTATCGCTATATCGCATTGATTCTGCAAAATTTTAAGTCTGTTGAATAAGAAGATATTTTTTACGTTGTTTTTTTTAAATATTTTATTAGGTCGCTATTTTTATACTATTGGATTCGTGCCAAAATGTTACCAGTTCAGTTTTATGTAGCACTTGATTTTGTTCAAAATTTGTCTATGTTTATCACAACGCCCACAGTATATGGTGTTAGATGAAGTGCTTAAAACTTCTTAAAAAATTAAAAAAGCAATAATGACATACTGGGCATGCTAATAAAGAGTGTGTTTTTACTTGTCATGAAAATGCAGCATTCTGTCGATAAAATGTAATATGCAAAAACTATAACTAAAAAACCATGCAGATGTTGACCTTTATTTTATATGACCTATTTATATCCTCTAAATCTGCTATTAATGGTTGAATAACATAATAATTTAGCTATAAAAATGTAGACTAGGCTTTTCGGAGATAATCTTCTTAGAGTATTTTAATTGTAGTAAATTAATTTAATTACAGATTATTTTAATAACAAATTGGACAGGTTATGAAATTTTTTAGTTAATTTCAACATAAAAGCAAACAAGTAAGATAATTTTGGTAAAATTGGTTTTTTTTCCAGAAGTGAGCGATGGCAATTGAGGCACAGACAATTTAAATTATTTATAGCCAAAGGTGGCTAACCAAAACCTTCTCTTCTATTTAGAACGATTTAGTGTTTTACAATAATATCAAGATCAAAACATTTTGTTGAAGATGTAGTAACGAAGTCTATTTGAAACGCTCATTCTGCATATAACAATTAACATTTTTATATAATCAGTTCGTATCTTTTAAGCAAAAATAAAAAAGACTTACCAGCAAATTACTAACCAAAGCACTAAACTTGAAATATATACAATGTATAAAACCGTACTTAAATAAATAAAAAAGGAATGACGTAAAGATTTATAAAAAAATATGAACATTGAAGCTTCTAACAGCAATTCATATTATATCATTGCTTTGTTTCAGTCAAATTCTGATGCCTAGGAGAATATCACGTTTTGTTTAGTTCTACTGCTTACTGTTAAACTAATTTTGTTTAAAACATATAAATTCCGTTACTTAAAATATAACCCACAATAAAAATCGCTTTGTGTAATATCACTCTAAATACCACACAACCTTCCTCTCATACGTAACTTATTAATAAAACTAAAAAGAATGTTAAAATGCTTATTTACAACATAGGGGTTCTAGAAAGTAAAAGAAGGAAATAAAATTCAGAAAATTTCACCGAAACTACCAAGTATTTTATAGAGTCTTCCATTCGTTGTTCTGTTGTTCTCTCAGAGAACTCTTTTGCAATTTGTATGTTCCGCAGATTGTTCCGAAATTTCCTAATTTGCGCGTTCCCTTGAAAATAAGATTTGCTCTCAAAGTGCTTTGAGATTATACCCGCTTGCTCTGAGTCCTACTACTGTTGTACATAATTAAAAAAAATCCATAAACAGTTTTTTCATTAACACACTACGTTATGTAGACTTCGTACCAATTTTTCCCTATATCACTTTTAATTTTTCTGCAAAATTTAAAGTAATTTGAATAAGATTTTTGTAAACATTTTATTTGACCGCCGCACTCTGGTCAGATTTGGTAAAAAGATGGCGAAAACCCCAAATCTAATTTTGTAAATGTTGCACATAAAAGCACAATTTTTTATTGCTAGGATTCTAAACGTCTAGTTGGCGTTGAAAACAAGTAACCTAGCAACCTGTGTTTTGTTCCAGAAATGTCAAAGGTAAGACAATATTATTTGACAATAACTTTGGCTTTTGCGTTTAAAAGTACTGCCATTTTTGGTTTAAAATATAACAAAAATGATAATTAAAGAACTTCGTTTTTAATATGGATGATAATAATAGAGGTAAGTTTTTACATCTTACATTAAAAAATTATCCATTAATTGCATTTTAACTTATATATTTTATAAATTTATTTGAAACAATTTTACGAGCAAATTTTTGTATGATCTAATCTAAAATGGAATTTTGTTATAGTTCCGCAAATTTCCCTGTGTACTGATATGCATTTTTATAATGTTTAACAATACTAGTTATCGGAAATAAAATAAAATTTTGCGCATATTTGCGGCACCAATTAAAAACAATTTTTGAAAATTTTATGTAATGTCTTTAATTTTAAAACTAGTTAAATTTGGTATTCGACGTTCTGTAATCAGTAATATTATAAGACAATTAACTTGAGCTTATAGGTTTAAGGGCAATTTTATGTTTGTTTCCGGCTCTCATGCTTATATTAAAAAAATATTCATTTGAATAAAAATTTTAATATACAGGGTGGGCCAAAAAACGTCCACATTTTTGTTCTTAGAGTAGTTTTGTAATTTATTATTATATTTATATAAAATTTAATATAATTGTTCGCAAAGATATAGACTTTAAATAAACTTAGTCAAAATTTATGATAATGAATTATTTTGCTATACAGGGTAATTCTAATAAAGAGGTTTTTTTTTTAAGTTTTGCAAAACCATATACTTTGCTTTTTAATAATTTTATCATTTACATTTTAAAGACTTATCCTTTAGATACAAGATCCTTTAAACATCTTTTGATATTTTAATCAATGTTTGTTTTATGAAGATTTTATTAATTGCGTGTCGCCAAAAATGTGACCAAAATGATTGCTACTTTATAACTTTTTTTTCAAAAATATTAAATTGTTTTTCAAATGATTTAAATATCTTTTTTTTATAAAACAAAATAAACAAAGGCATTTTGATTTTCTTACAGATCAAGATCTTTTTTTTATAAAACAAAATAAACAAAGGCATTTTGATTTTCTTACAGATCAAAATGCTTCAGATGTCAGCATTACTAACCGACAGTTATTTGATATATTAATAAACCAGCCAAACCCATCAAAAAGTCTTGATTCGAAATTTAAATATTTAGAATCTAGAATATTGGTCCTACTTGAATGTGAGCATTTGTCAGTAGAAAACAAAAGGTCTTTATCACGATTTACGTCGAGTTTTCGAGAAAAATGGAATAATGAATTTCGAAAAAAAGACAGATTCCTAACTCGGTAAAGTGACTGGTTAAACTTAAATACGTATTTTAAAAAAGAAGAACTATATACTTCACCTAACACTAGTGGGCGTCCAGCCTTGCCTTTTGAAAGTAGCAGCGAGAGGACTAAGCATTTGAAAGTTACCTCACTAAGAAATAATTCAACCACCCAAGAATTAGTTTATGCAGCCCAAATGAACTTTCGGGCAGAGGGAAATATATCTGCATCAAACATTTTGAAAAGTATTATTACTGAACCTTCTCAAGCCGATAACTTAATTAAATTGGAACAAGCAAAACATAATGTATATGATAAGTTAAGTAGCGATGAGGCTCTTTCTTTAGTTATAGAAGCAAATTTAAGTAAAGTCAATATAATCTAATAAGGTCACAAGTCAAAAATAAAAACTGCAATATTTATTCATCTTACGATAAAATTCTAGAGGCCAAAAAAAAAATGTTATCCAAATGAAATTATTTTAAAATCCGAAACTGAAATTGAAATAAATTTACAAAGTTTACTAAATCATACCTCATATAGACTAGTGCAATTACAGAGAGAAGTATTAGAGTATTTTACTGAAGAGCAAAATATTAATTTAAATTTATTATGTAAGTGGGGGTTCGATGGGTCATCCGGCCACTCAGAATACAAGCAGAAGTTTGAGTCGGAAACAAGTTCTGATGCAAGTGTTTTTTTGACATCTCTTGTCCCCATTAAATTAGTTTACAAAAATTTTGTGGTGTGGCAAAATTGTCGAACTTCATCGCCAAGGTTTTGTCGTCCAGTTAAGTTGCAATTTGCTAAAGAAACTGTGGAATTAACTCTAAAAGAGAAGGCAAATATGGACAACCAAATAAAAAATTTAATTCCATTCCATTGCACAGTGGGCAGCCAACATATTAGCGTAACTTTCCAACTATTTTTCACAATGGTAAACGGAAAAGTCTGTAATACCCTAACAAATACTAAATCAACACAGAAGTGTTACATTTGCGGTGCTACAGCAAAAGATTTTTCTAATATAGATGAAGTTGCAACTAGACCCATAATCGATGAAAACCTGCAGTATGGCTCCTCCACATTACATGCTTGGATACGCTTTTTTGAATGTATTTTTCACTTAGGTTGTAAAATGGGCATCAAAAAGTGGCAAGCTCGAGCAACAGAAGATAAAATAAGTGTTTCTGAGTCAAAAAAGCGTATTCAAGCATTATTACGTTCAAGACTTGGATTGATTGTGGACAAACCAAAGCCTGGGTTCGGTAGTTCTAATGATGGTAACACTGCGCGTCGATTTTTTGAACATGCAAGGGAAGTATCTGAAATTACGAATGTCGATTTTAATTTAATTAAAAGGTTTCATATTATACTTCAAGCTTTGTCATCCGGATACGATATTGATGTGGAAAAATTTAAAGAGTATGCTTTAGAAACTGCCAAAACATTTTCCTTACTTTATCCTTGGTATGTTATGCCTCCTACTGTCCATAAAATTTTAATTCATGGATCTCAAATCATTAACTCTTTTCTTTTACCAATTGGACAGTTGTCTGAAGAGGCACAGGAGGCAAGAAATAAAGACATCAAAAGGTATAGATTATATTTTTCAAGAAAAACCTCAAGAAAAGATAACACCCAAGATATTTTAAATCGCCTTCTAGTCTCTTCAGACCCACTTATTTCCAGCCTAAGAAAGTTACCTCCAAAAAAAAGCAAAACACATTTTCCTGAGGCTCTTTATTTATTAAAATCTCCAGAAATTAGCTTAGAAGAAAATAAGGAAAATGTTTTGGCAGATATATCTTCCGATTCTTCGGATGAAGAGTAGCCAGTCCATGCATTAGAACTACCGAACTGATAAGAGCCTAAAAACATTCTTTCTCTTTTAGGCCCAACATTATAATGTAGTTTTAAATCGCGGATTAAAGCTTGACATCATCAGTTTAATACCAGGATGGTGCGTGTTTAAAATCGAAGTATGACAATAATATTGGCCCTTAGGGCCAATATTATAAAGCGGGTTTAAATCTCAAAGTTGGAATTAAAACGGAAATGGGCAGTTTGTTTACATTTTTAATGTCAAATTATTGTCAAGCTTCGATTTAAAACACAAAATCCTGGTATGAAACTGCGTAAAATAAGTTTAAAATCAAATTTATGTCGAGTTTTAATCTACGATGTTAAACTACATTATAATATTGGGCACTCGATTGGGCCTAAAAGCAAGTCTTCACTCAGATTTAAGTCGAGCTTAAAATTGCGATTTAAAACTATATTATAATATAGGGCCTTAGTGGAGCCTTTAGTGTCAGTACTTTTACCTCTGGGTAAATTTATCTTCGGAATATTAACCATAGATACAATAATTGTTTCAACAATCCTATCCATGGTTATTTTCCACCGAATAAATTTATTCCGAGCTGAAAGTACTAGTTCTTAATAATATAAAGTTATATAAACTATAGCCGATATGAAATTGTACGATTTAAATTAGCTATTTACTGTAAAATATCGCATTTTAGTGTTTCGAATTTTTGATTCGCTCTGTATAATAGTAACATATATGTAGACTTTACTTATTTATATTCACTGAACATACCTATTAACATTCACAGTTTAAGTTAATCATTAATGTAACAGATTAATGTGAAAGAACACATTTTGTTTTAACACATTGGATTTAAAGTTTGATTCACCCTGTATAATAGTTAAGTGGTAATTTGAATTTTAAGTTTTGTATTGATATGTAATGATATTAAATATTAATAACACATAAATTTGTAAAATAAAATAATTTGTTTAATGTAAGGTTACATAATATTATCATTAATAAACCTAATTTTTAATTTACCCTGTATAATGGTGATAAAATAAGCATTTATTCTTTGTAATAATATTGCAGTAAACATATTACATATAAATATTTGCATTTTGTATCAGTATTTTATTCCAAAATCCTTTTTGCCAAATCCGACCATAGTGCGCCGTTTTCTTCCGCCATCCTGAATTTGTACCACAACTTTGTCAGTTTATCTCTATATCACACTTAATACTTACACAAAATTTGAATATAATTTAATAAGTAGTTTTTTTAGGCTGATTTTATTAGGCCGCCATTTTGTTTTGCTGTCTTGAATTCATACCAAAATATTAACAGTTCCTTTCATTGTAACACTTCATGTTTGTGCAAAATTTAAGGGAAATTGTATAATTATTTTTTTAGTACTAAATTTGTAACCTTTCACTAAGCAGCCATCTTGTTCCGGCATATTAGATTTTTACCAACATATTACCAAGTCATTCCCATACGACCTTTAATTTTGAACATTTTAAGTCAATCTGATAAGTAGTTTTTAAGCCATTCGGCGAACTGAGAGATTGACGAATAAACCGGCCCACGGACTGACGGAATTGATAACGCTAAAACGTGAAGATATGTAAAATCTGAGAGAGAGATTTTTTCCGATTACAAACATTTGATTTGGTCGCCATTTTGTTCCGCCATCTTGAATTAATAACACAATTTTACTAGTTTATCTCTCTACCACGATTAGTTATGGCACACAATTGGAAGTCAGTACATTTAGCAGTTTTTTCAGCTGAATTTTTAAATATTTTATTATGCTGCCATTTTGTTCAGCCATCTTAGATTCGCATCAAAATTTTACCGGTTGATTCCTACAAAATGCTTGACTTTTGTGCAAAATTTGAGATAATTTAAATACGTTTTGTTATCTAGGGACCCTGAAATGTAAAGATCTGAAAAAAATTGCGGAGGTTGATTTTTTCACGATTACGAAGGAAGTAATATAAGAAAACATATTCAAAAATTTATAAAAACTGAGTGTATAAAAGTAAAACCAAGGTGATTAAAGTAATGTTTTTTAAACACACTATATCTTTGAACCTAATCATAGGATTGAGTTCTGACCTTAAATAATTTTAATTAGGACTTCGAGGTCTATAAATAATAAACCATAATTTCATGGAACTTGACAGTTCCCCAATAACCCAGAAGATGTGTGTGGTCCTTTATTAATAAAAAGAATTCTGTCGAAATGATTCCGTATATACCTACACATTGGGCTCTAATTTAAGACCATCAAAGGAAGGGTCCAATTTACCCTTTACGAGAGGCCCCTACAAAATAGAGTTTGTGCAAATCTTTCCGGCAAATATACGATGTCATTTGGGCTCTTGTGACCGGCGGGGCGATCATTTTCCGAATACACCAGTTTTCCGAAATCAATTCTAAAACTCGGATCCGACCGCTTGAATTGCTTTCTCTATTTTATGTCCCTCGTTCAATATGTCTTATTTTCGCTGAAGATCTGAAATTGGGTCCCATCAGCTTGTAAATTCTACCGGAAGAGATCGATTGTTTTTAATTAAAACCGATTGGCTGCGAGGTCTAGATAGAATGTCGCGTCCCGTTCGGTGCATAAAGAAGGAAATAATTATGTTTTATAGGTGGCTTCCGTTGTTTTAATTATTCAACGGGCAATTTACTTCCAACAAGATCCAGACAGTTTACAGGCGTATTTCTAGTAATCCACATGGCTGGTTGTGATACCTTTCTATGTTATTTTCCTCGTAAAAAAGAAGTATTGTAATCGTAAAAAAAATCACCCTCCGAGATTTTTTCAGATATTTACGTTTCAGGGTCTCTATATGCCCAAAAATATGTTTTCTCAATTCCGTCGGTCTGTCTGTCTGTCGGTCAAAAATTAAGGGTCATATGGGGCTGACCTGGTAAGATTTTGGCAATAATCTAATAAGGCAGTTCAAAATGACGGTCTAGTGAAATGCCAAAAAAGTTCTTACTAAAAAACTACTAATCCAATCTATTTCAAAATTTTGCGTAAAAATCAAGTATTATGGGGGAATTAACTGGGGTTTGGTACGGATCGAAGATGGAAGAACAAGCAGGCGGCTTTAATATTTAAAAATTTAGCTGAAAAACTACTTATTGGACTGATTTCAATTGTGTGCCATACCAAATTGAGGTAGAGATTAACTAGTAAATCTGTGGTTCTAATTCAAGATGGCAGAACAAATTGTGCGGCCAAATAAAATGTTTATAATCGTGAAAATATCACCGTTATATTATCAGTTTTCACATATCTATTACATAGGAAAAATTTATAACAGGGGAAGTTCCGGTGTAAAGGAAATTTACCGATTTTTTTGTGGACCATAGCGGTACGGCCACGATTTAGTGATAAACACTGGATATTATCCGACTTTATATGGTTTTATATGTCGTATAGCTAAAAACAGCGATAAAAAAGAGTTACAACCAAAAATTACGACAAAATAACATTTGTTGACAGATGTAAAATTTTTTTTTAAATAAATAACTCTATTAAAAGTTTTATGAAACAGTTAAATTTAAAAACTTTAAATCATTTGTTGACAGATGTAAAAATTCTTTTTATATAAAAAACTCTATTAAAAGTTTTATGAAACAGTTAAATTTAAAAACTTTAAATCATTTGTTGGCAGATGTAAAAATTCTTTTTATATAAATAACTCTCTTAAAAGTTTTATGAAACAGTTAAATTTAAAAACTTTAAATCATTTAGAAACATATAGCCATAGATACAAGGGAAATTTTTTTTGACAGGTATCCGATAATTTTTTGGAATGTGGTCAATAAAAATTACACGGAGCTGTAAAAACCGTATTTAAAACTTTTAATTTGGTTTTTTTTGTCATTTATAAAAATAGTTTTTGAAAAATAAATTCCTATTGCAGATTTGTATCCTAACAATCGAAGCATTCACATCAAAAAGGAACATGTCCAAAATTCTTTTAAAACTCGTTATTTATTAATATTCGGCTTTTTTTTTGACATCTTTTCTGACCTACATCCCTAAATCTCTACAAAAAATATGCTTGCTTCAAACAAAATCAAAGTCCAATAGTTTTACTTAAAGGTAAAGTTTATACGAAGTCAATTGAAATTGCTCAAAAATCGGGGTACGATCAATTTACCACAAAACACATTTAAAGAAAATAGCATTATTTTTATTGACAGCTCCTCATATTCGTCCTTCTCGGGTCAACGTGGACTTGATGTGTGCCTGTCAGCGAATTATTCAATCCGACGCATTCAATTGGTCAATGATAGGTTTTAATTGGTTCCAAATTTCTAGGATGCATTTGTTTTCTGCGGTATGGTAAAGTCTGGCACATGTCTGAACGCGTGAAAGGAATGCGGATAAAAAATTATTCTTGTTATGTGGTCCGTTCAAATTATTTTTTTTAATGCATGAGAAATTGAAATAAAATACCAAAAATATTATTGATAGGTATCGGTAGACGACCCCGGCCCGTTCAACGATCAATTATTGTCAGAGAGAAATAGGCCTGTTCAGCGCGGATGACGTGGGAAAGACGAAGATAAAAGATGCCTTGGATTGAATTGTGAACGGGCCAGGGTTTGAAATCGGAGAGTTGCACTGTCGGGCGGAGTTGTGTGAGGCAGTGGTGTACGATATTTAATTAACATATAGCCATAGATAAAATGGTAAAATTGTGGCACGATTTCAAGATAGTGGAAGAAAATGGCTGCTAAATAAAATATTAGCAATTGTCAAAAAACGCTCTCCCAGGTTTTATGTTTTATCTTCCCTAGATATTAAAACATATATATTTTCTTTTCTGTCAATCTGTCGGTTCGCGAAATAACCACAAAACAACTTACCCAATTAATTTCAAATTTTGGAAAACAATTTAGGGTTATATGGGGATAACCTGGTGATAGTTTGGAAGTATTACTAAAAAACTTATTTCCAATATTTGCATAAAAAAATGTTACATAGAAACGAACTGGTAATATTTTGGTATGAATCCAAGATAGCAAAACAAAATAGCGACCCAATAAAATAATCAAAAAATGGTTAGTTTTTATGTCTTATTTTATTTATTTCTTTTATTTTAAAATTTTGAAAATGTAATACAGAGTATTTTAAAAAATCGGGTCACAGATTAATCAATATTTTGGTCAAACCGCTTGCCGTAAAAAACGGAATTTTGGTACACGGATCGACTGCAGGGTGTAGAGGTTCGGAAGAAAGGGATTTTTTAAAACTCAAGTTACAAGGGGATAAAACCACCCCTTAAATAATACAATATTTTATTTAAGAGACAGTTAGTTTTTAGAAAAAGGCTTGAATAGGTGTTATTTATTTTTATTTTCTACACATTTAAAGACTTTAAAAAATGTATACAAGGTGTTTAAAAAATCGGGTCACTCTTGACATAAAATGCTATATTTTGATATAGAGGTTCATTGTACGGTGTAAAGATTTGACAAGACGCGTTTTTTTGAAACTTACATTTCAAGGGGTTGAAACCACCCCTTAAATATAAAAATCTTTTTTATTTACAAAATGGTTAGTTTTTGAAAAAAAACGGTTAAATAGGAATAGATTATTCTAATTTTTTCGACATTCGTAGATTTTTTTAAATGTGATTTTAAAACTCGGATCACTGATTAATCACTATCCTCCTCAAACCGCTTGACGCAAACTGCCGAATTTTTGTATACGGGTTTTAACTTAAATATTAAATTATTTTCTATTAAAAAAAGTGCTTAGGATTTCGGATAAACGCTTGAATACGGGTATTTTATTTTCATACTTTACATATTACAAAACTTTTTCAAAAATTATACGGGGTGTTTCAAAAATATTGGGCTACTGATTAATCACAATACCACTCAAACCTCTTGACGTAAAAAGATGAATTTTGTCATAGAGGTTGAATGTATGATGTAAAGGTTTGGTAAAAGGGGATTTTACGACCCTCAAATTTCAAGGGGTGAAACCGCCCGGCCCCTGCAATATTACACTTCTTATTATTTACAAAACGGTTAGTTTTTCAAAAAAAAAAACTTTGAGAAGTGTATTTTATTTTATTATTTACATATTTTTTTTATGTATACAGGGTATTATATAAAAACGGATTTTAAGAGGTACTTAAATAAGACGATTTAAGTACCTTTTTCTACCCCTGTATTGTCGAGATACGCGAACGAAGTCGCGGGTACCCGCTAGTAGTTATGTATGTAAAATAGTCAATGTACCCTCAATATCCGTTAAACGTTCTTCAGTAGTAAGTAGTATTATGTACATAATATTATTTATTTTAGTACCACGAATTGTTTTTTTAAACATTATTTATTTTCCTTTTGCAATATACAAAAATCTGTAAAGTGGCGTTACTCGGAACTTTCCTCGTAACTAAATTGGTAATAAGTTTATAAACATTAAATAATTCTTAATATGTGTCACTTTTCTTGATAAAAATAAGTATTTATATCCATATATAACCCATATATTTATTTTTTTATACAGTTTTTGCTACATTTTCCTATTGTTTTTGTAAAGCCAAAATACAACTGTTATTACGTATACGGGGTTATTCACGGTGAGTGTCCTATTAAAAATATTTGGAGAACTAATGAACAGACTATCTTGAACATTTGGCTCTGGCCATAGGTGAACATAAACTCTATTTTTAAAATATTTTAAATTATGCGGTATTGCCATTTCTAGCTCAAACTGATAGCAACTGTTTTCTAAATGGAAGGCTTTGTATATTATTGCAATTTTGTATTAGCCTGAAAATCCTAAAAATTTGTTGTGATGTGACATTTCCTGTCAAAGTTAAAATGGGTATCAGATGATAGGTAACTAAAAACTAAGATAGGAAAGTGCAATCTCTTTTGCTGCAAGTTAAAGCGCATCTCAATTTTCAGGTGCCATTTTCCCAAAGAAACACCATATAAAAGTGTTATAAAGACATTACAAAAATGCAATAATATACAGGGCATTTCATTAAAAAATAGATATTGCTATAGGTTTGGGTCAAAAGCGGCAACACTGCATAATTTGAAATATTTTAAAAGAGTTTCTGTTCAATTATGTGTAGAGCCAAGGTTTGAAAGTACTCTGTTTATTGATTCTTCAGATACTTCTAATTGGACACTCACCGTGAATAACCCTGTGTATATACAACATACCTTTATCGATCAGATCTAATATACATACGTACATACATACATACATTAATTCACTTACCATACCTATTAAAATGAATCTTTTAAAAATTCTGTGTTTTTGTAATATTTAAATATTTTCACATATATTTTATTTTGTACTTTCCAGCAATATCTAGACTTCACAATATTGTATTATCATCGGGTTGTGCATATGTACCAAATCTCGGTTTATTCCGATAGAGGGAACTACATTACAATTATATTTTACGCATCATGTATATGTAAAAGACACTCACGATTGAACATCTAATATTGTATCGTGATCCAGTTTACGTATGTATACCAAATTTCAGTTAATTCCGATAAAAAAAACTGTCTTGTACCACTTTGTATTCTTTACGCACGTGCACCCTGTATCAGATATTTACGATTTGAAACCATCATATTGCATTGTCACTGAGTTTATATAGGTGTACCCTGTACAAGACAAGATATTCAACACCATAATATTGTATCGTCATCAAGTTTATGTATATATATCAAATCTCAGATAATTCCTAAAACGGAGACTTTTTTGAACTTATTAGCAATATTTTGTAAGCCCCGGTATAAGATATTCATGATTGGACAACATACTTTTGTATTGTTATCTGGTTTATGTACGCATACTAAATCTCAGTCACTTCCGATAAAGGCTTTAAAATAAGTTGCAAGATTTAACCCAAACATTTTATGATGCGCTATTTTGTTATGCTATCTTGGATTGGTAGCAAAATTTTACCAGTTCATCTCCATGTCACAGTTTATTTTTCTGCAAAATTTTAGATAAATTGATTAAGTAGTTTTTCAGCAATATTTTTTTAAACATTTAAATAAGCGGCCATTTTGTTTCCCTATATGGATTTTTACGAAAATGTTAGCAGGTCATCTCTATATGACTATTAATTATGGACCAAAATTTGAAGTCAATCAGAGAAATAGTTCTTTAGCTATGCCGCGAACAGACTGACATACCGACGGATACGAGAAAATATGTTTTTCGACATCTAAAAACCTTGAAAAAAGATCTCGGAGGGCGCTTTTTTCACGATTACATACTTTCCTTTAGGAGGAAAGTAATACAAATCCCATGAATTTCAAAAATTAATAATGAATGACTGTACGATATTTTGAAAATATGTTATCTGTTATTAGCTAAAAACGTATTATTTGTTAAAGTATATTTGGCGGGACATACAGTATCTAAGAATCAATAAAAGTACCTATATATATTCATTAGGAATTAGTTAAAATTTCTAATAATACATTTAAATTCAAAATATGTTTTTACTTTTTTCTGAGATTTTAAGATATTATTGAACATCATTTTACGTTTGTATCTCGCAAACCAACTAACCATAATTTTATATTATATTTTTATTTGTTTAAAAAGAAATATTAGTGGTAATAAATAATGAAGTCGGCGCCACCACTGTGCGAAGTTGGCGGTATCGCCCATACAAAGAATTTCTATTCCAAATGTTTTTTTAACGATTTCAATTGGGATTGAAAATAATTTTTCTACCTTCTTTCGTTACGAAGAAGTTTTGACTTCTTATGTATACTTACAAAAAGGACTCACGTGAACGATAAAACGTTGGAAGAAAAAATTTTGAAGAACCCAATTTCAAATAGGAAAAACAAAATATCAGAAATCTCCTAGAAAAAAAAACAATATGATATCGAGGAGATTAAGTGGTAGACGTTGCATGGAGTTTCGAAAAAATATATATAGAAGTTAATGCAACAGAAAAATATTCTGATAATACATAACAGGAAGGAGAAACATGCGAATACCTAGAAAGTGACCGTGAATTACATATTTAAAATATTAATTTGTTGCACTTTTATTTAATAAAAAATGTGATGCTTAACCACTCACTTAAAACTATTTATTCAAGCCAGATTAGGAAGAAGGCAAAATTAGCTTTAAAGTTAAAGTTCAGAAAGACAGGAATTTAAACCATTAGTCGATTTTTTCTTTATAAAAAAAAATATATTTAAACAAATGTCTTTGGAAATGTATTTCTAGGTAGAAAACAAAACTATTATTTTCTCATTCAGAAATATAGCTCTAACAATGTCAACATTAATGGTTATTTACGTTTTTGTCACACACATGCAAACTGGACTTGTCTATTTTGACATGATCTTGGAGGTAACGACCGAATATTATGAACAGTGTAAAGAAATAACGTGGATTCGGCTCAAAAGTCTATATTACATTTATTTTTTTAATATGCCATGTTTTCGAAACAATTCGTTTTTCTTTAGGTGTCTATAAATTACATAATTTTCACGAATTATATTATAAAATTGGGTTGATTTCATCTGCTAAATTTTTGACACTAACATTTGTTAATTTCTTGTCAATGTCAAAATGTTTGTAGATAATATCAACTCAGTTCATGAAAAATGTTCTATTTATTTTAATTAGTGTAAATTTTAAGTTTTCTGAAGACTATGTAATTTATAGAGCATACAAGTCTTATAAACTGTAATTTATTTCAATGTCTAGTCTTTTATTAATATTATTAGCTACTGTCTACAATAAAATAAATGATGTCCTATATTATCTTCCTTCATAAAAAGAAGTTGTTATTCCAGAAATTGAAATTTTACCGAATTTTTTAGCATTTTATTAGGCCTCCATTCTATTTTGCCTTATAAGATTCCAAATACTAATTTACCAATCTATCCCTGTTTAACACATAATTATTGAGCAAAACTTCAGGTCAAATAGCTTTTTGGTACTGAGTTTTTAATTATTTCATTAGGCCGCCATTTTGTTCCGCTAATATGAATTTATACAAAAAATTTACTAGTTTATCCCAGTCTATTAATCGGAGTAAAACGCATCGACATTTGGTCTTCTTTTTAACCAACGAAGAAAAAATGTTCCAAGTGAAGGTATGTAAGATTATCGGAAAGAAAGTATTTTTTCCTATTTTATTTTTTCTATTTCAAAAAGTGTTGCTCTTTATTTTTTGTATTTGGCTAAATATCCGCCTCGATGAATTAGGGTTCTTCTCGGTGACTTACATCGACCAGTCCCACTGCAGATATCATGTGATTTATGAACTGCAGTATAATCGAGAATTCAAATTAACTCCGATGTCATCTTATCGAGCATTAACAGTTTTCTATTATCCAGTTTTTCAGGAGCCCTTATTTTCCAAGGTGCCTGATAATTTTAAAATTAGTGAGGCAGATATTCAAAACGTCATAGGCTGTAAGGCCACAGGCCCGGATAACATACCGGTATTGTTTGTTAAGTCATGCAAATCCTTAACATAACAACTTGCACACATTTTTAATGTATCTCTGCTTCATGGTAGCCAGTAAATTGTGCGTGTTTGCATAGGTATTTAAAAAAATAATATTTATAATAATATATCAAGTAGAATATATTATATTACCGGAACAATACGGTTTTGTTCCACATAGGTCGATCGAGACAAACCTCGTTACATTTGTAAAGTTTGAAACAATGGACAGGCGGATTCAGGTAGATTCTATATATACCGACTTCAGTAAAGCGTTTGATAAAATTAATCATCGAATCCTAATAGATCGCCTGGCTGAGGTCGGTGTATCAGGATTCCGCTTGCGCTGGATCCAATAGTACAACCAGATGATTAGCTAAAAATACAAGGTGACTCGGATCGGTTAGCTGCATATCGTAAGAAAACAAATATTTTTAAACATTGATAAATGTATTGCTATCACCTATACCCGAAATATCAATAAAATCCCTATCCATTATGATGTAAATCGTACAGGATTAAAAATTGTTTCAGAAGTAAAGGATCTCGGTGTTATTTTCGACTCTGCATCTGTCATTTGGAACCCACAATACCTTATTTACTCGAATAGGATTTAATACATATTGTAACGATATCACATATCTTTAGTTGACCTTCCATACCTTTATGATTAAATTTAAGTCAAAATTATTTAATAACTTGTAGTCTAATAACTAACTAGAATACTTTTATAATTTTACTATTATATATTTTATTACGTTAAGTTATAGTACCTGTACCCACTAAAAATGTGTATCGAATCGGGGTACTCTAGTGGATTATAATCGGTTTTTACCCCTACTTTCTAATAAATAAATTACTGAATAATGAATATGTTTGTATGATTTGAAAGAAACATAAATCATATTAGTTCTAATGAACTCTTCCTATATATATTTTCCCCTTAGTCATATTGTCTAACTAGCCTCAAATAATATCCTATGCTATAAAATTAAATAAATAGCCCTCTTTTCCCGATCCATTCGCCCCCTATAACAAAGGACACCTGTTTTCCCAGTACACAAGTAAGTCCCCCTTTTTAATAAATGGTCGGGCAAACAAAATCCCTGAAGTCATATTAAATTTCTCAACCCCAGTATCAAGTCGACCCTAAAAATGCATCGAGTGCCTTGCATACTTGCCACTCCTACACGACGTCGGGACTTGATTCATCATCTCCTTTATGCGTTACACTCTTGGTGGTGTGTTTTTTATGTCTATTGTCTGTTGAAAGTTAAGGGTTGTCTTAGTTGTAATTTGGTAACAGCTGTGGATGTTTTAATAATATTTTAGTCGTTAGAGTATATTTGCCGTGAACACGGCGAGTCGTAGAACATTAAAATAGGCTTGAATTTTCTATCTAATATGCTTGACAGTTGGTCGTATGTTTTGGGTGCATATGTACGGCGCCGACGCAAGCTTGCGTCCGGCGTTGTTAAACTCTTATGGCCGTATCTTAAGAGTCGATTTGTATAGTAAATATATATTTATATATATATATATATATATATATATATATATATATAAATATATATAAAAATATATATATATATATATATATATATATATATAAAACCAGTAACGGTAAGGATTACTCCTTCACCATTTTGTCAAGAATCGACCAAAACATGACGCTATGTTTGTTTCCAGGGCCAAGGTACCAATCTGCAGGTGCAGAAAATTTTTTAAATAATATATAATAAATATGATTCAAAGAGAATTACAAATTTAATTTAATATATATATATATATATATATATATATATATATATATATATATATATCAAATGAACACATGCTGCGCATCAGAGCTGGTTGTAGGAACTGGAGATTTAACGTTTGGTGTGGATTTCAACTATAATTGGACTTTTCATTTTTCAATGAAATTTGACTGGCGAACAGTATACAGGGTGTTCCCCGACGAATTGCGGCGATCGATTTCTCAGAAAAAAGGCTTTGGAAAATTTTGACAGTTAACTATAGTCGATAGGAGCAATTCGGCTAAAATAATTTCAATAAGGCGTCACTTCCGGTTTTTTCGGAAGTAGACGTCAACTTTCTTATTTTAAAACAAGCTGTATATTATCGCATTTTTGGATTCCTCGGAAAATTTACGTATGTGTAATATCCAATACCTAAGTTCAGCCGTTTTTGAGATATATGAAAGTCTCTATTATTTATTTGCTGTTGGTTTCCTTGTCCAAGGGATCTACTTTAGTGGGTTAGTGGGCTATGCTGATATTTTTATACTAAATAAATACAGGGTGATCAAAAAGTGGCATTAGCATTTTATTTAAAATTATCTTTTAGCTCTGGAAAACACCAATTTTTATAATTTTATCTTATTTAGCACTTAAAATAAAGGTAACTTTATTAGTTTTAATTATTGAATTAATAATCATGCCGAGGCGATTAAATTATACCACGAATGTAACAAAATTTTAACAAGAACATGCTTGATATTTGCTGGTAGATATCCAGATAAACAGAAACCGTCACCGAACAGTGTTAAACAAATGTTAGAAAATATTAAAAATGTTGGCATAAAAGTTCATAATAGTCTAGTCTTACACAGGAACACAACTTATTTTTTCAATAAATGTTGAAAATTTCCACCTTGAATTTCCAAACATTTATCGCATCTCCGAATAAATACCTCATGAGTGGGCCGCTCTAGTTGAAAAGTTTGTACACATAATTTTAAATAAGCATTGTATTAATAATAACTTAACATTGACATTCTCTTCATAAAAATATAGTTTTACTATTCCAGCATTCCTTACAGCACAAAATACATTTAATTACCAAAATTCTTAGAAGTTCTGCGATCTTCATCGGTTCAAATTATGTTGTTCAAAAATATCGAGGTTCACCTTGTATCATGGCAAATCAGTTCCTTTTAACGTCGAATCAGGGGTATCGAATAAGGGTGGAAGTTATGTTCCAAGAGAATCATATCTACTGAGTTCTTCAAGAATCCTGATTATCTTGCCACGTGTCTTAGGGATGTTATTGGATATGCCGCAAAATATCCTAGAATTGCAGTTTCCACTTTTTCGTAATCAAGAATGGGCTTCCTTATTAATTTTTGCCTTGGCGGTTTCAAAATTTTAAAGTTTTCCAACATTTGTTTAACACTGTTTGGTGACGGTTTCTGTTTAACTGAATATCTATTAGCACATATCTGACATGTTCTTGCTAAAACTGTGTTACATATAGATAATAAACAAATTCAAATAATCCTCGTGTGTATAATTTAATCGCCCCGGCATGATTATAAATGTAATATGCATAATTACTTACAATAATTAATTTTTTTAGTAGGTTATTATCAAACGACAACAAATATGACATTTCGATAGTACCCAATTGGTTTTATTTTCGCGACGCTTCCCCGTTATGGTAAACTAATAACAAAACTTAGAAGCAGCGTAGCATTTTTACAATAAAAAATATCAAATTATCAATATTTTGAAAACTACAAATTTTTTGAATAGATAATCAAATACAGTCATTCTTATTTTAATTTTTTTTTAAATTTATGCTAAATAAGAAAATTATAAAAATTGGGGATTTCCGTTTGAAAAAAGTTACTTTTAACGATTTTTATAAGTAAATAATTAGTAATGTCAGTTTTTGATCGCCCTGTATTTATTTGTTATAAAAATATTAGCATAGCCCACTAAGGTAGATCTCCTCCAAGGAAACTAACCGCAACCAAATAGTAGAGACTTTCATAAGGAGATATGGTTAGTTATGTCTAGAACTGCAAACGTAATTTTTGACAAAAAATTCAAAATATCTCAAAAACGGTTGAACTTAGGTGTAGAATATTATGCATGAAATAAGTCTAGAATTTTTCGAGGAATCCATAGGGTGTTCCATTTAAAATAAGAAAGTTGACATTTACTTCCGGCATAACAGGAAATGCCGCCATCTTGAAATTATCTTAGCCGAATTGCCACCATCGACCTTAGTTAACTGTCAAATTTTTAAAAACCTATTTATAGAACAAATTTTCAATAACATTTTGGTTATTTCCCCTGGAAGGATTCTTTTGGCTGACCCTAATAAAATTTGGTTCCAGCAGGATGGTGCATTAGCTCATAATTAGGGTAGGATACATGAGGAATTATAAATTATCAAACATATTTGAGGACCCTTGGCTGAAAACAAATGGTCCCTTTTCGGGCCCCGGATTTCTCGCCAGCAGATATCCTTTCTGCCTGCCAAAATATTTTTAGAGCATCTGCTAGAAATTCCACTGAATGAGAATTCTTAAAACGTGTCTATTTCCAGATAGGAAAGGAGAGGAGAAACCGTTAAATAAATTTTGAAATAATTGTTTACGTATTTTTTATATGCCTAATTTTTTAATTTAACTTGTCCATATAATTAAATTTTGAGCAAAATCTTGATGATTAAGTTTTAAAATTTTGACGTGGATTTCAGTTTGACAAAAAATAGTTTTTTAAATGTCAAACCATAACAACGAAAACTCTATTACTTATATCTGCTTACTCTTTTTACGGAGACGCCTGTTAGCTTTAAAATTTTCAGTTGCAATACCATAAGTGCATACAAATTTCGAGAATTCTGAAAAAAAGCATGTGGCATAAAAACTACATAAGTTTATTTGCTTTATTATCTTTTAGCAAAATTCCCAGTATTACAGACGTCAAAAGAAAAAGTACCAATCGATTTGAGAAGTAGCCTAAAATGCAGTTTTTAAAAATTCTTTGAAAAAATACCCTGTTCAGATTCGGTTTAGTATGGCAACACCTTCAGAAAGTATTTAAGCCAAGTTTTCAAATGAGCAAGAGTTTATCCAGATATCTTAAAAATACGGAGTTAAGAGGGATTGACCTTCTACGTTGGAGATCCGGTATATCGATATTCTATTCCTTAGGCTTGGTATGACGTTTGGAAATAAGCAATGGATCTGATTTAAGTCCATTTTTGGAAAATCAATCTTCTTCTTTTTAACTCAATTAATTATGTCATGTTTTTTCATGCTCTATTGGGTATTCTGTTAACGATTTCCAAATAACACGGAGTATTATGCAGTACTATAACCGATGGAATTGTGTAATTTGGTGTTCATGTCGTCTTTGTAATCTGCTTAAAATGAGTGAATTTAATGCCCCCGCTTTATAGGGATGAATGAAGTTTGAAAATGTCCTTCAAAGAATGTGTCACTAGCCTTCTTTTTCAGTTTTTTTCCTTTAAAATGGTGCCCAGTCGCCCTCATGATATTTCGTAGCATAATAAATTTCAAATTTTTATCTCAACTGGTTCAATAAATACGGAGAGTGGGTAGGAAGTGAATATTAAACAGCAGCTCAGTATATACGAAATTTTCCAATGGTATTGTCATGCGGACTATCTACGCATATCAAATTTCGAGTTAATCGTTAATATTAAAGTGAAAGATCAATAAAAAAAATTAAATCAAACAAGCACACAGAGAAGTTAAGCTAATAAAAGCGTGGAAAAATACTAATATTTGTCAGAAGGTGGTACAAAATATAAAGCAATGTAGGCTGTTCAATAAACTTATTCTATCATAGTTATGTTGTCTTTATTTCTTCGTTTTGAAAGTAGTTCCAATCGTCTTTAAGTGTACACTAAATAGTAATTCTAAAGCTAAGGCCTCATCTAGTAGTCGTGTTTTTAAAGTCTCTGCCACCTGGTTTTCATACATTCATCGTTCAGCTAGTATAATGCAGAGGAACAAAAGGCAGACACATCCAGAAAGATCTGAGCGCACTAAGGCAATCTACCGACCTAACTAAGTTAGTCATCATGTCTTTATACTGATCGCAAGACTAAGATGGTTTGTATTTTTAGGTAAACACTGATTAATCAATCATTCAATAACACACCGAGCCGGCAGAGTCAGATTCAAAGTTCAAATATGTTCACAAATAAACTAAATTCCCACTGAAAATATTAAAATAGTTAGAATAATTGGTACAGTTCGTCCAAAATACTGGCACAGTACAATTTAAGAAGGTCACCATGGTGCATCAAACATTTAACATATGATCACAGACATCACAGGTTTTTGTCAGTATTTTTGTGACAGGACTAATTAGTGGACAGCTTAAACCTCGCCTAGCACTGAACCTTATTAAGTTTTGTTACATCGCAAAATTCAGAAACTTATCGATTGAGAAGAATGCATTTTTATAAGTACTTTTCTTACTTAAGTTTTAAAAGTTTTTAAGTTTAAGTTTAACAGTGAAGGCAGAAAACGGTTGAGAAATACCGGATCATAGTTTCCGTTGTATGTATTGAGTTGCCCTTAGTGTAATAAAGTTGATCCTGAACTCCCCGCTGTTTCTAATATTGTAAATGTGAATATCATTTGTTAAGTATGTTTTTATTTAGGAGGAAGAACTTCGCTGGTGGTCACGGTTGTGCCGTTGTCCCAATCCTTTAAGCGCAAAAACAAACGCAAGATTACACTGGGCTAACAAAAATTAGTCTCATCATGAGAGATAGGTAGCTTCGGCTAGATTTGCTTACTAGAAATTTAGATATAGAAAGTAAAAGACAGAGACAGTTTTAAACATATTAAGACCGGGTAACTTATCTCATCTTGACAATGAGAGTAGTCAAGAACATATTATTGGGTAACCAATCAGACTAATAATTATTAACGACAATAAAAAAGCCACTAATTGTCTTGAATGTATAAATATTCTTTTACTAAATACTAGTTATATTGATATAATCTCTAATCTAAAAATTACACTTTAGATATGGAATGTTTTTATTTTGCATGGCGTTATTATATATAAAAAATACCTACACATTAGGAAGTTAAATCAATTTTGTCAAGTTATCTAGCAGATAGTAGCCAAGATAAACATTACAAAAAAAACCATTTAGACAAATACTTTTTGCAGTAAAACTAATTTAAATTTTTAAGGAAAAGATCTTATGAATTTCAATTAGTGAAACATCATCCGCGAGGTCTAAGAAATATTAAAAAACATTTCCATAAAAAGGAAAATAAACCTAATAATTAAGGAATAAATCCTAAGTTTACTCTCAGCAATATTAAACATAATTAATTTCCAGATTCATTTAGATGCAGCGTTATAACTTTTACATTTATTAGGAATGGTTTATATTTCTAATGCTTCGTAACTCAATGTCTTTATAAAATTAAATTCGTCTCACTCCCTGGAAATCTTACAATTCGGATTTCAGAAAGATTTCAGTAAAGCCGTATGATTTAGGGCAAAATCGTGTGATTAGATCGACGTCTTGATTTTGGGAGAGATTTCGTAATTTTAGAGATGATTTCGGGAAAACTATGTGAGTAATACGTCCTTCTATTAAATTCCTAATCATTTTCTAGTCAGCTGCAAAAGAAAATGGTCTCTTTTAAAAAATATGTTAATATGCCCAGGCGGAGGGGTGAAATCGTGTAGTTTAGAATAATTTCGGGCCAAATCGTGTGATTTTCGATCGCCATCTTGGTTTCGAGATTTCGCGAGTGACACACCCTTTGATTAAATTCCTAACAATTTCCTTGTAGGTAGTTTTTAAAAAATTATCTCTTTTAAAAAATATGCTAATATGCAGAGTCTGAGGAATGACTATTTACATTAGCAAAAAATAAAATATCGAGAAGTGTTCATGTCAGATTCCGTTTTTTTTTTAATAACATTATCCTGAGCAACAATCGCGTTTTCGATCTCAAGATAGTACAAGATATTATTCCTATAACTGCATATTGTACCATTGTGTAGATGATGCCCAGGTTTATTTTAGAGTTCCTTATTTACAGTTGGCCTCAGCCAATACTCAAATTAACGACAACCTAAAATCACCGATAGACGTTTTCACGACGATCAGTTATCTTATTTGAACCGAATAATATCTCAAAATGAGGCGACCAATCAGCTTTAAGTTAAAGTCAATGTCGAACGTCTAAACTTTGCCTGAGAATGTATACATTTGGGAGTATGCGGCAGTATGCGTTTTACAAAACAAATAATTCTGTCCTAAAACTAGTTAGTTAGTAGCCTTTACAATGATCTTCCATTTTTTTTTCAGAATTATGGTATTAAAACACGTTCAAGATTTATCTTTTTTTCCCCAGACCTGACTTATTGATGCGATGAACCCGGAATGGATATTATTACTGATGGTTAAGTTGCACATATAAGTATTGCTATTTGCAATGGGATTCCTGATTTCTGTTTTTAAAATTTACCGTATTTGTTTAAGAAGGAAAAATGGAAAGATAGAGGAAGGAAAAAAACGACTAATTTTTTTTACTGTTATTATCATATAAATTTATAACATAAGGTTATCTATATAAAAATTACTAAAGATTAAGTAAAATCAGGGTGCTATAAAGGACGACACTTCGACATTTCAGTGTTTCTATTATTCTTTGTCTCACAGTATTCCTGTGGTTGTATTTTATACTGACGGGATTATATCAACTCAGCACAAAAAAAAGAAAGAAGGTAAAGAAAAAGAACAACTATTGTATATTAAGAAATGATCTAACGATGCTACATGTTTTCAAAATGACCGATATTTGGACGTTCCTGTGAATGTCTCTATTAAATCCTAATTGATAGGAACTAATAAACTTTGTTGGGGTGAGGCCTGATATGACGAGAGGAACAATAATGACTATATCCTATTTCCACAGCCTTTTTATTTCCATTGCCAAGTCGGTGTATTTGGTGATTTTCTCACTGTATTTCGCTTGAATGTTCTCGTCGTTATGTCAATTAAATAAGTGATCTTTTCTTTTTTGGATTGAAAGGTAAGATAGGGTCTGTTTGCGGGGATTGTTTTATCTGTATGGATGTCAGTGTCCCAGTAGAACTTGTAGTCTTCGTTTTCAAGTATGAATTTTGGTGTATAATGGTAATAAGGGTTTGTGTTCTCCGTTAGTTTGTATGTTGTAACTAATGCTTGATGAACGATCTTCACTGCTGAGTTGTGTTTCGCGGTGTATTCAGTTCCGTGCCATTATTCTACATCCACTCGTTATGTGATCGATCATTTCTCTTTGCTGGTGACATCTCCTGCACCTGTCGTCTTCAATGGTTGTTTTCTTGATGATGTGCTTTTGGTAGTTTCTAGTTGTTATGACTTTGTCCTGAATGGCAAGTAGAAAGCCTTCTATTTCGGGGAACAGTTGCCCTTTTTGTAACCACCTATATGAAAGCTTTTTATGTATGTGACCTTGCCTAATAGGGTATCTGTGTCTTCGGTGGAGTGTTTTTTCAGACCAGGTGTTCATCTTTTCTAGTCGTGATTGGATGTGACTGTGTGCGTCTGCTGCGTGGCTTGGTCGAGCGGTGTATAATTCTTGCCTGCTTTCACTATTGCCTAGTGAAGGTTTGTTTGTCGTGGAAGAATTTTCTGAGTTCGTAAATTTTTTTTAGCGATTGTATAGCTATAATTCCCCTCCCTCCTTCTTTTCTCTCGATGGTGAGTATTTCCTTGCATGCGTTGGGATATAACTAATGTCACTAATCACAGTAATTCAGAGCGTATAAGAACGTGACTGTTTTCTGTGTCTATGTGTGACCATTTAATGATACCAAACGAATGCGTAAGAAACCTATTCTTACGCCATATCTTGGCGAAGATGTTAATAGTTTTCGTTAGATTTCTGGAGTTTTGTTTTTAGTAGTTTTGTGAGTCTGGTTTTAAATTCCATTTTGAGCTCTAATTTGATATGAGTGTGGTTAATTTTGGTGCTTTGATGAAAGCCTAGATATCTGTATGTTTCTTTTTTGAGCATGTTATCTATGGTTTCATTGTTGATTGTTTCTGTCATAGGGTGGTCTTTCCACTGCCCCTTGTTAATATAAAGTAGCTTGCAGTTACTTATACCAAATTCCATGTTGATGATCAAGGTAAAGGTTTCTGTGATTTTAAGGAATTCCTTTAGCTGTGCCTTTATGCTTGCGTATAATTTTATCTCATCCATTTACAAGAGATGGTATCTTGTGTAGGTTATTTTTTTGGTGTTTAATGTGGAATCCGGAATTTGTGTTATTCAGTGTGTTTGAGAGTGGATTTAAGCAGAGTCAGAACCACAAAGAGCTGAGTGAATCTCCCTGGAATATACCTCGTCTGATGTAAATCTCTTCTGTTTCGATGTGTTCTTTTTGAGTTCTCAGGTTGATGTTAGTTTTCCACGTAGTCATGATTTGCGTAATCCCAAGAACCATGATTTCTTAATTGACCAAAGCCGTGAAAGCTTTCGTTCTATATAATTTAAGGTCATCGAATAAGTAGTTTTTGAGCTATTCCGCGCACAGACGGAAATAGGAGAACATGTTTTTCGGTATCTAGGGACCATAAAATGCTAATATCTGCAAACATCCCGAAGGGTGATTTTTCACGAATACAAAACTTTCTCCTGACGAGGGAAGAGAAATTAGTATTATTGTTATTATTATCATATGGTTAAAAAATATAATAAACTTTTGATTTATTTTAAAGATATTTCCGACTGCATTATAAACTGATGGATATAAATAACGCAAAAAATTACCCCAAAATAAAACTAGATTATTTTTAAAACTTTCTTTTAGAAAATACTGCTACAATTTATAATAAATAAAACTAACAATAAATATCAAAATAAAAGCCCTTTCTAAAGAAATTAGTGCTTTACTTTTATTAACCTTATAATTATTTCCAAAAAGGGCTTTATTTGCTACGGACCCCCTATAAAACAGAAAAAAATTTGAGCCAGTTTTATTAGCACAAATATATGCACTAGTAGTAGTTTAAGAATGCAACTTCATTGCTAAACCTAAACGTATTACCTATAAATTCTGTTAACATTCTATAAACAATCTTAAAAATGAATAACATATATAACTCTGATAACTTGTCATACAATTGAAAGTTAATAACATGGTAGAGATACTGGTGTAACGCCGAACCCTTAATAGTATCCTTAATTTTGAAATATGTTTAATCTTTATTTTTCAGTCTCAGATACAACAAAATAGGCGGAGAGTATCCGAAATGGGGATATGTAATAGTGTTATATGCTATAATCCGTTATTGCAATGACAATGACTGACATACTCTTCTTAAAACCTTATTTTTGAATTTTTTTTAAATTACATAACTTACATATCTATTAAAATTTAACTTTCTATATACAACTTTTCCTTAATATTTACATTTAGCATTTTGTTGAAGAATTCTAGTTTTTTATAGTTTTCATTTACTTTGGTATCTAAGATCAGACATTTGTTTTTTAACTTTAACAAATTCTTTATTTTTTACTAATCATTTTTCAATGTTCTTTAATTTATTTTCGATTTTATTAATTGTCTTTCGCTTTTGTCTATCAATTCCTTCCACTCCCAATGACTAAATGCATAGAGGTTTCAGAGAAATGTTTGCTCCTATACCCACCTTTGAATATCTATGAGATCTTGTTGCTTCGTAGATTCTCTATAATCTAATCTATAATGTACATTTCAAGTATTTTTTGGCGCCAACATATTAATTAGCCTAAATTCGTCAACATATTTGGTATTACAGTCTTGTAGGATTGAAGTTACCATTGTAACTGTATTTATCTATACGACAGAGAAGTACTTAATATTGACTTATCTAAAATAATATTTATAATACCTAAATCAATAGGACCCACCTCACTCATGCTAATAAAAAATGATTTCAAAGCTTGTTGAGACTGTGTCTTAAACGTTATAACAAGCTTTATAATATCATTTTTTATTAGCATGAGAAGGAAATTCCTTCAATTGCTTTGGCCCCATTCTTCACTATTACCATATTTGAAGATTGCACACTTTTCAGAAAAAAAAAATCTCTTTAATTGTCTGAATATAACACTAGTTGAACGTCTCAGTTATATTTTTTTAATATATTTTTTTTTGTCTCTATAAACTACATAATTCATTTCTCATGTTTTTCTTTCTTTCCAACCATTTGCTACAAATTTTCTTTTTTTATATTTATTTTGGTCAATTACCCGTTTATAATAACATAAAGATTTATTACTCTATTTCTTTGATGTCTAGATATTGGTCCAATACAATTTGTACTGAACTGTACTGATCTTTAGTCAAGCCATTGGCACTATTGTCCTCCATCTAAGACTGGTTCTGTAATTTAACTTTAAATTCCTGAGGTGATATTTTTTCTTATCTCGACCCATTTTTACATAATCTTGTTCATTTCTCTAACATACTTGCAAACTTTATTAAAGCCATTTTATAAAAAGAGCATATTTTTCTATAACTCTTTATATACATAAATTGCTCAGTAAACTGCCAAGACCAGAATCCACTCACTAATTCGGGAGAGAACTTGAAAAAGTTCTTGAAAACAACACTTCAATATTGTATTTCATTATGAAAATATTTCAGATTTTGTTTGAATTAAGTATGGCCCTCAGCTTGTCATTTAATATGATTGAAAAGATGCGAAATTGTAACAAAAAGTTGTTTTAAAAACAGGTATGAAAGTTTTTTTTATTTCAAAATTACAATTACGGTATATAAAAAAAATCAGGTTCTTTGAAGAAATTAAATTTTAAAGTGTTTGTATTAAAAAAATTCCCAAATTAAATAGTGAACGCGTTATTTCAAGAGGATCCTAGCATAGGCTTTGATTCATTGACCATTATCAAATGGTCAATGAATCAAAGCCTATGTCCTTGCCAATTTAATCAGAATTTTTCGCCAATATGTATTTAATTACAAGTATTTTTCTTCAATTGCCCTGTAAGCTTCAAAAATCAATATTATTTTCCGAAATTGAATATTTTAGTTGAAATACCAAATAAAGACTAAATTATAAAGTAGCCCTGGAAACATTTAAATAAATTTTGCGTCCATAGACTATATTTTATAGTCAGACGACTAAGTCAAAGACTTCGAATTTCTAAAGTTAAGATTTTCTAGGCTGGTGGCATTATCTGTCCATAAAAAAAACGGAGAGTGAAAAATTTCTTTTTTTCAGCCTTAATACCATAATACGTTTTTTTTTCGGTATTTTCTTAAATTGTTATTTAATGACTTTTTAGTTCACCAAAATTAACCATTATAAGTTTGTGAGTTCGACTTGGCTGATTTTAAATTAGAGCATTCGGATAGATTTTAATTTTAATAATACTCCGGCTAATTGAAATTTGCAAAAGTTGTTAACGATATTTTATAATTTGACAATGAGCGCCAGAGCTATAGGAGCTCGAAGAGAGAAAGAAAAAGATAAATTATATAAGGTAAAACAATAGACAAATTTAGGTATAAAAATACCCAATCCTAAAAAAATAATAATTGGCTTTAGGCAATATGCTATAAGTATATCAAAATACATAACTACCATTTTATTTATCCCTCGGACAACAATTACACTTACAGGTGTTTTTGTTATTTACACATGAGTCATACAAGACATTAATTAATTACGTTATATAAGTGTGCAATAACCAGATTTACAATATATTATGATAAAGAAATGAAAATAATTAAATTTCTCTTATAAGAAGGAGATGTTATTTAAAAAAGGACTTTGCATTTAAAATTTTAAAACCAGACAGAATGTTAATATTTACTTTTATTCAAAAATATTATAGATAAATAATTTATATCTAAACATTTTAACAAATTAATGAAATTTTCAAAATTTAATACTTATTACATGCATAATCATCAACCATTTAATAATATAATATTGGAAAACAACTTCCTCAAAAGAAAATTAGGTATGCAATATAATCAAATAATTCAAGAGAGCAGAGCAAGTAAAAAAATATTAGAAGAGTTAATCAGTTAGTTGGTAGCTAAATCTTTGTTTTTTTAAGCAACTGATCTTTAACCAGTTTGATGAAAGTTAATCGCAAAAATGAAGTCCTTTCGGATCGTACAAACAATGCAACTCAACTATGTTCGGTGGTTAATATAAGTTAGTCTTTAAGCAGCTGATCTTTAATCAGTTTAATGAAAATTTAATCACAAATATGAAGTCTTTTCGGTCGTACAAACAATGTAACCCAACTTATGAATTTTTATATTTTTTACATTATTCCTATAACTGGATTTTTAAAATTTAAGCAAAACTTAATAACTTAAGAAAATGTTTAATATTAAACCCACAGATTAATATGTCCCATTTAAAAGTTATGTAAGAGAATTTCAATTATAGTAGTCCAAAAAGCAAAGTAAATCAAAAATTAAATTTCACAATTTCAGTAAATATTTCATGACAAAATTGAATCATAATTTTGATATTTTTTAATATCTAGTTTACCATTTAACCATTGATATTTTACAATGGTTATAATTAACTGGAATTAAGTCAGTTAAATGTAGAATTTATATAATTTTGATAGACAAAACACAATGGTATTAAGAGGGAAAAACAGAAAATCTAATATACAAAATGTTGACAAGTTATTAATAGTAATAAAGTTATAATTACTATACCAATGCCAAAACAATATATTTCATGTAAATTCAGTACATCTTATACATGAATTTTTGGTCTTTAAATAGAAAAATTTAATTAAATGTTGATATATAAAAATACTAATATATAATAGATGTTCACCAATTCGGGAAAAACACAATTTACAGAAATTTGGAAATAAGAAACTAGTAATTAGATGTAGACAGAAGAAAGATTTTGGTAATTATAGAATTTTTTAATACTCGTTAAGTATTTCCTAATAAATTAATGCATGGCGACTACACTAATTCACAGAAACGAAAATAAAAAAAAATACAAATTACTTATCTTTTCACAACTCAAATCTGGAATTTGTAGACTACCCAAGCCCAAATCAGGAACTGTAACACCCTGGAACCGGCCACACAGCACTTGTCCAGAAAATTGACCACACGGTACTAAGGCAAGGAACTTTCTTACTCCAGGAGTTGAAAAATTCGTCAATAAGTAACAGCAAACATTGAATTTTCTTTCGCCCACTTTAGATTTCTATGTATGAATGGATTTATTTAAAATATTGAAAAGAAATCTCCATATTAAATTTAAAATAAAAGAAAAAGAAAAGGTAAAGTAGGAAAAGTCTGAAACAAAATGGCGAATACAAGTCTACATTTTTTAAAACACAATTTTTTGCATTTTTATCCATCACTGATTAGAGATTTTATCGGATAAAATCTAATATCTAGGCTGACTAAGTTAAAATATTAACTAACATCCAATAGAGAATTATCTCATGTTGCTTTCAACCTTGAAGTTTTGCAAAAGAGACCTAAAATGGCCGTCCCATTCGGTTTTATTCACTTGCACTTGGACAAAAACAGACCCTGCGTATGTCACTCTGAAACATGGCGCCACACACAGGAGTATTTGGTTTGAAAAATCGGTCAAAAGTAAAAAATACAAACTGTCAGAAAAATCTTCAAAAATGCATCATTTAAACTCATCAATGATTGCGCAAGCTCAAACAAGTTTGAACTGGACTCCTAGCGCTCGCCCGGTTTCAAACAGATAGCGCGAATCTACGCAATATTTCATTCCTTTATCATCGTATTGATAAGCTTCCAATTTTATTTAAATTGTAGTGGGTGTTATGTGCTGGTTTGTTGATTAAAGAAACATTTTATTATGGACTCAGAAGAAAAAGGTAAGTACTTGATAATAATGTATAATTTGAGTGTAGATTTAAAGTTTGAGCTGGTTGAATACAACTACTTTTAAACAATTTTAAATTTTAAACAATTAATTAAAATGTTTATACTCGAGGTGTTTTAGTAGTTTGCCGTGTATGATCGAAATGTATAAATTTTTTTTTTATAAACTGTAACTAATATAGTTTATATCACACTTGTGCAGAAGTTTGCCTTCAAGACCTTCTTGATCACACAACATCAAGACTCTGCCAATATTTAGGGGATGTGTTTGATTACTTTGGTCAAAACGAAATAAGACATCTTGAATTAATCACGAAATGGGGTTGTGATGGCTCACAACAATCGCAGTTTCAACAAAAGTTTAATGATGAAACAAGTGATGACTCGAATATTTTTCAAAGTTCCATGGTGCCTCTAAGATTGCAAGTAAATACTGACAGTTACAAGAAAATCGTGTGGCAAAATCCGACACCATCTTCAGTAAGATTCTGTCGGCCTATGCGCATTAGATTCTTTCACGAAACCGTTGATGTAACAAAAGAGGAAATAGAATATATCGAGAACCAAGTAAAGAATGTGCGAAATACGGAAGTCCCAACCGGTAATAGAGTAATACAGGTTAAACATACGATGATACCTACAATGGTTGACTACATATGTCGAAAATCCAGAAGCCCTGAGATTTGGACTTTCTATTCTTCATGCGAGAATAAGGCTATTTGAGACCCTTCTTCATATTGCCTATAAACTCCCACTGAAGAAGTGGCAAGCCAGAACACCAGAGGAGAAACAGGTTGTTAAAGAAACAAAACAAAAAATTCAAAGGGAATTTAAAGATAGAACAAGATTAATAATTGACATGCCCAAAGCAGGTTTCGGTAATTCAAACTCTGGAAACACTTCCAGACGATTTTTCAGTGATCCTGAAACAGCTGCAGATATCTCAGGTATAGATCTCTCATTCATTTATAAACTAAAAGTAATATTAGAATGTTTGTCATCTGGTCATAAAATCGATGAGACTAAGTTTTCAATATTTGCAAAAGATACTACGGAAATGTACGTCAATTTATATGGATGGCATCCAATGACACCGACACTCCACAAGATTCTTGTGCACGGGGCGACTGTCATCAAATACGCTATTGTTCCTATCGGACAAATGTCAGAGGAGGCTGCAGAAGCAAGGAATAAAAATTTTCGGTCGTACAGACAGAATTATTCCAGAAAATTCTCCAGGACCCTCTGCAATAGAGATGTTCTGCAAAGATTATTGCTCACATCAGACCCATTTGTTAGTCTCAGCAAAAAATGTCGAACGCAAAAATCGAGTCAACCATTTCTGCCCGAGACAATGCGCCTGCTTGTGCCAGATACACCTGAAAATGAAGATATTCATGGTACAGACAATAACGAAAATTTAGTGTAATTTGTTAATTCTTTAAACTCATCATGTTTTCTTTAATTATGTATGTAAAAATGATTAAATAATTAAATCAAAATAAATGTTACTTTCTTGTATTCTATTTAATTGACTTTTTTTAATATAACTTGGATATTTAGGTTAAGAAAGGCATTTATCTAATTACAAAAAAGGTCGAAAAATTATTAATTACAATACATATTTCCAACGATCTCAATATTATTGTGTGCTGTTTAATTTAAAGGCTTTATCGTGTATTTTTCTTCCATTTAAAAAAATAGGTACCTGTTTAGTTTGTCACGAACTTTTCGGAACACGCTGTAATATGTCTATAGTTTTAAAACAGTCAGGTTATTTATCAATAATATGCAGAAAAACTTTCCTCAAAACTCTTCGCCGCTGTTTCTACTTATAAAACCATTGCCAGTTATTTTTTTACACTAATTTTTATTGATATTTATATTTTTAATTAAATTAAATCAAATATACTCGTTAAATATTTTTGACCGGGTTTTTCAACCTAATACTCCTGTGTGCGCCAATACAAAATTATTTCTTAGCAGTAAAGATTTTTAATGACAACAAAACCAATAAATGGATAGGATTTAATCACTTGAACACTATGAATTATTCCCAATACCAAAATCCACGTACTATGCCTCAAAAGAAATCAACTAGAAACCATATTATAGTATATTACTCAAATTATTAAGATTATGTATGAAATAATTTTCAAATGCAGTGGTTATTATCCAATCTACTATATTCTCTTTCCGGTATTTCCTGCCATACGAGACGTTCAAATCGATAAAATAGAACCTTTAACATTCGCGTCTGATAATAATCGAGGCAATTTGTGGTTTAATGTTATTAATTTAGAAAACGTATAATAGTTTTAATTTAAATTGATATTTTTGCTTATTCTGAACCAGACATTCTAATGAACGAAAAAGTTTGTTACAATACCAAAAAAATAATCCAAAATTAATCTCAAATTATCTATCTATAAAAAAAACTAAATTATCAATAAAAATAGTAAAGTTAAAAAAAGTTTTATTTTTTTTTCTATCTACAGGTTGATGTAATCGGATATAAATTTATATGTTTCATTTTCGAGGAGTCATTGTAAACTTTATTTTTTTAAATAACAAACTTCTATTATTATTTCAATACTTTATGGACAATATATCCTCAATTAAGCACCACAGCTGCTTATGAGTTAGGGATATTCAAAATTTTGCCTCTTTACCACATGCTTATGACATTTTAGGTTTTGGATTTTTTGTCGGCACAGGGAGAAGCAAAGAATAATTAATTACAATGGACATTGCGTGTACAGCGGTCTTAAGTAAGTGCTGCAAAACAAAATTGGTTGGTTATATATTTTTTTGACAAGAATTTAGGAACTGCCATCGATTTTAAATTAATCGTAGGACCCCCTATTAAAACAAGTAGCAATCTATGATCTTTGTTACTTGCGACGGACGTACTGATTTTTGAGAACCGTGATATATAAAGTGTCTCAAGGGCCGATTATTTCCTAAACTTTCTAATTCATAACATGGTGACAGAAAGAATTTTAAAATAATTAGACATTAAGCTTATAATCAGAGATGTCTACAGGGTTCTAGAAAATATAGCAGTATCATTTTTAAAAGAGAACTTCTCTATATATTTAACAAAAATGAGTCACTAAATTAATAATTTCTATCTTAACCAAGGGCTGTTTCACCCCATGTTTAGAATCAAATATCACAAAAAATGTTTAATATTCTAAGAAACAGCATGCCAAGACGTTGTTGATGTATGAAGAGGACACACAACATATTACTTATTTCTATTTCTTTCTTTTCGGGGACGTGTTTTTATCTTATTTTCTAACTTTTGAGCATTCTATTAATTTTATTTTAAATGAAAATAAAATTTTTTACAATATTTCTACAATGCCTACATCATAAAACTTTGGTGAAAATCCTTTGTGTCACTGTTTATAAAATAAATTGTTCAGTAAAATTAATTATTGAGACACTTGAAAATATCACTGTTTTAAGAAATTAGGGTACGTCTGTTGGTAATAACAAATGACTGCAGTTTGCTATCCTAGTTTAAGAGATGGTACCAACAGCAATATGAAAACGATGATTCTTGACGAAAAATTTACAACTCACAAATTTTTCAAGTTTCGCACTGCCACTTTTACGCAATGTCCACAATCACAATATCTAATACCTAAAAATTTACAGACATTTGAAAAAAAAACACAATTTTTAATATCCTTAACTAATAAGGACCAGTTTACTAAAAACGTAGAGAGTTTATACATTAAATACTTAGCAATTACAAAATTAACAAGTACTTATTATTAATATGGAAATGTACTCCACTATTTCGTTAACAAAACTTAGCATTTTCCTTTACTTCAACAAATAATTAAATTTCTCTAAAACCAAAACGAAAACCATGAAAACGGAAAGAAATGTATTAAACGATTTGTTGAATACATTTTCTCGCAAGGGCATATTCAAATATCTCTAACGCGTCATTCCATCAAGTCTTTAGTCGTGCATAAACCAGGCGGAGGTACTCTTAACAGCTCTAATATCAAATTCACAAAAGCATTTATTCCGCGCAGTTGAATTCCGCAGACACAGTTGCACCAACATTTCTAGTGTATGTATTCGATCTCCACTTTACAATGTATCAAATATCTTATCACACAAAAGCGAGAAATATCTTTTCTCTGTAAACACGCCAGCGAAATTGTCTCCCTTGAGATAAGCTTTACCTTAGGTTTGTAACGCAATAAGATAAAACCAAATAAACCGACGGGCTCAGAAAATAGGAGCGAAATGAACTCTGTTGAGTTAAGAAGTATTATATTCTTATAAAAAATAGCTTCTTGTATACACAAAGAAGTTTGACTTTGTATTTGTAACCTGTTTTTTTTTTAATTTATATGTATTAAGATTCTACTTTTACGAAAAAGTCCGTTGCTCAAATTTATTAAATTTAGATGATATACTCCAGAAGTTCCATGGCTAGGTGTATTATAGATGGACCACTGGCTAGAGGCTCTTGTTTGAAATTTAGTTGTAGTAAGCCTGTGAATCTGCTAACTTGTGGTGAGTAGGCGCACCTCTGGGGAGTCTAATTAATGAATGCACCTATCCTAGACTAATAAAGGTGGTGCAACATTTTCAACAAATACAAGAAATAGATATTGTCACAAACTGAATCTACCTTTTGTGGGAATGAAGCTCTCAGTTTAATAAATGATGGTAGAGCTGTATATTTTCTTGGCTTATTCTTACACTTGGCTTACCTTCGTTCGATTTTTAGATAGCCGGAAGACGTTTTCCATATGTACTTTGCAGAAATTCGGATTTACTTATGGTCTATATGAGACTCAAGTCAATAATAGAAAAAATACTTACTGATTGCAGTTTCCTTCCCAATGACAATGAATTAACTTAATAGTCTAGATAAAAACTAAAATGAAAACCATTAATACGGAAGAAATATATTAAGCTAATTGTTGAGCAGATTTCCTCGCAAAGGCGTTTTCAAATATCTCAAACGGGTCATTACATTAATTCTTTAGTCGTGCATAAGCCAGGCCAAAATACTCTTAACATATTCTGTATCTTCGTTTTGATCAATCAGATATCCATTTTATAGGGAGTGCTCATACTAGGGCAGCTTAAAGAAAACCTTTTACCGGACATTATTTTAGATTGTATGAGAACCAGCCTAGGTTATGAACGGTTCTTCAGTAAGATATTTAGGGGAATTTAGAGGGTCTAGCTTTTGTACCACTTAAACGGCAACTCCTATTTCTCAAACGATAAAGTTAGGGAAAGGGTATATTACAATTTTTTTTTTGCCAAAAATCTAATTTAGCCCAAAATGAAATTTTGAAATAACTCAGAATCCATTAATTAATAAAAAATCTTTTCTATCGAAGTTCCATAACAAAAGGGAAGTCTTGTGATGGTGCAAAATTACCTTTCAAGATGTTTTCAGATCTTTACGTTAGAGAGCCCTTAGATGCCGAAAAACATGTTTTCTCACTTCCGTCAGTCTGTCGGTCTGTCTGTTCGTGGCATAGCTAAAAAACGAATTACCCTATTGACTTCAAATTTTAGACAAAAATTAAAGGTCAGATGGGGTTGACCTAGTAACATTTTAGTAAAAATCCAATATGGTGAAACAAAATGGCGGCCTAGTGAAATGATAAAAAAAATATTACCAAGAAAACTACTTATGCAATTTATCTCAAATTTAGCACACAAATCAGGTATTATATAGAAAACAAGCGGTAAAATTTTAGTATAAATCCGAGATGGCTGAGTAAAATGGCGGCTTAATAAAATTTTTAAAACTTTATCCCGAAAAAATACCTAGTGGATTGATTTCAAATTGTGTGTCATAACTTATTGTATTATATATATTACCTAGTAAACTTGTGGTACTATTTCAAGATGGCGGAACAAAATGGCGGCCAAATAAAATAATTTGAAATTTAAAAAAAATCACTCTCTCAGGTTTTACATATCTTCACGTTCTAGCATCCCTAGATGCCAAAAAATATGTTTTATCAATGTCGGTCTGTCTATCGACCTATCTGCATGTTGATCTGTCTGCCTGACTGTCAGTTCGCGGAATAGCTTCAAAACTACTCGCCAGATTGACGTCAAAATATAGTCAAAAATTAAGAGTCATATGGGGATGACATGGTAGTATTTTAGTAAAAATCCAATATGCTTAATGAAACACTATTACCAAAAAAATATTCTTAAAGAATTTCCAATAAAAAAGTCTTACTGGCGGGACTCTATTTCTTTTATTAATACATTTTATTTAATATTGAAAAGAGAGCTTCGCGCGGCGAGTCTTAAGCCCTTACGATGGCCCAAAGCCGGCCGTAGCAAGTAAACATTTTATGTTGTACTATTAAATAATAATATTAAAATAAAAACAATACGTTATTATCAGACATTTGAAGGAACAATATCCCGATAAAAATTTTTTTCACGGATTTTTCTATGAGTTTTCTGATATATTTCAATTCGGATAAATTTTAAACAACTTCCCTAAAATGATTTAGTTTGTTGAAGATTTTATCATAGCTGTACTATAATAGATTATGACATTTAGGCTTATTATCAATATTAAATAAATATTAATAATAATAGAGACAAAATTCCGGGAGTCGGTACTTTTTTATTATAAATTTCTTCACTAGTATACAAAATAAACACGTTTAGTTTATCAATTTCCGCTTATTTATTTCTGCTTGACAGCTGTTTCGATACACTGTGTCTTTGTCAGAAGCTAACTTAACTTAACTTAACTAGCAGTTTTAAGTTAGCTTTTGACAAAGACACAGTGTGTCGAAACAGCTGTCAAGCAGAAATAAATAAGTGGAAATTAATAAATTAAACGTGTTTATTTTGTATACTAGTGTATAATGAATTTCCATCAAGTAACGGCTACATCGATAAGAAAAATAAATTTCTTCCTCTTTAAGGACCTTTTTTATTTCTCAAGTATTAATAGTTTCCGGGATATTTGCAAAAAACTAAACTCTTCTTTTTATATTATTTGTTAAAAACTTTTAAAATTATTTATTTGCGTTTTGAACCTTTTGCACATTTTTGGACGTCATTTCGATTGCGATGAGTCCACATTCATATTTTTACTAGCAGCAGCAATAATTAACTCCATTTTAAATTTGTGAACTAGACTATACCATATATGCTATCCATATGTGCCTGTAAATTGCTGTTCAAAACTAAACTAGGGAGCTAAACTTAGTTAAAAGCAAAAAAAAAAAGAAGTTTTAGAGTTATATCTGAGCTCAAATAAGATACCAGATCCAACGACATGATTTTTTTAACTTCATAAAAACCTATCTATCTAATCTAAGAAAGTATATTATTATGTTAAATACCGCCGGTCCCGAAAATTTATTTTTATCGGTATATATGTTTTTTTTAAGAAAAAATCATTTACTTTATTTGTATAAATTTAGGGAAATATATTTGGAGTATTAATTCTGCTTTTAAATCGTGAACCCATCTGCGAAGCAAAACTGAGTTCTTTCTCTACTTAATTTTAAAAGTTTTCCACTTTTTTTTTCTCCTAGATAACTTGCTGGATTTCTTGAAAAGTAGTCTTTTGATTCTTCCTAGCAAAGATTTTTCTAGAAAAACCAATAAAACTTAAGATTATTCTGACTTACCTGCAAAAGAATATATTTATTGAACAAATATAAACAAGCAATATTTGCCAAGAATTATTTGCACTACCATCTTTTATTGGTTTATTCAATTTATTCAAATAATGTACAAAGTAAGAACTCCAATCTAAATCTATTATAAATTGTTTAGTAAAGATTAAATCAATTCACCCATTTTTTGCACTCTAAAGATCAAAGACCACTGGCACTGCGGTCACGCTCCCCACACGGGTTTTTAATGGCTTTTCTAATGCTGTATATCATGCATACAAAAGAATTTACTTCTTAAAACATGCCCGAGTACACACACTATCTTTTCTTCCTTTTAACATAGATTTCCCCGAGTTGGCGTATTTTGAGCGACCCTAAGGTTATCACGCTTTATCTGTTGCTCGGTGACAACTAAGGTAGAGCTTATCGCTTGTGAGACAATTCCATTCGCATGTGTACTTAAAAGAGATATTATGTGTTGCTGGTATGCGATACCTTTTTTATTTCGTGCACTATTAAGCTCATGTAGTCTTGACATGCGCTTTGCTAATATATTATCCTTTATTGGCAATATGCGGGTCTTAGTTAACACCATTTCTAATATATTTCAGCAGTTATAAGAAAAACAAGCAACAAATACTTAGTTTAAATTTAATTGTATTTAAAACTGTAAACAGTCTTAAAAAATATTTAGTTAAAATTAAGGATAGGACTGATAGATTCTCAAATTCTAGAGTGTATTCGTTAAGTTGTAGCGACTGCCCTAATGTGTATATTAGCCAGTCCGGGAGGAAGATATCTACTAGAGTACAAGAACATGTAAATCTCTTTAATAAATATAAAAATTGGTAAATAACCGAGACTAAATCTGCATTTGCGAACCTGAAAATATAAATATCTTACACGAGTGTTCCAAGGGAAGGAAATTAGATTTATTACAAAAAATGGAAATAACTAAAGCCAAGAAAAGTCCAGTACTCACCTGTGTTAATGACGTATTTAATGTCGAACCTCAGCTCATCTCTAATAACATAAATAATAATTAGCATTGTTTATTTAATTTTAACCTTATTTACAGACCAGTCATGTGACAATTGACACTGACATGTATTCTTCTTATAGTTTTATTAATACACTTAACTAAATTGGCTCGTTTTAAGTTTTGTAAGCTAAGCAACCATCAATACTTAAGGATTCAGCCTCTCCTTATTATGGTTCTACGTCTAATATGTAACGTGTGATTTGTTGTTTTGTATTTATTCTTATTTTGTACCTGATTTGTTGTTTTAAATGTGTTAAGGTAACTATACTTGATATTATTTTTTAATTATATAATTAGTATATTAGGTTTTTTCAACATCGTAGGTCCGATGATGCTCGCAAGAGCGAAACACGTGTCACCTTAGGTTTTTTTTTAAATATTTGACTGAGACCAAGACTTTGTTTGTTATTTAATAGAACTAGTTTAAATGGGTCTAAATTAAAACTATGTAAACTTGTATCATTTGGCCCACTCATTATTCATTTGATTGAGCATTAGTCATCACTGTGTAACGTCATCTTTATTCTCGATTAAGAAGTGATGTGTCTGGAGATGGAATTCACTAACTTTTGGCAATCTTGTTGTAAAAGAATCTTAAATTTGAGTTAGCCTTTCCCGTACTTCTGGAATATTTTTTGTGGCGTAGTATGGATTTTTTTTTCATTTCATGCTATAAAGTCTTAAGAGGTAGGAGATCTGGACTACTAGATATCCAGTCTAATACCATTACATTATGGTTTGATAGCCATTCATTTTGTTTTGCCGTATGGCATGCGGCGCTATCTTGATGGAAAATATATTCACTTGACTTTGATTTGTCAATAGATAGTATTAAACTTTCCCTGAGGATATTTATACTCTCTGGCATTGACAATTTATTCTATCGTATGTAGTCTATCCATTTCTTGGGCCGACATATAACGCCAGATCATTAACGATGCAGGAAATATTACATTTTTTCGTAAACAGTCATTGTTATAAATTTCCTTTTTGAGCCTTAAGATCCTGCCTCTGTTATCGCCAAAACATACTTCAATTTTTGAATTCATCGCTTCATATAACAGAATTCCATTGGATTTGTGACCAATTCTTATGGAATTTTGCCCAAAGTAGCCTATTTCTTAATGTTTGGTAGACAATAACTCCTATTGCCTAAAAATTTAACAACTTAAAGAATAATTAAACTCAATAGTAAAATATCTATCTTATAAAACTTAAAGCCAAGCTTTTTGATAAATCGAAGATTTGTCGACCGGGAAAAATTTTTACCTGTTATCCTATTTCATTCCACACAAATTTTGCTGAGACGTCTTCCTTTGACAATTCGTCTTAGTGCTCTTAAATTTGCTTAGTTTACCATAGACGTTCCGCCCAAGTTTGGCTTCTTCTTAATAGAGACCGTAATATTATATAATTTAATAATATTTCTCACTGTACATCGCGACAAATGCATCTGTTTAGCAATTACACCCCGACCTCGTCCCAATTTGTTTAATTTACAATAACCTGCCTTAAATCTGCAGCTTTACCGCAGACCATTGGGCACTAAAATTATTGCTACCATGTCTATTTAACATTTACTTTAACTAACGATATAAACTTGTTTCGGTTGATAATCCATAGCCGCCCCAAATTGCATAGTTTTAATTTTTAACAGTTTTAATTTAAAAGTACCAAGTATTTGTTGCTGGTTTTTCTTATAGCTTTATTGAGATATGTTAAAAATGGTGTTAATTAAGACCGTCATATCGCCAATAAAGGATAATGGTCGTATTTAGAGTTTAAAGTATTTAATTTAGAAACTTGACAAAAATTAACACTGTGCCAAACGATAAGATTTTGGGCTCGTACATGTTTTGACCACAAACAGAATGAAAACATTACGGTTATACATAGGATTAAAAGTGAGTCCACTCAAATTGTGCTTAATCAAAAGTTAAGGTTATTTTTTGCTGCAAATCGCTGCCTGAATTTTACCACTATATGGGCAATAATACGGGGTTCTATATTGTTAATGATAGACTTCTGAGATCTACTGAAAATATGCTTACAGCTATTAATAAATTTAATCTTCTCCATCACATAGTTATCATCAAATGTGCTAAACCATCCTTTGGTACATATATACATATTCGGACATATTTTTTCACATTATTGCTTAAATAGATTAAAACTTGGGTATTTTTAAGTAAACATGGATGTTCATACTATATATATCTATGTATTGTTCGGGTGTGTCTGTTGGTGTAACGGCATAGTTTTGGCCTTTGGAGAGCACGGATTATATTGCTTCAGTAAAGGACTTGGAAGAAGGGTTGATTACGGTATTCTCTGACGATCTCCCTAGTTTTTAATTGTCCAGTCCAGTCCTTTGAACTTTTTCAGCTTATTTATTTTCAGCAGCAGAAGCTGACTTAATAGGGTATGAAATAGTGAAGGTCATCAAAAATTGTAAGCCAAATCTCTCAGTCGTGGAAAAATGACGATAAAAAGTTTAAAAAAAAGTGCAGATATTTTAGTCCTTTCAGAATATGACTAGAAAACTACGAATTCGATTTATGTATGAATCAACTGGTGAAATTTTGCAACGAATCCAAGATGGCGAAACAAAATGGCGACTTAGTAAAATATTTAAAAATTCAGCCTGAAAAACTATTAAGTTGACGTTAACGTCTGTAAAAACGTAATTTATTCCAGGATAACTAGATTTATGTGTTCAACAATTATAATAGCCATTTGAGCCTAAAATAAAATGGCTTTGATTTTTTTAAACGAACCGTTGGACGAAAGAAAATCAAGAGATCAAAATTGCTTAGAAATAAATGAAGATTTTAAAAGTAATTTTTATTTTAAGAAAAATCAGTGACGTACTATCTTTTCTCCAAAAATATTTAATGCAAAACCCGCATGGACGCCACTGGTCCAAATAAAAAAAATAAGTGTACATCAGAATTGCTTAAAAGACATGTATCAAATTTCGTAAAGATATCTACAATAGCTTCAGGGTTATTTAAAAAAAAAATTTTTTTCGAAACTTTTACCACTCGGTATCTCAAAAGTTAGGACGTTTAGGACATACGTTCATAAGAAGTTTTTTTCCTAAAATCGGTCCATGAATAATTCTCTTAAATATTAGCATGGCATTAAGGAACACTCTGTATATATATATATATATATATATATATATATATATATATATATATATATATCTATATATCTTTACTTAACTTCTTAAATGATACGCTTTAAGGATGTCTCTTAAGAAAGACATAAGAATGTGAAATTATTATGGCCTACTAGATGATACTATAGAGCTGCTAATTACTTCTCTGTATGCCAGTGATAACACTACAATCAACTATTCAGAGGATGAAAGATATATGCACAGATTCAAGGTTTAATTTCACAAACCTTAATTTTTACAATAATGCTAATGAAGGTAAACCACAACATTTGAAACATGTCCCGTTAAACAAAACAAAAATTCATTTGAATCTTCAAGAGGCATTTGGTAGCTGTTCAAGCTTCCTGGAATGGTAACTAGAATTGTCCATAACAACCACCTTCTACTAAGACATTTTTACCCCAAATATGGGGGATTGCAAATTTATCAACATTTCTCTGAAAAAATATTATTATAATAACTAGAACACAAATAATTTTTTTAAACATTCATTGTATTCAATGCCACACATTATATTAATAATAACAAGAGAATTTGCCAACAGGACAAATTATTGAAAGGGGAACATACCCTTATCCCCCTTTATGGGGTCTAGTACCTTTCGGAGTCAAGGGCGTTTAGGCGCCGAGCGATTCGGTGCCAAATAACCAACTTTTATATATTTTTTTACGGATGGACAAAATATATCTTTTAAATGTAAAATTTTATATTTATTATTTTACCCCAAAAGATAAGTCTTGTAAGTAAGTAAATATTTTATTCACCTTTTTGCAATAATACTTAGCAGCCACTGGTATACATCTATATTGACTTTAGCGATGATTTTATTGAGAAATCTGGTGCCCGGGACGAATCTGCCTAACCGTATCAACCCACGCAAAAGTTGAAAAAGTATGTGCAGGCAGATGAAAGAATTTCAAGATTTCAATTTAGTGTCAGGCATTATCTTCTTATACAAGGTTGATTTATGTTTCTGTATTGTATTTAGCTAGTAGAATTGATAATAAAAAATTAACCTAATTTATATACAACTAAATAAGGGAATTATTATATGCCAAAATTATTTTAATTGCGACCATTACTTTACTGTAAGGTATTAATTACAAATAGTGCTCACGGGACAAAGAAATTCCCTAGAAAATTCACGTATATTTAACGCTATTTCATTATTTTGTAAACACAGACAATGTTACATGTTTATATTACACACACTAAAATTCAGGCCAAAACAATGCTACAATTATCTTGGAATACAAAGCGAGGAATATATTTCCTATGTAAACAAGAGAACGAAATTGACTTTAGAGATAAACTGTGCTACAGCCCTACATGGAAAATGAGAGAAACAGGTAAGTCTGCGTCCTCGGAAAATGCGAGAAAGAAACAGAGAAAATCGATTTAGAGGCGGAAATTAAAATAAAGTAAACACCTTTTAAGAAAATGAAATTTACTTTCCAATAATCTAATTAATATTTTATTCACTCTGGTCAATTTCAAAATGTTCTATATCGGTGCAGTTTTTAATGTTCGTTTTAGACATTATTTATAGATCTTTAAGCTGTTTTAGCTGCAAAGACCCAAACCAATCTAGGGGATTGTTTTTATGTATTCTGTATTAGTATACAATTTTTATAGTAAACTGCCAGCTGGTCAAATTTAAGGAATAGTTATATCGATTTTTATTATAGAGATCCAAAATAATAAAAGATCTTGTGCTTTGAGCGCAATTTTTAGCTATTTTAAACAGCGGCTAATTCAAAAAAGAATGCTAGCTGTTTAAAGACGGCCGTATTTGTAAAGGAAAGCTTCGATTTGAAGGGCGCGGTTTCAAATGAAAGCGGAGAAATATGTTTTATATTTTGGATTCGTATGTGTTTTTCGATAGGCAGCGATTAATTAGTTAACCAGTAATAATTAGAAAAAAAAATTCAATGTTTAAAAGCAATTTGCTATTAAATTTTCGTTTAAACATTTATATAGTTATAAAAAGACAATAAAAGTGGGTTAAATCTTAAAATGGTAGTAATTAAAAATTAATGTGAATCTGAGATGACGCATATTAACGTTCTAGTAATAGCAATATATCTTAAAAAACTTTCTTTGTTTTTCTGAAACCCCATTTCTAAGTTAAGAACTCATATACCGAAATATTTTGGACAATAAATTAGCTTCAATCTCTTGCAAATTTGTCTGAATAATAAAATAAATCGCATTTAAATTGGTGAAAAAATTTAAACAAAAAGCATAGTTTCTTTAAAACAATTTGTTTAAGAAAACTCGAATTAATTTATAAAAACGTAATACCTATATATTGATTAATTATTTAATATTCTCTAGTAAATAATATTTTCAAATATTTTAAATAAATGATATATCAAAAAATTTGAATACCACGCTCGCTACTACGGGCTAAACTACATTTTTAGTCTGCTGTTTTGATGCCTAAATATATAAATTATTCCTTCCGGTAAGCCTGGAAGAGACCACGTTACAACATCAGATTTAAATCTCTTATAAAAAGTAGAGTATTTTAAATAAACATACCGCCAAATGTTATATTAAAGAGGAAACATATTTCACCCCTTAAGGGTGGAATTTCAAACAAATTAGAAATCCGTTTTTAATGACTATTATCAAAAACTGAATCATTTAAAAATATTAAAATATTAGTCACCTAAAGAGAGAGTTTTAAAAAGTAAAATTACATTTCACGCCTCTTCACCCGAGTCTTCACCCCTTAAGTGCGAAATGTCAAGATATCCAGAAAATGATTTTTAGGTTATTATTTTTAAAACCCGATGATGAAAGAATTGTTCTAAAAACCTTATTTAGTTGAAGAGATATTGTAAAAAAACTAGAAAACACATTTCACCCCTTTAAGGGTGGGATTTCAAAAAATCCAAACGTCGACTTTTAGATAAATATTTTCGAAAACTGTTTTTAAAACTTATTTACTTTAAAAGATACTGTTAAAAAACTAAAAACACAATTCACCCCTTTAGGGATGGAATTTAAAGTTCCAGAAACAATTTAATTATTTTTAAAAGCTATTGGCGACAAGGAATTGTTTTAAAACCTTATTTAGTTAAAGCAGTGTTCTAAAAGAAGTAAAGACATATTTCACATCCTTAACGGTGAAATTTTGAAAACTTCGGAAAATAATTTGTAGGTAATTATTTGTGAAAGCCATTGGCAAAAGATATGTTTTATAAACTTATTTAGTTTGAGACATTAAAAAAATTAAAAACCCAATTCACCTCCTTAAATAAATCCAGAAATTGGTTTTTAAATTTTAAAAATGGTTCAAAAAAAGAATATAAAAAAAATTAGTTTGGTGACGAGAAATTGTAAAAAATGTACCAACAGATTTTATCTTTTCTATCTCATTTTTACTTTAAGTAGTATTTCGAAAAATTCAGAAATGCAGAAAAAAGGTTTTTATATAAATATTTTTGAACGCTATTGATGAAAGTAGTGTCTTAAAAACTCATTTAGTTTTGATACTGTAGAAAACGGAAAATCGCAATTTACCCCATAAAGAATAGAATTTAAAAACTCTTTTTAGAGAAATATTTTTAATAACTCATTTAGTTGAAGAGATATTTTAAAAATTAAATAACAACATTCTCATTTTTCCCATTTCAAAATCATATTAATTTTCACAGCTGTTCGATGCTCTTGAAAGGTTACTGAAGAATCGTCTTATGTCATTTTTCCTTAAACATCAGATAATATCCGCAGATCAGTTCGGATGTTTAGCCAACAAATGCACCAGGGACGCCATGTTATTGCTGAGGCGACGCCTACTTATCTTTCAATAACAACCACCCCATCGCCTCAGTTTTTTTGTAACTATGCAAAAGCCTTTGACTGAGTTAGTCATAAAATTTTGATCTCGGGAATAGGCAACAATTTGTAAGGGCAAATGGTTCTGATTCTGCTTGTAAATTGATAACAAGTGGGGTCTCTCAAGGTTAGGTCTTGGGACCTATTCTTTTTTTGTTATACGTTAATGATATCACTAACCTAAAAATTAATAGAAAAATTTCTCTCTTTGCTGATGACACAAGCATAGCATAACATGGAGTGAATTTTATGCAAAGTTTTTAGACTCTAATATTTCCAACGAACTTGTTATGATTAAGGCTTGGTCCGATTCCAACCTGCTTTGCTTCAATGTGGATAAAACGGTGGCTTTATCTAATAAAGGGATTTTACAACAACTGCAGCTACTTAACAGCAATAATAAATACGTTGAATCGGTTAAATTCCTGGGTTTAAATACAAATAGCAACCCAAAATAGTCTAAGCATATTGACACCCTAACTAAAAACTTTCTACCGCTAGCTGTGCCATGCGATCAGTTTCAAAAGAACAGGACGTGTCTTCTGCCAGACTTACTTATTTCTCTCTATTCGAATCCCATCTTCGTTATGGCTATCCCTTTTGAGGCTGCTGTACCACCGAGCAATTTCTTAGTATTTTTAGGCTTCAAAAGAGAGCAATTCGCTATTTGTCTGGTCTTAATAATAGAGCGCACTGCCAATACTATTTCAAAAAACATGAAATATTAACACTTCCCGCATTATTTATTTTAGAAACCGTCTGTTTGATGATAAAACATATAAACGCATTCCCAGAAAGGCCACAACACGTATATCCTACCAGAAACTCTAGGCATGACATATACCTTCCCATTCCTTCCACAGAATTAATGAAAAAATCTATTATTTACCAAGCCTTAAAAAATCATCAATATCAATACAATCATCTTCCAAAACATTTAAAAACAATCCCTATATTTGCACTTTTTCGGAAAAAAGCGCACCTCATTGAAAGACCTTCTTACTACGTTAATGATTTTTATAATGAATAAGTCTCAATAAAATGTTTATTTGCTTGTTTACTTAAATCTTTTTGGGTGTCACGTTCCAGCTGCTTGGAAATATTTTATAAGGAATGAACTTTTATTCTGATAGTCCGTTAACATCAATTATTTTTGTTACATATTAGATTAAAGGTAGACATTTTCTTTTTCTTCTGATATACTTCAATTACTATATTAGTTCCGTGTAATTTTTGTTTAAGTTAGAGTTAAATAGAGTTTAAAGTCACGTAATTCTAATTTCATTGTTATCGAAATTATTCACCTTGCATATGTATTGTTTATTTCCTTTTGTTAAGGTCACCTGGATTCATTAACCACTTTACGACAATGTTACGAATATAACGAATGTTATATTTACAATTTATGTATTTGCGTTCACCTATAAAAAAAATGACTTTTTTTCGAATAATATTTCGATTTTTCATTGTTTTGTTTTTTTTTTGTTTTAAGGTAAACTTCGCTTCGTCCATAAAATTGTAACAATTTTCCTGGGGCAATAAAGGATACTTTTGTTTGTTTTGTAATTTGTCTTATTATTAAAATATATCGTAACCCAAAATCTTCATATATCTTTTTTTACACTTTTTTGTATCTTAAAAAATAAAAGCGAAAACGCATGTCAAAACTACTCTGTACATGTGTAGTATTACTATCGATGTTTTTTTTTTTTACAAAACACTTTATTTTTTTAAAAAAGAGTTCATATCATAAAAACATGAAAAAATGCCATTTTAATGCAACGTATTCTTCTGAACACACAAATTCAAGTTATCAATAACAAAGCAAAACATCCAAATTAATAGGAAGTTTAACGGCCATTCGGACAAATAATTCTGCCTTTGATAAGCTAATTCAGGTATAGGGTCCAAATCTCATGGACCATTATACCGACAAGCCTTTAAGCATTTTTCATTATCTCTACCGGCACAATTGACGACGTTTTGCCCTTTTGGGGCTCATCAGGCCGATGCAGCCATATGGCTGCATTGGCCTTGTTGGATTGTTTGCTGCCGTTGAATATTTTTCATCATCTCTACCATATGTAGATGATGAAAAATATTCAACGGCAGTTTGACTATATACGATGGAATACGATTTTTTTTTTTTATCCAAATTAATTTTAAACGCAAATTTATAAACTGAAACTAACAAAGGTTCTTAATAAACGCCTAAAACATTGTCCTGAAGCACAACCGAGCACCATATATATATATATATATATATATATATATATATATATATATATATATATATATATATATATATATATATATATATATATATATATATTTGACTAAAATGGATCATTGTGTCTGCTGTGATGCAGAACATGTTCCAAACAAGGATCATTTTCTTGTTATGACGTTGGTGTAAGTGGAATGGAAACATACTATCATATATATATATATATATATATATATATATATATATATATATATATATATATATATAACTAATCGATGCTACACAATTAAACACCTCCTTATTGTTACTTCTAGAAAAGGCCTAGAAGAAAAGGCCTAAAAGAAAAGTCACCTAAAATATTCTAGATGTCTTTAAAATTAACTTAAAATACAGGAAATGACTTTAAAGTCACTCTAAATCCCCAAAATCATCTAGAAATATTGGGGTCAATTTCAAAAGAACTTATAGTAAAAAGACTCATAATTCATTCATGAATCGCTTAAAACAGTTATAATTCATTCAGAAATCATAATTCACAAAGACTTGCAAGTCCGTTATTTTTTGGAATTATTGGCCCTTATTCAATTCAATTTATTGTTACTAACAGGCTTTATTTTGTTTTAATTATCAAAAAATTAAAAAAGATAAAAGAGTCGTACTTCACTATTTCTAATGAAGTTCCGGGTAAAGTTATTTTACTAATTTTTAATCTAGATATTACAAAATACTTCTTAAGAACCCATATAATTCGAGATACGAAAATTGAAATAAAGGTACATAATTGCTTAAGGACGGATCCTCAATAGACGAGCACTAATGAAACTTTCCTCATTAATAAACCCATTTAAGTATCTAAATACAGCATTACCTCATTCAAAATCTCTCCAAGTATTCCCCATTCACTTCAGATCGGACCGGATGCTATCTGTTCCAAAGTCCCATTTAACTGCAGCAATGTATATTCAATTAGAAGTAATTAAATTCTCTGACAGGCATTAAAAGTGCTTTTAGCCAACCTGCCGCAATATGGAACTTTAATGGACACTGCTTCATTTTAATGGTTACCACATCAGGCTTTCAACTAGGTCGTTCATTCTAATGCAATTTACGGCCTGCAAAAATTCACATAATAACGAGGACCGAAGCGGAATTACAGCGGATTGTTTGCGGCCTACCGTGGATGTAATGGAAAATTTCTCCGAAAGTAAAAGACTTTTTTTTTATAGGAAAAGTGTCATTTAGAGTGAAAATTAAGTCATCGAACTACTTGCTTCTGCTCTGGTAAGATTTTTGTAAGTTAATAGAGAACACCTTGGAAACTATTGAGTTATTCTTAAATTAAATAGACGGAAAGATACCTAACAAAACAATAATTCGTGACTAAGGGATCAGGGATAGTTTCTCGCCAATCACCCTGTTTGGAATTATCATTAAACAATTCTGTTTATTTTACTGTTAATTCTAACATTTTAAATTTTCATATTTTATTGGTTGTTATAAAAATGTAATAATCCTAATCGTAAAAAATTACGATCAATGCAATAATTCACATATATACAGGATGTCCACGAACAACCCCTACAAAATGAAAGGGGTTATTGTACATAAAAAACATGAAGAAGAAAATTTCATATTAACCTAAGTCCGGAAACGCTTCTTTACGAGATACAGGGTGTTGAAATATATGTTTTATTTTTTATTAAATATCTGTTGCAAATAATAAAATTTTCTCACGAAATTGGGCATTCGGGGTATTTTTTGGGGAGGAATCATAATTTGGTATTAGACTTTATATGACACTTAGAGGGCGCTACGTACGCTACTAATATTTATGTAAATTTGCCCTAACTTTTTTGGCGATGCATGAGTTTTTTTACGAATAAATATTATTCTTGAACCTTTTTTAAGCAAAAAAGCTATACTTACTCAACAACACTAGAGGTTGTTTATGCATCGATGCAAGAACACATTTTTAATAATAATAAAAAAAGGTGTATTTATTTCAAGACAATACAACAATTAAAGGTAAGTATGAATTATTTTAAATTATAATAACTGCTCCACGTGATGACGATTAGTTTGAACGCTTAATGTAATTTTTTTTAGAGAACGTCTGATGCGTCTATAAATATTCTGCATTTCTCTGAACTCATTGCAGACATTTTGCATTCGCAACCAAAGCTGCTCACGCGTTTGTATTGGAACGGAGTACACATGGTATTTGAGAAAACCCTATATACATAAATCACAAGGATTTAAGTCTGGCGACCTAGCTGGCCATTGAACTGGTCCGCCTCTACCAATCCACTGATTTTCGTACGTCTGCTCCAGATATTGACGCACATTTTGACTAAAATGAGCCGGACACCCATCGTGCATAAACCTTCTAAAATATTTAAAGGAACTTTCTCTAGTAATGTGGGTAAAATATTCTAAAGAAAATTTAAATACTCTTCCCCTGTTAGTCGACCCGGCAACTAGACGGATCCAATTAAGTTGTTGTTTACAATACCAATCCACACATTAATACTAAACCTATATTGATGTTTGGTTTCTTTCACAACATAGGGATTATCCACAACATATAATGATGTGAATTGTGTAAATTATTATTTATCGGAGAATAAAATACGAAAGGATCTTCAATATTCTTATTTCTCATCTAATCGGAAATTACTACACGCACAGGGAAATCATCATCCATCATAGCATGCACCTTTCTAAAATGAAACGGGTATAAGTTCTCCTTGTTATCGCGTGGAGCATTTATTATAGCTTAGAATAATTCATACTTACCTTTAATTTTGTATCGTCTTGAAATAAATACACTTTAGTTGATTATTATTAAAACAATTGTTTTCCTTGCATCGACGCATAATCTTGCAAATTGCTCGAGAACGGTTACCTCTAGCGTTGTTGAGTAAGTGTAGCTTTTTTGCATTTCTGGACCTATATTAATATGAAAATGTTTTCAGGTTTTTTTATTTAGAATCACTCCTTTCATTTTGTAGGGGTTGTTCATGGACATACTGTATATCTACATTTCCTAAAACTCTTTCATGCATTTTCAAGTGCATTTTATTGATTCCAAATCCGCTTTTTACAGTCCAGAAGTAGTATCCTTTTTTTTAATAAATTTCGCAACACACCCCGTAACTCGACAATAATTACTCTTCTTTTATTGAAAATGCGCAATTAAGGTGTTTAAAACAATGATGTTATTGACTGTTACGTATGTCAGTCCTGTTAATTAGGTTTATCGATTAGCGTCCTTCACGAGTATTTGATGTTTTGATGTGTTTTTAATTGTTTAGAGGTTCTTGGAACAATTAATTGCTATTTACTGCCTAATCATGACTAAACAAATTACTGTTTGTGGCCAAAGTTAAAAAACTATAGCTTGTGAACTCTTCTAAATATTCCCAGTAAAATAGTGATGTATTTCTTATGTTCTTAAATTGAGGATAATTAATAGGACTGCTACTAATGATTATTTGAAAGTGGCATTTATTGATGTTTCTTCTGTTACTGTTAACAGTAAGTGAAAAAGTAATTGTAAAGAGCCTTCTTACGCTTAGCTTGGTACTATTAGTCTTGGTTTTGTATTTTTTTTGCAAGATCAAGGCAAAGATGTTTTTTGCAAGATAATGTTGCCCTGTGTATGGTAGAACTTAAACATTAATCCTATAAACTTTGTTCTAACATTTATATTAAAGCAATGCAATATATAATATACAAATATTATTAATTACCTCTGTAATTGTTCGGGCGGCATAATGTAATAATAGTGCTGGACCTTTGAGACGCATAATGGAAAATTTTGCGCTATTTTGAAACAAATGGGAGACTATTTTATGGTTTGTAAGTGCCTTGAATTGAATTTCTATTTATCTATCCTAATACATAAACAATATAGTGGTAAACAATATAGTGCAATTTTTTTCAAATTTCCTGTCTATCCCATTTTTGAAGAAAAAAACGATATTTTGTGATTTTTATGGATTGTGGAAGAATCAGTAGGACAAAAGTAAAAACTAATTTGATGGGTTTTTGAATAATCGACGTATTGTCAGAAAAAATCAAATTTACTAAAACTAAAATTTTTTAGATCAGTAACCTGTATTTGAATATTTATTCAGAATGCCTCTCAAAATTGGTTATTACAAGACTATCAATGTATTCTAAAACTACTTAAAGGAAAATTATAAAGGATGTAACAAAAATATGATCTGTGCTGTTCAAGAAAATTTTTCTAAATATGACTCCTTATCACATTTCTTTATTTTAAAATCACGTCAAAAAAAACTCCGTGATATTTTCTAAACCACAAAGTAAGTTTTTGAAACCTTCAATTAAAACACCGAAACGGGTTTAATTAAAAAAAGTTGATTTTAAGTAAAATTTTTATTCCGACTTATTGTTTTCCTAAGAATCAATAAAATATTACAAAAAATTCGTAAAAAGTTAACAAGCAAATAAAAACATTTTAATGAGAATTATTCAAAAAGGTCTTTCAATGAGGTACACTTTGGTTTTTTTTTTGAGAAGAGTGCAAACATAGGTATTGTTTTTAAATGTTCTGGAAGATGATTGTAAAGTTTTATGGTGTTGTAGATAATTGATTTTTTAATTAATTCTCTAAAAGAAATGGGAAGATATATGTCATACCTAGAGTTTCTGGTAGAATATACGTGTTGTGGCCTTTCCGGTAATATACTTATATGTTGTCTTATCAAACACACGGTTTCTGAAATAAATAATACATGTTTTTTGACATAGTATTGGCAGTGTGCTCTATTATTTAGACTAAACAAATAGCGGATTACTCTCTTTTAGAGCCTAAAAATACTAAGATATTGCTCGGTGGTACAGCAGCCTCACAAGAGAAGGCCATAGCGGAGATGGGATTCTATTAGAGAGAAATAAGTAAGTCTGGCAGAAGAAACGTCTAGTTCTTTTGAAACTGATCGAATGGCAAAGCAGGCGGAAAAAAGTTTTTTAGATAAGGTGTCAATATGTTTAGATTATTTTAGGTTGATATTTATATTTAAACCCAGGAATTTAACCGACTCAACGAATTTAATATTGCTGTTAAGTAGCTGAAGTGGTTGTAAAGTCCCCTTATAAGAACAGGTCAACGTTTTACCCACATTGAAGCAAATATTAGAATGTAAAGACGTTGTATCAAAATCATTCCATGTTACGCTTGCACTGCTTTGATGGAAATAATCCGTGACTCAATCAGATAAAAACGCAAAGGAAGATTTTCACCAGTGTTTAGAAAATAATAACTATGAAATATGGTCTGTCCTAGCAGTACATTATTGAGAATAATTACAAGATCAAACTTAAACTCTCTGCTGGTCTTGGTTTCGCCAATTTATTTGCGGTCTGGAATTTGGCATCGGTCTTACACACGCAAGCTTAGTCTGGCATACTTTGGTGGTGGAGAAGACCTGTAGTTTTGCCTTTTTCTCATCAACCAATTATTTATTTTATATGTGGCTATCTTTGGATGTCTATACACGTAATGAAAATCAATGGATTTTCACTTGTTTTTATAAAGTAATAAAGGATTATCGATTCAGACGTAGGCAAAGTGAAGAAAAAAAACACTTAAAATTTAGATTTTTTATACAGAATTTTAACACCAAATTTTCTTCATCCTGTGCCATTACCCCAGTTCGGCCGAAATTATAAAGCTTGTCCTAAATTCTAATATCAATAAACTCGTAAAACTACATTGAGTCAAGATTTGCTAACTAGATTTTCGTCAAAAATTCGCTAAAGTTTACAGAACTTTACCGAATTCAATTATACGACCCGCGTGCCCGCCTTACGCTTTTGTGGAAACATTTTGCGATATTTGGAATATTGAAAGGCGTACCTCAACTGAAAATTGGAACCGAGGAAAAGCTGGCTCGTATAATAAACCGTACAATAGGTATTCATTTTCCAACCGTCAAAAACTGATCATGGAGTTTCGAGTGAATGTGCGTAATGAAGTTGAAAGGGGTGTGATTATAGGACAGAGGGTGATTTAACCGATTCAAAGGGAATCCTACGACTGTGAAAAGTCCTGATTTATTCCAAGCAATTTTCGAAGGAGCTCCTTTAAATTTGTTCTTTGCAGACGCCTACGCTCGGACGAATAAAGGAAACATATAATCATTATTGAGCGGGGTTTCTGAGTGTATATAAATGTGAATTCACTTTAATAGGAGGCCAAAATTAATATAAATGAATTTTATTTACCTTGAGATTCCAATAAATAATATTTACATACAGGGTGCCTTACATTATTTGGAGTAAATATTGTCGATTTTATTACAGACTATTACGGAAAAGGATTTAAAACAAAAGTTGAGAAGTAAGCAAAAAATTATTATTCTTTAATGAAACACCCTTCCTCTTTTTAATCGACTACAAAAAAAGTTTTCGTTTATAGATAATATGTGCAAAAATAAAGTTGTAGCAATTTGCGCTGAACCGGAAATGAAATTTAAAAAGCTAAAGTAGTTGGCACTCTACAGGTGTTAGTTCTCAAATTCAGTTGTTTTTTTAGTATCATCAATATTTTGAATTATTGTATTAACTCAAGGAAGCCTGCACAATTGGTAAAACAATCATTGACTAGAAAAAAAATCTAGACAGAGCCAATCTGGAATTAGACAGCATTCATATCAGATTGAACAGAGAGAACAGTAATTTTTCAATTGCGTATACTTTACCCAATATCTGAGGTCACTTGCCTATCATATATTGTCAGTGTACTTACCATATGAACAAAGTTTCTGCTTACATTTTAAATAGAATCTACAAGCTTTTATTTCAAATATATAAAAAATGGTAAACACAAGAGTTTAGAGGGTTCTGCTAAAGAAGTAACCAAATCACAATTATTTTACTCCTTTGGAAGTCAAAAACTGAGAATCGACTTCGTAATTTTAAATAGAATATTATTCTTTCAATAAATAGTTTTTTTATTTATACCAGTTTTCATATACTAATCTTAAAAAACCACCGATTAATTTTACAAAAACTGTGTCATAAGAAGCAAAAGTGTTTAAAAAAGAACTACACATTGAAATGTATTTAGACAGGATTTAAATTTTCTCCGACGTTTTTAGCAATTACGGATTAAAGATTTTTTCAGCAAATCCTGGAGGTTCAGATGAGACTTAAAATTATTTGTATCTAATATTTTCATCGGTTAAAATAAGCCTTGTAAAGCTCATTCAAACTATAAACAGAAACCATTTATATGACTTTTCAATTAACAAACCAAAAATTACGTTGCTTTTGTTAAATGTTAAAGAAGATGTATTCACTAGTTTCATCGATAAGCATGAACTTGATTTGCCTTTAAAAATTAATTTTAACAATTGCAATCAGATATTCCCACGCGACTCTATTTTTGATAAATAACGATCCATTTTGTTTTATTGCAACGTTTCCTCGCGGCGACGAGGCGAATCTGCTTAACAGCTTAACGTAGGCTTTAAACCACGTTTAGCAATCATCTATTTGACCCAACGAGCACCTCATTCTTGAGCTGATAACTCTCAGCTTACAGTACAACCTTGGGTCTTTGCTAAGTGATCTACTGACTAGCAAATGCACCAACTCGTACTGTCCAACCAATTATCTAAAGGGAGTTAGTTGGCATATGATGTAGATACATAACATTTGCTCCGCCAGTGGAAAACTCCACACTCGTACTCGTGGCAAAAGCAGTACAACGTGAGAGCACCCTTCGAACGAATTGCCATTGATGTAGCAGGACTATTTCGAGTTAGTAATTCCGGGAATGGCTTTATGCTAGTAGCGATAGATTACTTCAGCAAATCGACAGAAGTTTACGCAATACCCAGTCAAAAAGCCATCACTGTTGCCGACGTATTATTTCAAGAATGGATTTGCCGGTATGGAACTCTCAGGAAAATATACTCGGACCAAGGCAGAAAATTTGAATCCGATGTATTTAAAAGTCTGTGCAGTTTATTAGGAATCCATAAGACAAGAACAACACCTCTTCATCCACAGTCAAATGGAATGGTTGAAAGATTGAATAGAACTTTAGAGAACTGCCTGAAAATCCAAGTTAATGAACAACAAAGTGACTGGGATAAATGCATTCAACCATTTTTACCGACCTATCGCTCTACAGTTCATGAATCCACTGGAAAAAACACCCCCGACTCGACCTCCTGACTAGACGTCCTCCTGACAATAAAATAACTACCACGGATTATGCCAGGTTAGTAAGAGAAATCTATGAAGAGGTCCTCCAAAAATTACAGATAAAAAGCGATAGAATGAAGTCACGTTATGATCTATGAGCCGTTCACACTGGATTTACAGTCGGTGTAAATGTTTGATTGCACAATTCAAAACGAACTAAGGGACGCTCGCCGAAGTTGCAGAAGTCATGTGAATGTCCGTATCATGTAGTGGCCCAACTGAATGACTTGGTATACCAGATTCAGAAAAGTCCTAATGTAAAAAAGAAAGTGGTGCACCTCCATCGACTAGCCCGTTACCGAGATAACGTAGATGTTTATTCGTTTTTAGCCCTAGTTATAGATTTGTTAAGTTTTAGGTGAATTTATTTTTTATTTGTTATTTTATTGAAGTAATGTTAATTTTTTCACCCTGTAGTATTTAGAAAGTTCTAGAATGTTCTAGAATATTTCATCCTCTTCTATATTATAACGGATATATAAGCCCTCCACAAGGCCACCTTTCAGTTAGTTTAGTTTGAGATGTCAAAGTGTAAACAAGTAGACAGTGATAAGTTTTAGGTTACCTTAGTTACCAGTGTTAGGTATAACCAGTCTAAACCTGTAATCTGTGTTTTGAATAAAAGGAGTGCATTCAGAAACTACGTGTTTGGTTATCGGCCAATCCGGAACAATAGGTATGAAAACGCTAAAATGGTTTCTAAAGCGAAATGCAACTAAAAAATTTTTAAAATCTATATATAGGAAACAGAGTAACCAATTATTTACAAATAATCAAACAGCCGTAACAAAGCAAAGCATTTTTGTATATACAACGCCTCTCCCGTATTTTATATATTCAACAAATGGACATCTCCTTTATTTTAATAAACACATTTTTGCTTCTACTAAACAAAGAAAAGACCAGATTACACTTGTTTAATGTCTTTAAAATACAAATAATCATACTACTTACCTCTACAAAACATTCAGGTTTACAATATTCCTACACTACCTACAGTTTATTTACAAGCCGACTTAGGTTTAAAAATGTTCTTTCCAATAGTTAAACGGAAAGCATAGTAAAGCTCTCCGGGAAGACTTAATGCCCGTTTTCAAGCAAAAAAGATTTAATATTCGCAGAGCTTTTGCGACGGTTCAGGCAGGATTGTCGCCCAGGACATTCCCTTGGGATATTTCCTAATGTGTCACGTCCTCAAGATGTTATCTTTTCAGCTCATCTTGGACCCATCGGCTATAAAACTTCATATCGTAGAGAAACGAGATAAATCGTACTATACCGGGGAAAGACGATACGTATATGCATTTAACATCTCAAAAGTCTAATGCAGAATGCAAATAACAAATAATTACTGTAACCAAAATAATAATAGTGATGATAATATTATTAATAATAACAATTATAAAAATAACTAATGTCTTATAGAAGTGTCACACTTATTGTACAATGTACGACATTGTAGGAACTTTTAGCAGCACCATCAGCATGTCTTTGGGACTCGATAAATATGATGTTATTTATAAAGAAAAAAGGCGTCTCAGACAACAAAGAGGTACATAATCAGGCCATTGAAAATCTACCTCCCAAAGAAACCTACAAGTGTTTGGATACATCTCAAAACCAACACATCGAACACTCCGAGTTAGAGAAAATGTATATACTACTACAAGAAGAGGGTCCTGAAAGATTTGAATACCGAACTTTAAAGAAAAACCCAGAATTGTTTTCTGAAGTTGACATACACTTTTGGAGGTGGTCCGATGGTGGTCTGACCAAACTGGATAGGCTTACCCATCGAGTAATAACCACATTTAGATACCCCTACGTCAACGCTTCAGTCAAGAGGTTATATCTTGCCCGAAGAGTCGGCAGGTGAGAACTAACAAATATCTGCAAATTACACTGCTACGCAACAAAAGTGTTGAGGCTAAAATATTCATCTATTTTAGACCTTCCTCACTTTTGAATGGATTCTTAGATTCTGTCACTATTTTAGCAATTTATGGTAATATATTTTCACACTAATTTTGTGATATAAATTTAAACCATGGTACATTACTAAAATATATACAGGGTCAAACGCAGTTATGTGTTTTTTCCACTAATTTTTGAGATGTCCTGTAACATGACATGACCATAATATTAATATAAATATTTTGTTTTCTGAACGACCGTTTTATCTTCCTCTTCTAAAAAAATAGAGCACTATAGGTAAAGTGGTGTTTTTATTGTAATAAAAAAAAAATAAAAATAGTGGTACGTTATAGACATTTATTATAAGCTCTAACCAAAACTTTAATTTAAATTTTATGAACAAGAAATAAAACCAATAGCGAATATTTCCTCCTCTGGCGCTTATTACACTTTGTAAACGCTTTGGCATGCTTTCTAACAGTCCTGCAACTAAATTGTGGGAAATGTTATCCTATTATTGAACCAGTGTTTCTAAAGTTCCACTAAATTTAGGGGAACATGTGGACATGTGCTGATACCACAAATGTTCAATCGGATTTAAATCCGAGCTCCTAGCTGGAAATGGTAAAAGATCTATACCCATTTCGTCCAAATACTGTTTCACAATATAAACATCATGGGATCGGGCATTATCTTGCCTATAAAAGAAAATAATGACCTATGAAAGGAGCAAAAAGTATGACGTGTTCAGAGATGTACTTCAATAGAACGCTAGCATTGAGGGAATCTCTTGGTAATATGCAAAGTTTTGTGCGCGCTGTGAAGAAAATCTCACCCCACACCATCACAGAATCGCCTCCAAAACGTTCTTTTTCAAAATTGATATTACAAAATAATTTCATCCGTCAAAACGTACAGAGAAGCCCAAAAATCGTCCTACAGAATGCTAATCGCATTTTTAGATCATCAGTCACTAGAATAATATCGGGCGATCAAAAACTATGGATTAAGTTTAAATTGATATTACAAAATAATTTCATCCGTCAAAACGTATTGCTACAGATTGCAAAAATGATAAAATAACATAAGAATCCATTAAAAATGTTTTAAAGTCTAAAGTAGACGAATAATTTAGCCTCGCCACTTTTTTGTAGGCCAGTATGTTTAAAACCAAGGAGAAGAATACACAACGATTACACGGATGGAAAGCCTAATGATATTTGATAAAGAAACGATATATATACCTGAATTTGCACGAGAAGTAAAGAACAAGCAACGTAAAAGGAACCAGCGCTACTTGAAAAATTTCGAATAAGTCTAAAAGGGAAATATATCGATAGGCTGGTCTCACTACTAGGGCTCAATGCTGGTTATCTCTCCCCCGAGAAATGAAGAGTTCCTAATGGCCATTCAAAACATAGTAATTACAACTCCTTATTATCAAAACCAGTGTTTAAAATTATATATTTAGGACAAATGCCAAATATTATTGAATCTGTAGAGCATGTTATCGCTGGTTGCCTCAGTTTCGTAGTTTGGGCTGTCACAATCAGCCTATATTGTTTACCAATAGTTGCTCAGCAGTGCTAGAATCAAATGGACCGGTGCTGTACTGCGACTAGTCAAAAACAGCTGATATAACAGTGGACTACATAAGCCGGATATAGTTCGGTTGACTAGGACAAGAAAACTGGATCTATCAAAGATAGCTGTATCACTATCCTATAATATCAGCCCAACAGAGGCAGAGAAGCCCAAAAATCGTCCTACAGAATGCTAAACGCATTTTTAGATCATCAGTCACTAGATTAATATAATTAAACCTTACCCGAGCTTTCACCCAAAACAGTATATAGCATAACTCGATTAATTTGGTTTAATTTTGAAGGTTTAAATTTTAAATTATGCAGTGTCGTTTTTTAGTATTGCTATTTAAATACAATTACGATGACGTTTTACAAAAACACCAAACTAGAATATTGTCACTAACAATTTAATAACACTTTCAGTGTTAATGGCTGCTTATCATTTAAACTAAAACTTTAGGAATTACTATTTCAAGAACTCCTGGTTGTATGTACAATATGTGTAATTTGTATAATGTTAGAATTTGGCAAGAAGTAAAAATAAATTCATAAAATGTCTGTTTTATATAAAAACCTACTTAGTTTCAAGGGTTCTCTAATACAACTTCTAATTTCTTTAAAGCTTATTCTAATCCATAATATGATGTCGGCATCTTAAATATTTATTTTAATTTATTTAACTTTTATTCACTTATGTTTGCTGTCGTATTGTTCATTAACATAGCGCAGTATGCTTGTAGCATAGTAGAAATAAACTAGTAGCGCCACTCTCACATATATTTGCCGCCTGCCGACAAAATTCGGCAGATTGTTGGCAGCATATAAAGCGCACCAGTCTTCAGTTGATCCGTCGTTCGATCTGCGAAGTTCCAGCATTGCGTCCCAGAACAGAGTCGGATTAGCGAAAATGAGTACGTTACCGTGTGCTGCTGTTGGGTGTCTCAACACGTCGAAAAATAGTTTATATTTTCTTTTATGAATTATAGTTTGTTTAGATCTTCTAATCGATACATTTCAAATAAAAATATAGAATATGTTTCTGTTTAATATTTTAAACAAATTCCTGTTTTGACGTTACGTAAACGTAACGTAAATGTAAAACAGTAAAGCTGAGTATTCTTGACCAATCCCAATTTTCTTTCTAAAAGGTCCATTAAGTGCTAACAATGAAATTTTTACATCAAAAATTCCTCTAACCAATATATTACTAAATAGACGTTAAATAAAACATTAAATGGATGTTAAATTTAAAATTGATGTAGGTAGCACATCTTTGAAACAATAACATATTAATACTTGATTTTTTAGAATATTCTATAGTTTTTTCCTCTCCTTTTTAAACTCCTACCAATTTCTGAATTGAAATGTTGAATAAATTGTACAACCTGTTTTTTATTTAAATGGAAAATTTAACGTTTCAACTTTAAATCTATTTTTGTGTGCCCAAAATTCGTAATTTAATTAATTTTATAGGCTTATTTAAGTCAGAATTAACGAATTTTTATCTCTGAAATATCTGAAAATAATCGTTTCTAATATAATTATTTGTTTGCCGGAGGGATTTAAAATCGTTTTCGTAAGAAAAACTTTAACTTTAAAACTAAAAGTCTGTATATCCAAAAATTCATAATAAGAAAATACCACGTGATTTTACCCTAATACTATTTTTTTATCATTTAAATTGATTATGCCCAAAATCAGTTCGGTCAATCCATGAGCTAATAGACATACCGAGATATTCTTTGATAAAAATTGGCTTTTACATGTTTTGAAAAACTTGAGACATTTAAAACGATATAAGTAAATAAAAATAATATTTTTGCCGTATTTGTTCTCATCTTGCAGAAGTACTGTTGCTCACATGAAAGATTTTTAAAATATCTCTTTTCACGTAATTTTTCACCCGATGATAAAACGATATTTTTTATTTTATTGTGTGTCCATGTTTTCCTAAATATATCTCTGGCGAGTGCCCCACTTCTCTTTGACGGCCACGGCATTCGCAAAAATAAAACAGGGCCATCAATAATTCGAATAGCCGTTTTTCTCCTGATTGCCATTATATGGAAGGTATCTCTGTTGATTTATTATATAGGTGATATTCCATTTAACTAGTTTATTTTTATAACAAAAATTTTAAATCTCTCAGAATGTTTTATAAACTTTCTAAACATGTATTGGAAAACTATTTAAACCCAATAGTATATGGGTTAGATTAAAAAATATATTTTTAAAAACAAAACATGACATATATTATATTTCCATTAAATTGTCCCCTTCTGTTGCTTATAAACATAGATTATAATATTAGATTCGATAATTTTATCCCCAAAGATACCTCATAAATTCGGAAAAATCATGCCATAAAAGGCAATGGGTTACAGAGAGACAGAAAAGTTTTACTTCACAATGGCGTCAAGGGGAATGATATGCTTTTCTAGCTTTTTCTAAAATTTTCAGAGTGTTTTTTAAGATAATAGTATAAAATCTAATTTTTACCAACAGAGAGAGAACCATTTGACAGACAAATGTATTTTTTTCTCGTGGATACCGAAAATAGTGAGTGAAAAACAACTAAACATCAAATAAAACAGCTACGGCTCATTTTCAATTTTTTTCAAATGAAATGCTATACTTCTATGTGAGTTTTCGATTGCTGGTATATTTGTCGGTCTGCAGGGATCACCAACCAGTTTCATTGGAGGTCCGTTTTTAATAATAATGACTGTCTTGGTGCATTTACTAGGCGATTACTAGCAACCAAGATTAAAAATATTAATTAAGATATAAAACGAAATGAAACATGAATATTTTTTTATTAAGTAATACAAATGTTTTAAGTAATAAAAATACAATATAAAATGGACAAAAATAACAAAGTAAGTAATTAAAATTAAGGTGAAAAATTACATTTTTAACCTTGAAGTGTTTAAAATTTGAACATTATACAAGTTATCATAGTCGCATGATTTATTCATAGTCAAGGCATAATAGTCTGCATTCTTTAACTGCCGTTAACATAACAGTGATTTTCTTTTGTCAAAACATGTATTTCTTGTGTTAGTAGACACAGATATCGGTATCCGTCGAATAGTCTCAACAACATCTTTCCTTAACTATTTCTGCATCGGTGAATGGTTTCATGTGCTTAGCAAGAGTCCAAGGAATACGTTAAGAAGCCTCACCACATCTCTCCTGCTCAGGCATTGAACGACTCATGATCTGGGTCGAAGATGTGTAGCTTAAGAATAAACTGGCAATTTTTGTGTTTTCGGCAAATGATTTGTGTTTGATCTCATAATTGTCGTTTTGTATTCGAGCTTTTAAGTAACGCCACTGTTTCTTAACAAATCAAGCACACTGGTACTGCTCCACCATAATTTGGCAAGCCGATATAAATCGGTACATTCTGGTAAAAAAACTCTCTATTTTCGATCTAGACATTTCTTTTTTTCGGGTCCATTGTGAAAAAATAACTAGCAAATGTGGGTAAGTACTTAGATAGCCCGTAGCGCAGGCAAGCAAACAGAACCACGTGTCGTCAGTCACTCAAAAATTAAAACAAAACATTGCCCCGCGCGTTGATCATACCGTCTCCCCACCGTGACGATCTGATCAATGTAGAGATAGCCAATACGACTATTTTTTGAGAGCTGCCAATATCCGGGTATTTGCTAGAAAAACGGGCAATTTAAGGTTCTTCCTCACAATGATTTTGGGGGCAAAAACCGAGTAATGCAGCATCTGCTTGGTGGATGGTTTTACATGCTTTGTAAGTAATTCGCAATCAATTGCTTTGTGTACTAGGCTATAAAAAAAGGCTTGCCAAGTCTTGAATGTCAATTAGGGATGTTGATATCGGAATAAAGTATCGATATATATCGTTTCGATATTTTCCAAATATATCAATATCTGTTTTTTGATATATTGATACTTCCATATATCGAAATTTCGCAGGTTTCGCTATAAAATTATTTTGATTTTTAATATAGATTATTTTATGTAGAATACCAATACCAACCAAAAATAAATGCGTTTTACAAAATAAATGAAAATTATGTGGAATTAGCAAAGCAAAGAGGTTAATAGTTCAAAGATACATAAACACAATTAAAATACCTTAAATTCAAAAAACCACAGGGTTTTTTATTCATTAGAAAAAGCATTACTGATTCCAATATTTAATCTAGAGTGTAGATAGAAACACTCTTTCATTTACATGTTCACCAGTTAACAGAGTTCTGATATTTGGTACAACGAAGTTCACTGTGGATACTCTTTCGGATAAGACGCAGAAAGCAGAGGGTGTCAGGCATTTTAAAGCAATCTCTGACAGAACTGGTGCGAAATTTTTGCGTGAGAGAAGCTAAACGTAGGAATCATGGTATCTCTTTCTATCGGAAGGTATTAAACAAAGTGGCCTAAATTTTTGTCAAAATTGTCAACAGTTTTGAAAGATCTACATTTTGTCACGTTTTTTGGTCCGAATCGAATTTTCTTCTACTTAATGTTGATACATTTGAATATTTCAAACAAAAAATAATTGTATGTTATTTAATAATTCCAAAATTAAAAAAAAAGTAATTACTTTGAGAAAATATCGCTTTCGATATTACATATTCGGTATCGATACTTAGATATATCCTTACAAAAAATATCGACGATATATATCGATATTTTTGTAATAAAATTTCGATTATTCGATTATTCGATATTTTTTATGCATCCCTAATGTCAATTGCAGACGGTGTTACCATGCTGCAAGCAGAGTTCCACAGTTTCTTATGGAAATTTGGTTGTAATGTTTATTGACGAGTATTGCAGAAATTTCTACCTGCAACCTTTGATTTTGTTTCCTGCGTTTATAATTAGCCCTACTGAAAAAAAAAAATTGGTCCTCGCAAAAGCATCGCATTTTGGTTGTCATTTGCGGGTAATCCATTAGTTTGCTATTGGCAGCACTGATTTATGTATCGCTCTTCGTTCATTTGCTATTAGATTTAGATTGGGGATGTAGATGTGTGGTCACTCTCCTGTACCAAAATATTTTTCGCCGTCGAGATCTTAAGACACTAGCGTCAGACTAGCACTGGTGAAATTTGTTTTTTGCTTTTGTACATTTGTGTTTTTTTATTCTACGTAGTTTATATATTCTTTCTGTTTAATTAAATTAAGTTTTAGTTATAAATGTTACTGTTTACTTAAGGTCCGCACAAAATAGGTCGGCGGTCTGGATCCGGACCGCAGTCCGCCATTTGGTGACTTCTACCTAAAGTGATATATTTTCTTTTCATAAAGTCGATTTTCTTCTAAACTGGGAAATGTTTGTTTACCGTCATAATATTTCCGATTAACACCTGAAATTAGCACCAGTGCTCATTTAGGAAAAATTATCTCTTAACTTAAAAACAATTTCTGACTCTTAAATTTGCTGTTAAAACTTCGAAACATATTCCGGAATCACCCTCTATATAATGATTGCGGTAATATTATAGGGTGTGGTAACTATTGAAAACTAGAGATATAGCCGAAAAGAGAGGGAAAAAATTATGAATGTACACGTTGCGACAGTAAATTATAACTAATGATCTTTTTCGAACTTCAACGTGCATTAGCAAATTGCTTTTAGATGACAATATGATTTTCGATTTACATCCAACCCGTTTATGCTAGCGAATTTATATCGAAAGTTAGACACATAAAAAGTAGAGCTTTTAGCGGATTAAATGCGCGGTGCACCTGCTTTCGTGTTTACTCTTTCGCTAATTTATTATCACATCAAATTTTTGCCTCACCAATTTTTACGTGTCATGTTTTCGTCAAGCTTTTAATTTAAGTTTCTGTAAATAGATCCAGTCACGTTCCAGCGATATCTATTATCCGAACTAGTTTGAATAGTTATTCGTGATTCACCTCTATTATCCTAGAATTACAGAACTAAACTTTGCAATTGACCTATACATAAGCCATTAAATAAATTGCTGTTTAAGTTGATTTATATGTAGAAAATAATAGTTCTTGAGATTAGACCTTGCCAAAATGGAATTACTAACCAACGATTTAACGTTTCGTTAACTGCATGATGCATCCTCAGGAATATTTACTTAAAAAGCTGAATCAAACCGCAGAGTTTTAAGCTGCTTTTTTGCGGGACTGCACATGCCAAGAAGGGTAATGGCTTTAATAGTCGTATGTGTATGTACAGGATGGTTTCTTATATTTTGACATGCATTTTCACCCTTTATTTTTTTAGATAAAGCGAGCAGAGATCCATTTGATGGACGTATAATATGCAGAATGACATTTAACAAACCACTTGATCCAAAAAAAAATGCCCTATATATCTGCAAATTGCATTAGAAAAAAATTCGTACAATTTGAAGAAACTTTTGAATTTAACTTTTTTAGGTATCTATAAAAATACGAACGGGTGCATTTATAATCAAAATCCCTGTCCCTCAGAGTTAAACTATGCCGAGTTCAGAATATTGATTCTTCAGAAACAGAGTTTAAATTTTTATTCATTAAATTTTGGCGATATATGAGTTTCCTTTTTATCTACCGTCCCAGAATTTTTTTTTTCAACACTATTTTATTTATGGTAATGTAACAACGTGAAATAAGATCTTTACGTTTCAGGGTCCCTAGACGCCGAAAAACATGTTTTCTCAATTACATCAGTCTGACTGTCTGTTGGTCTATTAGTGTTTTTCTACTTACCCGTTAATTTCAAATTTTGATCAAAAATTAAGGGTCATATGGAGATGACCTGGTAATATTTTGGTAAAAATCCAATACGACAAAACAAAATGACGGCCTAGTGAAATGTTAAAAAATCTACCGATATTACCTATCCAATTTTTCTTAAATTTTGCACAAAAATTAAGTATTTTGTAGGAGTCAACTACTAAAATTATTGAATCAAAGATGGTAGAACAAAATGCTGGCTTAATAAAAATTAGAAATTCAGCCTGAAACACTACTTAACATACTGATTTAAAATTGTGTGCCATAACTAATTGTGGTATAAAGGTGAGCTAGTAAAACTGTGGTACTAATTCAAGATGGCGGAATAAAATGGCGGCCAAATCAAGTGTTTGTAATCATGAAAAAATCGTCCTCTCAGCTTTTACATATCTTCACGTTTTAGCGTCCCTAGTAAAAAAAATATTACTAAAAAAATCTAAATTATCCAATTTACCTCAAATTTTGCACAAAAATCAAGTGTTACGTAGGAATGAAATGTTTTGAATATAAGATAGCAAAACAGAATGCAATATACTTATTGAATTTATTTTAAATTATGCCGAAACATCAAGCGTGGCATATGTATAAACTGGTAAAATGTACAATGTACTGAACTAAATTGAGCCACACTTCACTTTTCCTGATAAATGGAAAGATCCATAACGAGGAAAGTTCCGGATGAATGAAATTTTCTAACTTTTTTGTTACGTGATTTGGCAAATTTCGCTTACAGTCAGTTTTGGACTAGTCATTATTCCATGTCCCATATGTTACAATTACAATTGGGCTTGTCATTTTTTACAGGAAAATCAATATTTCGTTTGACATGTAATTATAAGTTTAATCCAACAAAACACTATCCACTTAGTTTCATTAATTGGTTTATTAAAAGCGGTTCTTGTACAAAAAAAATAAAAACCAATGAATTTAGACATTTGAATATTTTGGTAAACATCGCTGCGTTTGTATTTTTTGTCGAAACTGGTTTTTTAATGGTGATGTATTATTGGGAACCTGAGTAGATCTTCTAGATTGTAATTATAATACAAATAGGTTTTATTTTATATATTTTACGAACACACAAGAAAATAGAGCGAAGTGGACTTTTACATATTGATTATCATACTACATCATATTCCGATCAATATGAAACATCACAGTTTCTCACAATACCTTATATTAAATAAACATCTGAAAAGATTCGGAGAATGGCGAGGGATTTTAATATAAAAACTGTTTTTAATCCCGAAAATACGTTAGAAGTCTTCTGATAAAAATTAAGTCAAAGGATATCGACAAGAAAAAGGAGCGCATTTGCCAAATCCAGTGTAGATGTAGTGAATCGTACATTTGAGAGGCAAAACGTCCTCTTAGTATAAGATTCAAGAAGCATTTTAATAATACTCAAAAGCAGAGAAGTCTGACATAGCAGAACACATTTGGTCAAACCAACACTGGATGTAGTGGTCGGAGGCAAACATTTTCGACGTAGTAACCAGCACTGGCGAAAACGAAATTTTGCAGAAACAGCTCACATAGAAAGGTATTTTCAGTAAGCCTAGCGTCGATATTTCAAACATATTTACGGTTTAGTAACCATGAGGCGGAGACTTTATGCATCACCGCACCCGACAAGTACGTAAGCTAGACGTTTTAGATTTAGCATTTAGTTTACAGTTAAAAATGGTTGATTGTTACCCTTCGAAACAACGTGAAATCAAAATAACAAGGAGAATAAAACTTCGAAAGAACACGTATGTTTTACTTTTTGTGAGTTTTTGTTTTATAGAGTTTTTATCAATATAGCACTAGTTCTAGTTCAAATGTGGATATACAAATAGCTATTTCTCACAGAATATTTGCACATAAATTAAACATGCCCCTCTGTCAAATTGGAAAATATTTTATATCTAACCAGATGACTATAATTTGAAAACATTCAGAGTTATTAAATATTTAGAGAAACCTAAAACATTAGACCTTCTTATTTATCTAAATTTTCATAATTTAATGGGAAACTATATCTAGGATTTTTATTTTTTGTCTCTTTTCCTCCTCGATTCATCATCACGTGTTTTGCTTTACACCTTTCTGCCGTTCTCCATTTTTCTAAAAAGAATTTTGAAATAACTCTTTTTTTTATCTTGGAACAAGAATAGGAAAATAAGTACTTGAAAAACTAGAACGTTAACACATTCTTCCAGATATAAAAATTTTTCATAAATACTGATTAATATTTTAGCCACGTTTCTAGAATTTTATCAAGTAGGTTTAGATTAACAACTTGTTTGCTTGTATTGCAGTTGTATTTTTTTTTCTCTCTGACCATTTGCAATGCTGTTAGCCTATAGGCCCGCACCAGCCTTATTTACTCAAACTTTATAATTCATTCTAACATACACGCGTGTTAGGTAAAAAAAACTCGTGTGTTAGCATTTATTTCGCGCCTACTTTCTCCGGTTGTTAAATGTATTTTGTTAGGATGTTGTGGGAAAAGATTATTTTAAAACATGCGTAATCGACGAAAATATCAATTTGAAAGAGTCGTTATTTTAAATTTTAAATTTTTTTTCAGAATATTATCAACAATACCTAAAACCGCTAAGTATTAAGTTATATAAAAAGGAAGTCAAAATTAATGCGTCGTCTTGATTTTTATTTTAAAAATTTTACTTTTTGACCTTAAAAACACATGTATCTATTTATATCAAAATCATAAATAATCAATATCTTGAAGACATAAATTTGAAGTTGTAATTTATTTTAAGTATTTTTCGATTCGGAAAACCCACAAGAGTCAATTTAACGCGACATTAAATAAAAAAATGTATCCGCCATCTTGCATTTTACGTAATAAAAATTCTGTATTGTCATCCAGAATTTACATATTTGCCAAATTTCAGGTAAATATCTCGACTAGAAGAGTATACAATTTTCTTTACCAGTTATAAATCATACCCATACAAATATAGGGAGAAATTTAAGGTTAGTAAAGACATATCGGTTACCCCTGATATTTTTAAAATGAAAAGCGAGGCAGAAAATTAGTAGGAATTTGGACATAAGACGCATATTGCTGTTTCAATTTAGTGCCGCATATTATGGTGGATTTATCAAAATAAGGAAAAATAAAAGGCAACAAAGAAACAGATTAGTTACTTGAGGAACACTATTTTTACAACTCTATTTTTTATTCTTTTTTCACTTCCGCGAAGACTCCTAATTTTTTAAAACTTCAATAGGTTCTTTTCCACAGTGAAATATAATTTCTTACATTCCTTTCACAAAATCGCTCCTTTAACGTAATCTATGAACCGCTTCTTCATCCCAATTGATTTTGTTAGTTTAATGACTCAACGATAAACTAAATTAACGAATGGAAATCAGGTTCGCATATCCATCGGCAACAGACAAAAGACGAAATAGGAAAAACATTTGCGCGAAAAACGAACAAGGCAAGATTTTTACAATATGACGAACAAGCCAAAATTAGTATTTAAAAGTTCCAAAGTCGACTGGGACTATGACATGTGTGTCACACGTCATTATGCTGGTTAGCGCACGGCGATTACACCTCCATATTCTTAAAGTTGCAGCAATATTTAAAATCCAGATAGCAAAACTGCCCAACATTAAAAAATATGTTTTCCAAATCCTGCGATAACTAGAGAAAAACCTGACTTATAACAACTTCCTTCAGAACCATACTTCAGAAAAACTACCGGCTAAAAACGAGGCACCAAAACATTAAAAATCGCATAAATCTCGATTCCAAAAATGCCTTTATTACACGCATAAAAGGCCAAGTTCTTTTTTGCAAAATGGGAGCCAGTCTTTTTGCTCGCTTGCTAATAATATTAATTAAAAGTTCTGCAGAAGCCGCATTCCACCCCTAAGTCCTAGTGATGAAACCGTCTCCTTATCAGTACCAGATTTACCGTACATCAAATTACCTTCAGAGTTAAAAAGGTGCCACTTATTCTCAAAACACTTACAATACCAAAAAGTCATCTGCTCATGATGGTATTCCGGCCACAGTCCTAAAAAAGTGCTCTTTACCAGGTTATTTCAAATATCCTATAAGAAGGGTATGTTTTATAGAAGCTGGGAACCTGCTCATGCATAGCCTGTTTCTAAAAAGGGGCCCAAAACTCTTCTCACTAACTACAAACCCATATCCTTTCTCCCAATTATAAGTAAGGCAAATAATAGAAGTGTATCGGGATCTTACCTTAAAAGGTATAATCTTATCCACAATAGGCAAGACGGATTCCGCCACCACCAAGTATATCGAATTCGACGAATTATTAACCTTGACATATCCAAAGTATTTGATCAAGTCTGGCAGAATGCACTTCTTAACAAACTTCGTGCCTTCTCATCAAACTTTCACTAAATCAACGCAGGGTTCAGTGTTGGCACCTACCCTATTTCTCCTGCATACAAATAATCTGCTTTCTTTAACGAACAACTCTATTCACAGCTATGCTGACAATAGTACACTCCACTTCAATATACAATTTCCCAAACCTGTCTCCAAAATTGAAATTTATAATAAGCGAAGAGTAATTATTTTATCTCTAACCGAGGACATCATTAAAATCGTGGAATGACGAGCAAAGAACCTCGTCCAGTTTAACGCCACTAAGACAAAATCATGTTTACTATCTTACAAATTATCTCCCAGTATCCACACCATTCAAATTAATAATCAAATGCTGAAAGCCAAGTTCCTTTAGCCTAGTTGCTATCACTTTTCAAAAAGATCGCTGACATCACATCACCTCAATTACCGCAACAACCGCGAAGGAGTTTTCTTTTTCAAACTCAAAAATATCGTTCTTCTGCCAAGCTGTATACCCTTGATATTTCGTAAATCAGACCCTTGAGTATTGCTCGCACATATGGAGAGTACCCTCTCCTTCAATCCTTAATATCCTTGAGCCTGTCCAAAACAGAACTATTCGCCTGATTGATGATCCAAACATAACAAGGAAGCTTACACCACTAGGGCATCACTGAACTGTGGGTGATCTGTCTCTGTTTTATAGATACTACCACGAATTCTGTTTTGATAAATTATCATTCAATATGCCCTTCTTAGTCATGTCTGACAAGGAGACCCGAGCAGAGACCCGCATGTATCCCTTTACCATCCAGATGTCAAGACTAATATATCCCACTTTCTATGCTCCTTTATTCCCAGTGTCCAGGTTATGGAAGGTGTTACCAGCAAATGCCTTTACCCTTTTACCGAATCTGTAAATCTTAAATTCCGCATCAATAAACTTTTCTTGTCTTCAATTAAAGCAACCACGGTACTTAGTATTTAGGCTTCGGCCTTTGTGGTCCGCTCACAGATAAAAAAACGCTATGTCATATTAGGGTCGGTCTACCGAAAATTTTCGTGAAAAAGGAACTGCTCTTTCCCTCGATTGTGATGTTGATGGGATCATAAAACAGGAAAATTTTGAGTTTTTGAGTTGCAAAACCACTGGAAGTATACATAAGTATAGCGGCTTCTGTTGGTTCGATCGGAATAAAAAAAAAGTTTCAACAAAGCTGCACCGGTTTCAGACGTAAAATATCATGACGTAAAGAATTTTCGAATATGCCTCATAATTTAACTTGTATTGAATAAATTTTAATAAAAAATTCGAAAATGTACTTCTAGTGGTAACTAATAATACATTTTTGGTCTTGTATATAATATAACTGTCAAAAACTGCTATGCAATGTGTTTTTATGCAACCGGACAATTGGAATGTTTTATTGTTTAAATGTAATTTTTCGTATTATCTTCGAAATGGCACTAAATATTATTTTTTAAATTAGACATTTTTAATTTCACATTTTAATTTAAAAAAAAATTGACAAACCTTTGTTTTTAATATTTTAATTAAATATTTAATTGTAATATTGGATGTACAGAAAATAACGATTACACTCAAAAAGAATGTCAGAGAGTTCAAAAGCTTATTTTTAAACAAACAAATATATTTTTATATAATACACTTCAATCCAAAATTATGGAATATTAAAAAACATAGGTCAAGTTCAAGCTTCGATATTTTTCTTATTAAGAGATCGATTTAAATTTTTTTTTCGCTATTTGAAAGATCACTCGTTGGTCAATAATAAGCGCTATTGAAAAGACTAAAAAATTATTAGTCTACCGGGAAAGTCAATAAGTACGGAGTCATATCAATGTGTTAATGTCGAATTGACTACTTTTTAACGGAAACTGTGGAAAAGGGGAGGTTGAATCTGGTTTCTCTCTCTGTTTTAGTTACTACATAACTTGTTAATAAGTGTAATCAGTTTGGTACAAATCAGCTTTATGAAAAAACCCGATTTTTGCATAGTTTAGTTTATTATTATTGCTAGGAAAAACTGGTTTTTATTAATTAAAATAATTTTTATTTTGTGATTTTTTGGTAGAAAAGGTATCCAGGCAAGGCTCATAAAAGCTTTTAAGTATATACAGTAAACATTCATAGAGGATAAAAAGAAAACATATTCGTAAAGAGCACGTCAACACCTTTGATTCATTACAGGTATGTTTCTTACTATATAATGTATACTAATAATTTTTTTATTCTTTTCAATGTCGCTTATTATTAACCAAGGAATGATCTTTCAAACAGCAATTATATTTCTTTTTATTAATAAATGGTGTTTAAAATTAAAATACGAATTAATAAAATCCCTTTTTAGTTCCCCCGTGAGAGAGCATTATTGTAGTCAGACACTTAGCCAAGGGAAGGGGGTCTGGTTTTACTTTTCGAATCATTTTTGTTAATTTTTAATGAATTTTGGAGATTTAGATAACACTTAAAAACGTTTATATTTAACATATGTTTCTATCGTTTACAAAAAGTAAACAGCTACAACAGCACCCTGTGCATTGTATTTGCAAAGTAATCGCTATGCTAAATACTTTGTTAACTTACATCTAGAATCTAAAAACGCAACTAAGTATCTTAGTCCCTACCGAACAATTGTCTGTACCACTTCAAGTTGCCAGAACAATATGCGATTTTATTGAAAGTAGATGAGTTTTTTTAAATGTCCATATATTCCTAGATATAGATTTCATGACTTTATAGCCAAAATGTTACATTAATTACATTCAACTAATTTAAGTTAATTAACTTAAGAAAAAAATTCTATTTTGGTTACCATAATATATGAAGACACATTGAAAGAAAAAGTATTTAGGGATTTATTAGTAATTAGGCAAGACAGATAACGTTAGGTCACGACAGGCGTTACTTGCAAAAGCCTCCTATAATTATTCCATTATCTTAAAAGCTCGAGAATAATACTACACGCGAAAATTTGTGAAGCGAAAGTTTGACATGATGATGAATTAGCATAAAGTTAAACACGATAGCAGGTGTAAGGTGCATTTTAATCCGGTAAAAGCTCGATTTTGTATAGATCAACTTCTCGATATAAATATGAGAATATTAAATAAACGAGCTGAACGTAACCAGGAAATTATGTTGTCATCTAAAAGTAATTTGCTAATGCACGTTGAAACTTTTTCAAAAAACAAATATTATCCTTTGTTACATACAGCATGCTTGTGCGTGATAACCACCGAGTGGTAGCGCATCAATGGTTTGCTCATAATATTTACGTTTGATATTCGCCAGACAGCACTTTGTAACGTTTGGTTACTTTATCTTTAATTTTAACAAATTTACATATTTATTAAACGTAAGAATTCGTAAGACCTTTTATAACGTTACGTAACTCCAAGTTAGATGGGTAAGTTGTAGGTAACGCATCATTTTTTTTCCTTTTACTTGTATTTTTCCTTTATTTTAAATGAACTATATCTATTTTATTTGCCAGTTAGTTTGCGGTATCTGATAACGATAAGTGGAAGTAATATTTTTCTCAACCCAGGCTAAGGGTCAAATAAATTATTTTTCATTAATTTCTTATCCAAAAAGCTAGAAGAAAAAGTTTCGAATAAAAATTGTGAAGCATACAATTTTACATATGAATGGTTCATATATTTTTTTGGTATTATTGAAATTAATAGAAATAGGGAGTTTAGAAATTAAGGGATGATATGGCATTAAAAATCATAGCAAGCTGGACAATCATTGATTTTTCAATGCTTTAACAACTACTAAATATATATCTATATATATTTATATATATATATATATATATATATATATATATATACTTTTTATATTTTTTTTATTGTAAACTAAAAAATTTCATTTAAACTAATAAAATTACCGATTTTTTTTTAATCTGTTAAAAATATAAACATTTTTTTTCAGAAAAATATATATTTTTTTCTGTTAATTTTATTAAAAATTTATAGTATTAAAAATCAATTTGAAAATTTAATAAAATTATAGTAATATCTAGACACTTAAAGGAAAAATATCCGGCGATGATTTTAAGTATTATAATCTATTATTAATTATTATTATTGGAACTAACAAAAAACTTTAATTTTTTGATTTTCCTTGGTTTGCTTCAAAAACACTGGAGAACAAATTTCACAATTTTTGTTTGTTTCTTTAAAAACACTTATTTTTCTTAGATTCAGAGATAAAGTCATTTATCTCTGAATCTAAAGTTTGAACGTTTATTTTGCGCTTCTTAGACTACCTTTTGAAAGCAGCCTCTGGGGCATCTCTCATAATAACCCAGCGGTAGTCCGGCTCATTTTCACTGATACCTTCAATCCATATTTAAAATAATCTGGTGGAAACTCTCACCGTGCTCGTCACTTACAGAACCACAATTTTCCGGAAGGTAATGCAGATGAGAATCCAGGAACTGAAATTTCAACGACATATTACACCCAAGGTTTTGGAAACACAAAGCAATCAGGTTTTTATAGTTTTCTGCTTTTATGTTTCAGAAAAAAAATATTTCAACCATTTTAAAGGCATTCCATGCGTCTTTTTCCTTGCCTTCTAGTATGGAATCGAATTGAACATCCCTGTTACCGAATATGGGGACCCACAAATATTCCCTTTTTAATTTAGCGTCACTAATTCTAGGGAATTTTTTTTAATAACTAAAAGCATGGCCTTCTCTCATGACCTTGACAAAGTGTTTCATAAGTCCAAAATTTATATGAAGTGGCGGTAGTATAACCTTTTCTGGGGGAACTGGTTACATTTTTCTTTCCTGACTCAGAAGACTTTCTCGGTGGCAAAATCTTTTTTCTGTACTGATTCAATCGTGCTAAACTGTCCCATTCCCAGAAGAAGCAGCGGTATTTGTAGTAACCATTTCAAATGGCTATACGTTCCTTTCATGTAGACTGCATGACCAACTGGGACTGAAGGCAACTTGTTTGTATTATAGAGTATTTGGATCATAGTCCAGATTTAAAATTGCCATTAATCCCTCAATGTCCCTACAGGCTACCAAATTGTTTTCTATATTAAAAAAATGTGGTTAGGATTTTCTGATGGCCTCGTTACACAGAAACTTTTAATTCGTCTTGAAATAAATTCCATTGTTACAATAGAGAAGCCAATAATTCTGCTTTTTTCTTGGGCAATTCTAAATCTCTTATAATTAATTCACAACTTATTATGTGAGGCTTTTTACTGGGAAGTTCACAGACAAAATCTCCTCTTGCTAGGTTGCAGCATTTATGGGGAGCCCCATTTTTATCCTGGTCTCCAATTTTGCAGCAAAAATGCGAGTAAGCCTTTTTGTATTAAGGAGCCAGGAGTATGTTTTTGTTTCAGAAAAGTCACTTCACCACATATATAACAAAAATGTCCGGTTTATTTACACAATTTCGCGATATGTTGCTCAAAACTCTCTGATTTCTCAAATAAGAACAGCTCTCGATCAACTGGTGGTTAAAATACAACTAACTAAAAATTTAGGATTTATGTGATATGTATTTAAAGAGCCCTTATAACATACACATGGTATAATAAATCCAAGTATTTCTCATTTAATGATCGAACATTCCCATATATTAAGGGTAGGTAGGTAAATTATCATAAGTATGGATCTATAAAACCGGAGACCAACTGAGACTTTTGCAAAACAAATTGTTAATTAGTATAATAAAATAAGTAATATTTAGTAGTTTCCTTGTGTAATTAATAACTAATATACTATAACAACTAAAAATACCGCAATGTCAGAATCTTATATAATATAGTTGTGATAAAACCTCTGTGTAGTAAAATAATCTTAATGACTTTTGTTTAACAATTATCTAATTCGAAATATAAAGGAAAACTTTAAAAAAATTGTTAACGAAAAGTAGGCTCATTTTTTGAAAATTCGGTGAAAAACACAAGTGCCTAGATAATAGCATAATATTTATGAATTTTCAAATTGATATTTAATATTATAAAAAAATACTTGTTACGTCCGGTTTTGTAGCATTGCAACGGCTTAGCGCTCGCCGCGTCGAGCTATATTAACAACATTAAATTAAAATTATTATTAAAAGAAATAGAATTCCGAGAGTTGAGATTTTTGCAAAAAACTAAACACCTTTTTTTAATTTGTTAATACCTTTTGAAATTTTTTATGTGCGGGACGTCATTCCAGAATCTCAATGAGCCTTCACTTATATAAAGAATATAACAAGAAATAAGAATTGACACCATTTTGAGACTGTGAATTAGACTATAATGTATCAATTTCGAGTTTGATTGCATAATTTTATGAACTCTTTATTCTGCTAGTTCACGGGTGGAGCAGTTAATTATTTTTACAAATATATTAATTTTGTTTGGTTTTTTTCACTAAAAAAGTCACCGATTATGGGTTTCTGGTTCGAATTTATTTATTTTTTCTAATAGGTAGTAATAATTTATCATTCAAGTGAAGTATTTAGACGCTGCTCTCGGTTTTGCAAGACGCTTGCCTTTTTTCCAAATTCAGCTCGTTGGTTGGTTGGCTAATGGGTTGATTTACTTCCAAAATACCTTTGTTATTGGGTGAACCTTTAGCCCTTGTTTCCTTGAAATGTCTTAAATATTTAAGTACATCTTTTAATATATATATGGGATTATGATTAATTAACATCAAATTGTGTGAATTTTTGAAACAATCCTCGTTCTCAGTAGTATTTTTTATATTTTTAATGTAACTATATTCTTTAAAATTTAGTAAACCTAGTTATTTAGCCATTTTTACTTCCCTACGGATATTCTGTACAGATGAAGAAAATGTTATTAAACACTGAAAGAAAAATACATTTGACGTGTTTTATCGTTTTTAATTTTAAAAAAATTAAAAACATTGATTTTCAAAAAATAATATGAAGTATGAATGGTTATATGTGGATAAGACTACGTAATATAATATACAAATGGTGTTCCTTTGAAGAGGTTATTATGAATGGTTACATGGAAAAAGTTGAACAAATAGTATCTAACGAGAGAAAACAGCGACACATGTAAAAAGCCATTTTTATTTTTTATAGGTACCATTTTGACTTTGATTAATATATTTTATTAAAACAAACTAAAAAGTAGAAAATTTTACATTTTTACCATTTATTTAAAAACTAGGCATAACAATTGTTTTGATACCTACCTCAGATGACGTTGTACAAATGCGCTATTTACAGTTATATGTACAAAATTCAACCTAATCCTAATTAAGATATATTATTAAGGTTGGCAAATTTTAATAGCCATTTATTTCCACTTATTCGTTTAAAAACGTAACTATAGTATAGTTTGTTTATTGATTTGTGGAACTGAAGATAATTAAGGTGTGTTGATTTGCTTTCCACACGTAAAATTTAAAACTGCGGTTAAAATTATGACCCTCTGCTAATTGAATAGATTTTATCTTTATGTAAGTTAGTTAACGCTCTTTACGTTTTTATCGGTACCTATGGCTCTTTAGCCTATTTATATTTTTGGACTTGACACATATTTGGTCCAAAAATATAGATAGCCCAAACACACAGAAGTTTTAAATAATAATAGAAAAAACAAAAAATATTACTAGAACTTAACGACAATTTCAAATTTTATATGTAGAAAACAAATCATTAATATTGTATTATCATGAAAGAATGGAAATCAAGAAACAAGATCATCTAGGTATGTTTTCAAAAATGAATGGTTTCTTATTGTTAAACATCTAAACCACTATAAATTATTGTATTTAGGTATATAAGTAAGGCTGGTGCAGTTTTATAATATTTCATCTAAAGGTGGTACTATGCACTGAAACAATTATTAAGTGATAGTTTCTAAATGAATAATTGAATCTAAATTATCTGTTTATTAATTTGTAATTATTATGAATTCCTATTAATAAAATAAATCTAAGAAAGAGCAATAAAAAGCGTTTACCGAGTTAAAATGAAAAATTCGCCCCTTAAATATAAGACTGTTTTTGACTCACTCTGTTTAAATAAATATAGACGCCAAAAAAGGTAACTGTAAGATAGTTACTAATTGTTGCAAAGGTTGCACCTTTTTCCCAATAATTCTTTTGCTGTTCCTTAAACAAGACGATTTGCAAATTTGTGTTATCCTCATATGTATGTGACTCTGTTTTTTTTTTAATTGATATGTTATAAAATATCGCTGCGAATATTTTATAAGAATATCGAAAACATATACCAATAAGACGTGTGCATGGTCCTTTATACAAAATAAAACAAAATGTCTAAAACCAGTAAGTGTTCAATTATTACCTTGTATCCTACTAGCTGGTTTAACTAACGCCCAACATGCCATTTCGTGTATTAACGGCTGTGTTACTGATTTATTTTATTAGGCGCTTCCCTTTAAAGTGACAAATACAAATCTCGTTACCTTCGGAAGACACGGTGGCGTCTCACGACAGCAAGTAAAAAACGACATTATTCAAAGGAATACACGGGTAATTACCATACCCGAACTTGATACCAATAAGTGTATGCAAATTAAACAGAAGGGCGCGCAGTGCGCGCTAACGTGATTTTCAACGAGAAGGTGCTTGAATAATGTATTCGTTTTACAATGGCCTTAAGCTCGAATAACGAAGGTGGGGCACAATTCAGTTAAAGTTTGCTTTATACATGAAAATCTAATTGCCGTTTTTCTTTGAGGTGCCATGTGCACTTGGTATAAAGTGTTTCAGCGCACCGTTTTTGTAATTAATTGCAAGGTGAAGCGGGAAAGGAGTACTGCAAGATGTTTATCTTAATATACTGAATTCAAATGGATTCGATGTTCATTTTCAGACCTCGAATATTACTGATCCTGTAACGTATAGATCAAAATTGTATTTGCTGAGGTTCTTTATATAGAGTTTATGCTTGTTGTAAAAAACTTGCTAAATAATTGTACTGAGAATAGTCTAATAGCAATTACACATTAAAAGCTGTATATAACCGAGACGGACAAATATCTGAGAATTAGCTGCACTTAGATGTTTTAAATTTCATGTTTGTTTTATTGCTTATGGCCGATTTTATGATACTGGCTGGCTATGTTGCCAAGTTTACCAGTTTTGCAGAAAATAATTAAAATTCCTTTTTTAAATGTAGCTCCATATTAATTTATTGCTTTCGATTACCCAACTTTATTATGAACCCAAAATATCACTTTTCAGTTTCACTTGTTTTTTAAGATATGACAACATAGCATTTTTCGTAATAAATACTGAGACTGTTCAATATTTTCGAACACCAAATCTAGTCTGCGAGGATAACTATTAATGTCTGATGAGACGATGCTATTGGCTACTGTTGTCAACTTTTCCGTTTTGCAGAAAACAAGTGAACTTCCTTTTTTAATTATTATAATCCAATACGCATTTAATGTTGTTTTAATTTGACTACCTTGCCAAGTCTCAAAATATCAAGTTTGCATTCAACTTCTTTTTCAAGATGTGACAACGCAGCATTTTTTGTAAAAACAGACGCAAAAGTACAATATTAAAGTACCTACTTCTTTATGTACTATTCTGTCGATGATATTGGTAATTTAATGGAATTTACCATTTTTTCAGAATATTAGTAAATTTCGTTTTTCTCGTGTTAATCTTATATACATTATCCTTGTTTTTAATTACCCCCGCCACCTTTATTATGACTTCAAAAAGCCAAGTTTTCGTTTCACTTGTTTTCTAGATACAAAATTACAGCATTTTTGGTAAAAAGAACTGGAATGGGCCAATATTTCAGTACCTGTTCAACTTAAGTACACTAAAGGCTGTAGGCGAGATTAACTGATTATGGCTGATACGATAATATTGTTAAGTTTACCGACTTTGCAGAAAATACACGAAAATGTAATTATCTTTTTTCTTTAATGAGCCATGTACACTTGGAATAAACTGTTTCAGCGCATGGTTTTTATATTCAGTTACATCAAGGATAAACATCGAATTGGACTTGCTAGATTCAATACGATGCAATGTTCATTTTCAGATATTGGATTTTACTGATTATATGACATAAAGTGTCGAAGATTAATTTACGTAGTGTTCGTTTAAAAAAAATTTATAAGTCTGTGATAACGCTAAACTTAGTCGAAGAAGATAAACTATTGAGAACAGACTAAAAGCGAATACAAATTACAAGGCATATTAAAATTTCCTAGCAAAGGATCCAACAGATATTATGAATAAAGTATAATTTTAAGTTTTTGACAATGTTGTCAAGTTTCCCAGTTATACCGAAAATAAGTAAACTTCGTTTTTAAATGTAACTTCAAATTCATTTGTATTACTTGCGATTACTCCTTATAACGTTAATATGGTCCCAAACTATCAATTTAATATTTTACATGATTGTTAAGACATGATACTATAGTATTTTCTGTAACTTTAAAAAAAAAAATGGTGCGGTTCAATATTTCAGTAGGTACCTACTATACTTAGGTTCCCTAAATCTAATACGCAGAGTTAACCGATAATATCTGACGATATTGTGAGAACAAAATGTAATGTAATTAATAAAATGAAGTCCAGTAAGCACATGAACAGGTCCAGATAGTCGTAATGGGTAAATTATCTTTTCGTAAGCATTCCTAGCATTAATACACGCTTACTTAAAATATTAAAAATAAATGAAATGAAATGGTCAGTAATTAACGACACTATATACCTTTAACAAAAGTTGGTACTGTAGTTGTCAAACTTGACATATAACAAAATGATACATTCAATTTGTTTCCATAGCAATCTTGATCGTATTTAATGTAACGCATTGGCAAAAGTAGTTTTTATCTAAGTTATACCTAAATCTCTCAATTAACGACAAATAAAAATTTTGGTTCACGTGGCACAACTGATTTTTGATCGGAACCAGGTAACCTGTGTCTGGTACCCATAATAATATTATTATTATCATTTTAATAAGTACATTATGCAGATAAATACTCGCCAATAACTCGAAAATGAAATGAAATGTTGAGAAGTGGTTTACAGCGAAAATAGGACTGACTTTCCTTTACCTATTTTGTCCTTACGGTTGTAAAAAAAGCATACCCATCTATTTCATTTTTTCAAAAAATGTGTTGTAATTAATAACAGTGTCCCCTAACAATATTATTAGAAAAATCCGGGTACCATCCGAGCCGAACCCCTTTAAACGAGCCTTAGTTCCTTAAAATTAGTTAAATGTAATAAAAGCGTTTTTAATATTACATGATTTGACATCTAACCCCACCTTTAGTAAAGATACGAAATGTTTTAATCCAAATGATGGGAAATTGGCTTACATTTCCAGTAAAACTTAAGTTTTAACCTATTGTGATATCTTTAGTCGAAATTTTGTGAGTTGGCAACATAAGCTTGACAATTGCGACGCCTTTCGGCATGATTTAAAACTTTCAAATAATTTTCGGAAATTTTTCGTGCTCACGTTTGTTATATTTTTTCCCGAAGTTCGAAGAGAACCCCGCCACCCACCATTAGTGGGACAACCTTTATATCAATAAATCATAGTTCTGAAGTCTTCAAATTTACGTGTTTTTAAAATAATACCAATACTGACACCTTGAGTTCACATCCTTCTTCAATTTTAGGTATTTTAATGAGTTGGTGTAATTATTTAAAATCAGAATTTGTAAACAAAAAACTTACTTTTGTAAAAATATTGAAAAAACACTATAAGAGATTTTATTTTACGAAACTCATTAACAGAGATTGCTCAGTGTGAGAATAAATAAATGCTTTTAGTTTTAGGAAATCAATTTAAGTTAAATGTAAAAGAGAGAGAAACCTACATATGAAAGGGCAAAATTCCTTCCAACGTAAATTTAGTGTAAGTCTTTGGGCCGCTGTAATAGGTAGAATTTTGATTGGTCCATATTTGTTATCAGATAGATTAAACAGTTTTATTTTGTCTGAGGCGCCTTTCAATGTAAGGCAACAAATAATATATCAAAACGATGGACGTTCTGCACATTATTGAATAACTGTCACACATTTTTTGAATATTCAATTTCCACAACGATGGAAAGATGGAAATTGGCCGATATTTTGGCCTTCCAGATCTCCAAACTTGAAGAAATTCGAGAAGAAGATTATCTTAGTGCAAAAATAAATTAAGTAACTGAAATAACGAAGACGCGCATTGAGACTAGGTGTAAGCACTATGAAGATGCGACGAAGATGTCGACGTTGTATAACGGTGGATCCTATTTTGAAAATTAGTGAATACCTGTTTATGTTTTATAAGTATTTAAATTTGTCTACTCATCATAAAAAAAAACCATTTTTTTTTGTAAACTTATATTTTTTTATTAAATAACCTTATGTAAGTTTTTGTTTTATAGATGTTTTTAAAAAACAAGTATTAAGGAAGTTTTGAAAGAAACTTGAACATGTATTGTGTCCGTATGTTTCCTTTTGACGGCTTATACGCTGGAAGTTTGATAAAAGAGACATAATTTTTGATTTTTTAACCAATCATATTTAACCAATCATAAATATGCTTTTGCTATTTGTAGTTTTCAGAAAGTATTTTAATTCCATAGAACGCATATTTCAGTTGAGAGGAAAATGAAATACAACTTTGAATTATTTTATTTTTACATTTTTTTATGGGAAAAGTCTGTGAATTAGATTAAATTCCGAAAATCGCGATATTTCAAAATGAGTTACCCTTTTATAATGCTATATATAGCCTAAATATGTTTTAAATCACCTCACCTATCACATCCTTTTAACTTTACGTCGGTATATCAAATACCCGATATATTTAATCAAAAAATATGTATCCTCTGCACCAGCAGCAACCAAATTTACAAAAATTCAAAAGTTTGTACGCAGTACTCACAATATATATGTTTTTTACACACCGTACGCCACTGGTTCCCTGATATAAATAAATTAAGTGAATTCTATTTATCTTAGAACTAAAAGCACAAATCATATAAAAATAAAATAAATTAATTAAAAAGAAAAAAAACAAATTAGATTGCATCCACAAATAATCCTCGCAAATCCACATATCTTTAAAATTCTAAAAACGTTTAGTTTATAAGTCATAACTTATAAACGTTTTCTCTATATCAGAGTTTTTCTAGTAAAATGTAATATTTTTATATGTTTTACTACAATACTACTAATATAACTGGCTAAAGCAGAACTACCGCTCTGCAAAACCAACAGCGGGTATTTAGAGATAATCTTAAACATATCCAAAAACTGAAATGAAAATATAAAGAAATAGACAAATTATAGAAGTTTGAGAATTCACATTTAGTGGTTCCACTTAAAAGTGTTAGCACTGTATGTCACATATTACCTACTTACTCATTTTTTATTACTTTACATCTTGGAAAGAAAGTATTTTGTAATCAAGGCTACCACGAAATAGGAACCGGAAACAAATGACCCCGTTTATTGCATCCGATAAGGCTGGCTGCAAACAAGGAGATCAACGGGTAGTCCGTGAGCGAAATAGTTAAAAAATTGGCACGAAATATTCCGGGCACACGGGCTCGTGTAATATCCACTATTATCACCATGTGCCGAAAGAATGGGGCGCGAATATTATTATCCGAACATTCCTTCGGTTCGGGAATGCTAAATTTCTTTTTGAACATTGATCGGGATCAAACCGATATAGTTTAGGTATTTCCGTTATACGCTAGAATGACTTGACGTCTATGCATAAGACATGCATTAAGAACATTTTTCTTAATTTTACATTGCGTGTTACAAGGTATTGATAATGAAAGGCTAATTTATTGGTATGATTATTGTCTAAAGTAAACTGGAAACAATAAGCAACAAAGTGTTTAAAAGGACAAGAAAAATCCCTGGAAATGTGTGTCGATTTTCAGTTTAATATAGGCCTATTGGCATAAGAACATGCATTAATAATGTTTTTCTTACTTATAAATTTACTGTAAATCATTAACTCAAAATGCTGTTAATTCTTGCTACTGCTAGTAAAAATATGAGTGAGGAATTACGACTAAAAAATGTGCAAAAGTTTTAAACCCGCACATTAACAATTTTAAAAGTTATTAATAAATTAAGATTTAGAAAAAAGGAGTTTAGATTTTTGCAAACAACTCGAAACTATTAACCTTTAAGAAATAAAAAAAATATTCTTCAGGAGGAGATTTCCAATAAAAACATTTGAAGTCCCGGAATTCTATCTATAATAGAAATTTTTAATTACAAATGTAAGGGAGTGATTTTTTAGTTTATTTTATGGCTGAAATTTCTAATACACTTAGATCCGCAAACACTTTGTTTCCGATCTACAGGGTGTTTCAATTGCAATATTTTTTAGTTTTTTCTTCATAGTTGCTGCAATTTTCAAGGTATTTAAATTTTGGAAAAAGGTAACGCAAAGGGAGTTACATAATTGCACATGTCAAGTGGTTGTCAGAATCTACAGAGTGATATTTTTTCAGGGATCATGCCCCGCCTTCTTCTCTTAAATGTTTTTGCGGTGCGCTGTTGATAGATATTTAAGAAACAAAATAATTTTTCTGTCTTATTTAGAAACTTTTTGTCTTGTAGTTTTTTCGTATCTTCGACCATTATCGAGAAAATTAAAATAAAAATCGGATTTCTATAATTAGCTAAATAAAACTATTTCCACAAGACGCCTATGAATATTCGAAAATATTCGCTGTTCAGGTATTGGATAGCGGTCCATATACAGACGTCTGGCTTTTCTTGCATTTCCATAATATAACTGGAGTACGTAAGCTAATTGTTAATTAACAGGTTTCTTAAAGTTTTCGTTTATATTTCAAGCTAGATATTTGTTAACAAAAGTCGCTAAAATGCTTTCTCTTCGTGTAGACTATCACAACTATACTATATGACATTGCCATGATTTTAATTATTATAATCTATTTGTTGGCTTCAATAATTAATAACTAACAGATTATAACAATTAAAAACATCGCAATGTATAATCTTATATAGTATAGTTGTGATAAAGTATCACCAAAGAAAAATAATTTTAGTGGCTTTTGTTTAAAAATTATCCTGGAAATATAAACGAAAACTCTAAAAGAATTGTTAATTAACAATAGGTTCATTTTCTCATAAAAAAAATCAGCAGGATTTTGTTCGTTCAAGTGTCTAGATAATAACATTTTTTTTTAGTTCAAATTTAATAGAGTATTTGTTAGTTATGGTCGGTTTTGGGGAATTCTAAACTAAATTTCAACACTAAACTAAATTATTAGTAATAAAGATAAAACCGAAAACTTTTTATTGGAAATTTTCTCCTCTTTTCGAAATGTCTTAAATATTAATAGTTTTCGAGTTATCTGCACGAAACTAAACTTCCCTTTTTGTCTTAATTTGTTAATTTCTTTCGAAATTGTTTGTGTGCGAGTTTAAGAAAATTTTGCACATTTTTAAGACGCCATTCCGAACCAAATGAGTCATTACTCTTGTTCTTACTAGAAGTAGTAGGAACTAACACCATTCTGAGTTTGTAAACTAAACTACTAGTACTACATCTGTACGGCTATCACATCGCTTGATTCTCTCCGATGAGCCTGCACCCATAACATCGACAAAAAATTCGGCTTTTTATCGATTTTGTTATGGGTGCAAAGTTCTAGAAACATAAGCTCTTTGAAAAGAGTCTAATTCAAAAGCAAAATTAATATCAGATTTCCTATAATATACCATCTGGTATACTGTACTAATTTTATGAGAACCGCACTTTGATATCACTAATCGTTTTGAGCTATTAAATTACAAAATTTGTTACTTTTCAGTGGAAAACTGTGTATAATTATTATAGATTTATCCTATAAAACCTCACTATAAAAAAAGAAATAAAGTCGTATTCATCTTTTCTATAGGTAAAAATGAACTTGTTCAGTAGACAGCCAAATTCACTGCCTTAAAGATATTTTATAGTACACAAAAAAACAATAGTTCAGTTCTTTAACAGTACCGGTTAAAACTACAGAAGCGGTGTAAATTTTAGTAAGTTCAATAGAGCTACGATTAAAAAAAAATTATCTGATTCATTCTATCTTTGTCTTGTGACCGTAGAAGATATTACAGACATTTTTTTCAGATAAAGGATTTCGGGTAGGATGACAACTTTCCTGAGATTTTGGCAAAAGCCATAAACCATTTATTTTATGCAGGAATCTTTCCAGCATGCTATTAATCAAGAAAAGTACGTCTAATGCGATATGGAGAAACTGCTGCAGCGGTGTTTTGTGATTTATCAAAAGCCTTCGACTACGTCAATTTCGAAATACTGCTGAGAAAGCTTGAAATTAAGAGGTGGGGTGTTGGCTTGATTTAAATCATATTTGCCTGGGCGTTGTGAGAATGTAACTTTTGACAACGAACATTCGAAGCGGTGGATTATTAATTTTGGTGTCTCTTAGGGCTAAGTTTCGGGCCAACTGTTATTCCTTCTATATATTAATGACGTAGTGCATGTTAATATAACTGGCGTACTCACTCTTTTTCCGTAGGTTGCAACAATTATGTGGTATACTATGGACAGCTGCAACCTTTTCAATACTATAAATTCTGATATGAAGAAAGTCAAAGATTGGTGTATTGTAAACCGTCTGTCATTAAATATTTTCAAAACGGGAATTTTGAATTTTAAATATGACTTGGAAGATTTTTTACTGGAAAACCATTCAATCAAACAACTAGAGGTAAATAAGTTTTTGGGGTTATACGTTGATAATAAGTTAAAATTTAATAATCACATTTTAAAACTGAGTAGGAAATTAGCTTTAAGTTACTACGCAATATCTCAAATGATTTGAATGCAAGTATTGTGCGAACGGCTTATTTCTCCTTAATACAATCTCATCTGCTTTATGGTGTATGCTTTTGGGGACATGCTCTTCTGGTTTGTTTAATATCATCTTTTGTTTACAAAAGAGAGCACTAAGATATATGGGTGAAGCTTACTTCAGATAGTCCTGTAAACCATTGTTTTTATCCCAATTTTAACATTAACATCGAAAATAAAAGTAACATATTAAATTATACTGAAAACCGATTCCAACAAACATCTAATATTAATTTATCAATGTCAACTTCACCCAAATTAAAAACTCAGTTTTCGACAGCAGTAGGAAGATATTTAATCAACTATCTTTAGGTATAAGAGAAATTCAGAGACAGAAGAAATTTAGGAAACAAGTAAAAAATACATTGTAGAATAAGGTTTACTATAGCTTTGACGAATTTTTTAATGATAAGTTTAATTAGTTTTATTATTTTAATATTTGTTGTTTATAAAGTTATATTCTTTATACTTTCAACTTGTTATTTTCCATTTTCTAATTTTTGTTAAAATTAAGATATTGCTTTGTTAATGACAATTTCGTAAATCTTAAAAACATTATATCTAATATTAGCGCAATGGGCACCAACGACCCTGAGTGTTGCCCTGTTGTAGCTGGCTACGTAATATCTTATATATTTCGTTAAGCAACTTATTTTTGCAAATACACTAAATGTTACGCTAAAATATTGCTTTTGTTGTATTTGCCATAATATTTTGCATGACCTGGAAGTTTCCACGTGCAATTTATATTTAATTATCCTGAACACGCTACAATATCCACTTAAATAGTACTCGCGTTGGAAATATAATACGCGCATGATTATAACTTTCGTTCCCTTACCAGAAAAGTTGATGTTATTAAAAAATAAAGGTTCAAAATTGTACATAAATGATACTATAAAACACAAAATTGAAAGTTTTAATAACATCTGCTTACTTGGTTTTGCCCACAAAGCATTCGAGTAGCTGTCATATGAAGTTAAGTATTTTTGACTGGAAAGTAATATGGTTTAAAATTACTAAATTTACTTTATTTCATATTTTGCTTTACATTTTATTTTAAAACGGGAAAAAATATTTAGTTTCGTAAAAAAAATCTAGAAGTTTTGCTTGTTAACTCAAACCTAATTTTTACTTTGACAAATAAATATAATCAGAGTAATTTGCAAGGGAAAATAAAAGTTATAAGGTTACCTTTTTTGAATTCTATTTTTTTGGGCAATAGCTATGCTGGTAAAGAAAAATAAAAAAAATTGTTGTTTTTCATATATAATACCACAAGAGAGCAAATTGGGCCAGAATGTTTCGATTATTATGAAAGTTTGTTCGCGAAAGACATTTTTGGTTTTGCTAAAGATGTCATGAGCGAAATTGTCACACAGCAGCAAACTGGAATAAAACAAGAGAAAAATATCCTCTTCAAAATTGTCTTTCGAGTGGTTAACACAATGTTTCGCAAGAATTGATACTACAGAAGGGCGATGGGAGTGTTTTGTGATATTGTTCTCTCGGCCGAAGGTTTAGTCCATTTTGCGAGAGAATTTATACCTAAAGGCGTATTTTTAAACCAAGCACCACTTTTCCATTAGGATTTACAGTCGAAAAAAGTCTATCAATCTATATATTATGACTCTACTTAGACAAAAGTTTCTGTAATAGCCTTACTGGATAAAAATCAACATTGCTTTTATTTCGAATTAGCCACTTACTACTAGTGTGGCTTTTCGATTCACCATCTCATATTTGAACAAAGATATTTTGCAGTTAGGCACTTCATTTTCCCTCCAGGCTAGTTTGAAAGCACAAATATGGAAAAAATTTCTCTGTAAACCATCTGTACCATTTTCATCCCAGAGAGCCATAATTATTTTCCTTCCTTTTATCTAAGCTCCCATGCCAAAAGGATGATTTAGTTTTCACCTCGTTGATGGGAGTAGATCTTTGCATTATATTTCTGATAAAAATTGACTGAAAACTAATGGACTGGTCAAATAATAATTTTAACAACGAGCGTAACTATGGAAATAGAGTTTTATCAATTTAAAACTGGGTTGAGTTGCTGATAAAATTTTGATGTTACCTATTTATTCGATTTAAATCAGGTAAATTCAAGAAAATGCTTTTTTGGTGTTGAAATTATAAGAGTGAAATCGAGTAGTAAACCGCGGACCAAAATCGTTTACACTCATTCCAAGTAATACCACTAATACCACTCTAATTCTACTAATTCAAACCGTAATATCACTTCTAATACCATTAATTCCAATAATTCAAACAGTAATATCACTAACACTACTACTACCACTAAACATTAAGTACATTTCAGGCTTTTGAATTTTATTCAAAAGAACCGGTGGATTATAAGTGTGGAAAACTGCTGGCAAAGCGACTTTTAAGTGTGGAAAGACCGGTACTGAGGTGTTCAAACTTATAACATCGCAAGAAAAATTGTGTATATGATAATTTCATGCCGAGTGGTACGGTGAAGAATACAAATGCATGCAGTGCCGTATTTAGGGAGGGAGTAAAACGGGCAAATGTCCTCCCCAGAGCTAATAAATAGCATCGTAAATACCTGAAGTATGATCCTTTTTTTTTAAGACATCGTCGCTAAATTTCAAGAGGGTATTATGCTTATGTTGTGTTAACAAATAAAAAGCAAGCACCTTTTTTTTAGTCGCCAAATGTAAATTCTTGCTTTCCCCCTGGAAGGCATGCTAAATACGCCACTGAATACAAATTACAGAAAAGTTTTTGTTTAAATGTTTGCTATTTGGTTGATTGAAAATCAGTGTAAAATCACACAAGGAGGTGACATAAGTTTAAGGTTAACATTGACTCTCGGATTTACATTATTTTTAAAAAATAAAAACCGAATTTCTGTGTATTGTAAAGATATCTCTATTTGTAAGTTTTTATTATTTGTCAAAGCCTTTCATCGTTATATTTTTTGTAACAGGGTTAAAAAATCGTTCTATACAATTTGCTTAGCTACATTCAAGTCACGAGCCCCCTCTGTACTAGTTGATAAACTGAGTGACATGATAATTTTTTTTGTTAAAAAAAAAAACAAAAACTCTATAATTTTTTTGTTGAATTGTGTTCGAGGTAAGCTTTAGAATAAACCTGAAGAAAGTGCCAAAATCTACAAAAAATAGAAAATCGACATTATATGGGGCACACGACATTTTAATTGACATATACCCAAAAATTGGTAATCGTAATTGGTTTCCGACGAATATAATTTTTCCGGGATTTCTCCTCTTTGTGTTAATATCACAATACCTTTAGTAATACCACACATTCAAAGACTAATTTCTAACAAGTACAAAATAGTGACTCCTAAAGTCAGGGTTTGAGTCAACTATGGTCAAATATTAAAAACAAAAATTATACAAATATGTTACATGGGTTTCGCTCTTTCGAGCATCATCAGACAATTTAAAATTAAAAATCCACTCAAATCCAAAGACAAACACTCATACAGTGTCATATAGTTGTGTTGATTGTTTTTTATTTTCAATTTTAAATTGTGTCTAATGTTTGTATAATATTTGTTTTTAATGTTTTATTATTTGATTGAAACCAACACTTTGAGAGTCATTATATTTTACTTGTATAAATCAGGTTATTTTGAGAATAATGGACGATTTCTTTGGACTAATTACTAGACTAGTTTCACTAATTCCACTACTAATCGCACTAATCCCACCGCTAATACCACTAATTCTACTACTAATACCAAGACTAATACGACTAATTCTACTAGTTCCGGAGATCTGCTTCTCCTGTAATTTTAGACTTAGAATCCAAGACCTAGTAAATTTCAATGTTCAGACAGTCAAGACTTACCTCATGGTGTTTATTCCATAAAAATTTTTATTTTGTTCGGTTTTATGGTTAAATCATTTAATTAAACCTTTCAGAGAGAAATAGAATCAACCATACTTGAATATGTCAAACCAATCCAAAAATGCCAGTATTGAAAAACTAAAAACATTCCTAAGGTTCAAATACATTCCTTGATGATCAACGAAAATGAGTTTTGAAGTTTAATACTGAATGTTGCATCTGAGGTGTGTATTTGAAATAATGCGCGGACGCTATGGCCATGGTTTCGTTGATTTGAAGTGCCAAGAGTATTCCGAGAATATATATTATGTTAGTTATTAAGTTCACAGGTAGCGAAACATCTCAAGGGGGTATTTATTAAGATCTCATGATAAAATGTTTCACTTGTGATATTTCTATGACTAGAAACTTCACAACTGACTTATGTATATTCACGTAAAATGGCGGTTCGAATTGAGAGTTCTGGGTTGGGAAACTGGATTGATGACGATGCCCTCCTCCAGACAGTCGAATTTGAACACACACGAGTAAATTTAATAAGATAACTGCAAAAAGGTAGTTTAATGCTAATTACCTACAAATTTAAAAGATTGTTCTTTTTCTCCTGTTTCGATCCTACATATGAATGTACGCATAAACATATAAGCAAGGGAAGACCTTTTATTCACAAGTACCCGTTTGTTGTGTGTCGGTCATTGCCCATCTGTTAGACAAAAAAAAATATAAGAGAGAAAACGTCAAAATTCCGACTTCAAACACCGCTGTGGAAGATTTCCGACCAGAGAGGTTTCGAAGCCAGTGGCGGCTCGGAGTTTAGGTAAAATTTAAATTTTAAATTAAATTTAACTTCAACATGTTTTGTATTAAAATGCTTTATTACGCCTATATTTTTTTAATAGTACCACTGATTCTATAATAAAACCATGATACAGTGAATCTGAATATTTATACGCGAACGCCGCATTACATATTGGTTGATTTTAAATTTCTAAAGCGACAAAAATACCGGAACTTCCTTTCGAATATTTTTATTGCGCGCCAGTTTGTTCCACCACCATGACCATATTTTATCAGTTTCTACCCGAGCCACACTTATATTTTGGGCATGATTTAAAATAAAGTGATTTTTTACTTCCCTGGTAAAAGGAAATATTGTAGTTCCGTCGGTCTGTCTGCCTGTTCGCGGCATAACAAAAAAAACTATTTTTTCGAATGACTGACTGAGCAAACATTAAGGGTCATATGAGGATGACATGGTAACATTTTGGTAAAAATCCAGTATGGCAAAACAAAATGGCGGCATAGTGAAATGTTAAAAAATGTATTACTAAAAATATAATTATCCAATTTATAACAAATTTTGCACAAAAATCAAGTATTAGGTAGAAATCAACAGGTAAAATTTTGGTACAAATCCAAGATGGCGGATTGACAAAATATTTAAAAATTCCACTTGAAAATACTATTTAATGGACTGATTTCAAATTGTGTGCCATAACTAATTGTGGTATAGAGAAAATTGAGTAAAATTGTGGTACTAATTCAAGATGGCGAAACGAAATGTCGGTCAAATAAATATTTATTACCGAGAAAAAATTACCCTCTCAGGTTTTACATATTTTCAGGTTTTAGCGTACCTAGATTGTGAAAAACATGTGTTTTCAATTCTGTCGGTCTGTCTGTCGATCCGTCTCTACGCAGCATATCTAAAAAACTACTTGCCCGATCGACTTCAAATTATGGTCAAAAACTAAGGGTCATATGGGGATGACCTGGTAATATTTTGGTAAAATCGAATATGCCGAAACAAGATAGCAGCCTAGAGAATCTTTAAAAAAGTTATTATTAAAAAACTTATTATTCAAATTCCTCAAATTTTGCACATAAAACAAGTGTTACGTAGTAACAAACCTCGGAATAAACTGATAACATATTGGTATGATTATAAGATAGCAAAACGAAATGGCGACCTAATAAAATTTTTAAAAAATCGGCTTAATTTTAAATTCAACATGACGTAAAAAAATGGCCGTGTGTATCAATGTAAAAAATACTTATTTCAATTTGTTTTAAGTTATTGCCAAAAATCAAGTGTGGCATAGGTAGAAATCGGTAAAATATTGATAGAAATTCACTATGAAAGTACAAAATGGCGCCCAATATAAATGTTTAAAAAATAGTATATATGTGATATTAAATGTACTATGTGCTGAACTAAATTGGGTCACACTTCACTCTTTCTAATAAAAGGAAGGACTACGATAACGAGGGAAGTTCCGGGTAAATGAAACTCCGATTTTTTTACACTGATTTTTTAAAACCGGCATTTTATAGCGTCATTTTGAATTCATACCAGTTAATCCCTGTATCATATTCAATTTTGCTCCAAGATAATAAGTCAATTAAATAAGAAGATTTTTTAGACATTTAATTTGGCCGCCATTTTGTTTCTCCGTCTTGAATTCGTACCATAATTTTATCATTTAATCTCTATATGACCCTTAATATATGGCCAAAATTTAAAATTTATCTAATAAGTAGTTTTTAGACTGATTTTTTTTTAAATAATTTATTAGGCCGGTATGGTTTTGCTGTTTTGCATTCGTACCAAAATATTTCAGGTTGAGTCCTTGGTTTTTGTGCGAAATTTGAGATATATTGGATAATTTGTTTTATAGTAATAATTTTTTTAACATTTCATTAGGCCGCCATTTTGTTCCGTCATATTGCATTTTTATCAAAATAATACCAAGTCGTCCCCATATGACCTTTAATGTTTGATCAAAATTTGAATTTAATCGGGTAAGTAGTTCTTAGCTACGACGCGAACTGACAGACAGACAAATGGCATTTAGAAAACATATTATTTGGTATCTAGGGACGCTAAAACTTAAATATAGGTATGTAAAACCCACAATTTTTCTACATATTTTTGAGTTCATTCGAGCTAAATTCTCCTAGAACGGCATTTCTGGTAAGCGCTTTGCATTTTACCTTTATTTTTCTATAAACAAATTTTGCTTTAAAATTATTTAAAATAATATAGTAATTTTATCTCAAAATATTAACAAAGCATATAATTAGTTGAAACTAACAAACAAAAAAAGCATGCCATTGCCCTAGATTTGGGCAGTTCTTGAAAATATACTGCCAGCAACACCCCTAATATCTAAAATAGAATAACAATATCTTATATTTACCATATTTTAAAAAAGAGCGTAACGTTTGAATTATTCAGTTGCAGTAGCTCTTAATCTCGGACTCAGACTCAAATACATTTTATAACTAATATATTTTCAAAGTATTTCTGACCCAATCTCCGTCAGATATTATTTTTAATTTATACCAAATTAATCTGTTATTAAAACGATTCACGAAATTAGGGCATTAAAAAATGTATAGGTTTTGACATCGTACTGAAATATACTATTTGCAAAACGAATATTTTAACCTAGTGAAATGGCTGGGATTTAGTAAAAATGTACCATGAAACTGAAATTCGGCACTTATCACGAAAATATGGACATTTGATATTTTCAACCTCTAACTCTGGCCGCCGCGAAATAAAAAAGATCATTAATTTTTTTTTATTGTAGTACATTTTATTAAAAAGCGTAACAGTTGTATCTACTAACAAAGGCATTATAATTACACAACAAATGACTTATGAAGAATAATAATTTCTCATCATTTGCATTTTATTTCAAAGATGCTAATTGTTACGCTACTGAAAGGGGACATTCTAACCTTAACCTAACCAACCTGTGAAAGGACAGTTCCGGCTTAAAAGTTGTTTGTGGAAAACTAGATGTTTTCCACAAATTTGACACTGGAGAACCATTTTAAGGTTTTCAAAGAGTTATCTCACCAAAAAAATACAAAACACATTAAATATCCGCAAAAATTACAAATTCTGACTTAAAAAAACAATGCACAACACAAAATACTATAAACCACTCTACGGAGTTTCTATGAATTAATATTTGGTATCGTGATATATTCGGCGAACAAACATGCGAGCGACGTTGCCACTGTTGGACTAAATTTTTACAACATGAGTTGAAATTAATTAAGTAGTAATCATTACTATAAACAAAAAACTTTCAATTTAATTTAATGATCGTAATTTGCGTAACAACAAACACAAAATATTTCTGTTTGCGAAAATGCAACTACAAATGCAAAAGTCTTTCATTAGTAAGGACTTAAATATGAAAACATTATTTAGAAGAATCTATATTGTTGACAACATTGTTTCACAAAAAATCATATTGGATTAAGAAGCTAAATAGATTAAGAACACACGTTGAGTAGCAAATGTGATGTGTGATTCTTATAAAATATAAATAGATATATCTCCTCTTGGTTATATGTCTATGAATGCTCGGGACTCAACTTCTTTGTAAAGAATGTCAACAGTTCTGTTGATCTATGCTACCATTAACAACAAAAAGTTTAAAATTTGCCCTTGTGTAAATAGTTTTTAATTAACTTGATCAATAAAATTGTTTCCTAATTTCCCTACTGAATTATTAGGTATACTAATATATCATACTCATACTCCACGCGTATTGTGACATTTAGTAATACTAATAATTTACTATACGATTGATTTATAGGCGTAACGTTTTGTTGCCAAATGCTACTATATAGTTACTACAAAATTTCGTTTGTCAATTCATGTGAATAAAACAGTACTATTTAATTTTATGACAAACTTGCACTTATAAAATGTATTAGTCTTAAGGCAAAATTAGTTTCCCAAATCATATATGACCTAGAAGTTTTCACATGCATTTTATATATAATTATTTTAAGCACGCTACCACGAAAGGTTTTAGAGTTAAAAATAAAATACGCACATGGTTATAACTTTCATCCTCTTATAAGGAAGTTACTGTTATTAAAATAATTAAAAGTTCAAAATTGGATGTAACTGATATTACGAAACACGTTACCGAAAGTTCTAACAAGCACTGCTTGCAAATTTGGTTTATCGAGCGAACGTTCGTGTTGCAGCGAGATGAAAGTTAGAGCAACCTGCTAGTTCTAGCTGTGCAAAATAAGTAAAAAAAAACTAAATTTAACGTAGTTTTATTTTTAAAACCTCTCTGGAATGTTGTTTTTAAACCATTTTGACTTACATGTTTATTTTAACTCTTAAATATATATCACTAATGCTAATAACTAATTTAATCTAAACCGGTCTACACATATTAACATACATAGTTAGGGATATTAAAAAAGACGCCGGTTTTGCGAACAAAATATATTAATTATAGTCGTAATAATAAAAAATCAGCCTCTACAGCCTGAAGTTGTATCATTTCGATAATTGTTTCATGATAATCAAGACATGTGATTTTTCATCAATTTTTGAAACATTCTGTAGAATAAATTGCCTGCAATATTCAAACTGTATATGAGTAATTCTGAAACCGATCTATCTTTTTTTTAAGATATTACAGCAAGTTTTACAATATATCTCTTACAATCATAAAAAACGGCATAATAAAAACTTAGGATGTTTTCAAATTGGAAGTATCACGGCTTGAAATGTCATTAGAGATGCCACTAGTTTTAATATTGAAAGAAATGTTTTAATATTGTGCGAAATAAAACGATGGCACTTGACCATCGAAATCGCTAATGAGACAGGTTGATCTTCCAGACGCAGTCCATGTTTCTCAAAGTGTGATTAGTAGATTAAATAATAGATATCAAGAAACAAGTTCTGTGTCTGAGTGACCGTGTACAGGAAGGCCACGATTTGCTACCAGAATGCAGACCCGCTTCATTGCTTTGACAGCATGAATAAATATTACTTAACAGCTTCAAAGATTGCTGGTAATTTCAAAAGACCTAGTGCAATTCAGGCCAACTTCAAAACGATCACAAATCTGTTATTTATGGTTAACTTAAGGGCAAAAGGACCATGGCGCTCTGCCCCTCTCACTATTGAACATATCCGGAATCGCCTAGCTTAATATCGTGAAAGAATAGGTTGGAAATCCAAAAGAAGCAATGTTCTGGTCACAGATGAGTCTAGAGCGTGTCTTCATAGTGATTCAAGACGAATTAGGGTTCAAGAAGTTCATCTGTCCGGAGGTGAAGGTGTGATGGTTTGGATTTCTATGGTGGTCGCATAAAATGTACTTACAGGACGGTACAATGACTTCTCAGACATATCGAATTCCATTATTAAAGAATACAGTTAAATTTTGAACTTAATTTACTATTTCTGTATGACAGGACTCCATCACATGGAGCCAGAATTGTGCTTGATCAATTACAAGAGAACGAAATTAATCAACTGAGTTTACCATCAATATCATCCGACTTTAATCCCATAGACAATGTCTGAGATTTTCTGAAGAGGGTTATTCGTTCTCACCATGCCCGACCCAACACTCGAATTATGAACCATTTTATCTGTTATGTGGGATCAGCTACCCTAAGAGGCTATTGACAACTGGCTAAGAGCTATACCTTGATGTATTCGAGCAATGACAGACAACAATAGTCGTATAGAATATTAGATTTTTATGTAATATCTTTCTTTCTGTTTTTCCTAACCATTAGTTTTGGTGTTTACATTATAGCACTACCATGAATAAGTTTGGTTTATGAAACAGATATGTTTCTAACTTTTCTTCAACGTCCCTAACAGTTTTCCAGTCATGTTTTTACCGTTCAAAAAAAGGCATCAGTGTATCAGTCACAACATCTCGAATGCCATCTAAAACCGTGACCCTTCAAATTTCAAAGCATCCTTTAAAAAAGAAGATATGTTGCCCATCCAAAAAGCAACATATTTTTAAAGAACCATGCTTTAACAGTATTTGTATACAGTTTGGATATATCAGGCAGTTTTTTCTACAGGATGTTCCAAAATTGACGAAAAAACACATCTTGATTTGCCCCTGTATCTTATGTAGCATAATGTAGATATAATTGTTAGTTTGTATTATTATCATGAAATCATTTTGAAAATGATTTAAATTCAAGCTGTTAAGGTTGATTTTTAATTACTACAACTACAACTATGAATAATATATTTTACTTTACTTATCTGAATTAGCTCAGTTGCTAGTTGAGAAGATAAATCATTTGAATATTTTTCCACTACCTGAGCTTTTTCCAAAATTTCTCAGTCATTTAATTTTACCAACATCTAAGGACTTGAAAATGTTAAATAAACTGTTTTAAATGCAGTAAACCTTTTATACGCATTAAGTACTGTCACTTGCAAATGTTTCAGAAAGTTTATATATTCCGTTATCTTATTTCCAATGTATCTGATGGTTGCAAAAATTTCGAAATGTGTGATTTTCTTTTAACTATGGAAAAAATATTTTGTTTGAATACCCTGTTTAACTTGACTTAACTAGCCGCCCCCCCCCCCCCGCGCGGCCAGTTTTAAGGGCATAATTTTTAAAAATAATTGATTACCTATTGTTTTTGTGTTGTAAAACGCTAATTAAGAGTAGACAGTTCTTTTTTTAAATTTTCGGACTGATTTTCAATGTAGGGCATTTTAATATTTTTTGTTTACGGAGTCTGAGCCTGTGACACTTGGTGTGATACATAGGGTATTAAATGGCTTTTGATTTAGTAACTTTGTAATTAGATTATTGAGGAAGTTATTTTTTAAAAGTTTTTGTTTTATAGTACCTAAGTTTTTTCTGTGGAACTGATTATCACTTTGTTTGTAAATGTTGTCCCTAAACTGTGCCAAACTATTCATTTTTTGATGTAGTGTGTGCTGAGTTGTAATTCAGTGACCTGTCAGTACTTGTTGGTTTCGAGTATAAGTCTGTTATCCTATCTTGCTGACTAATGATTAGTAAGTCTAGAAAAGGTAATTGTTGTTCTTTTTCTTGCTCTATTTTAAATTGACGATTCGGATTTATATTACTAAAAGTTTCTAAGGTGAGATTTACTCTATTTTGGGGGACGTACAAAGGAGTATCATCAACATAAAACAATAAAAACGGAATAGGGAAGTCAAGCTTTGATATTGCCTGGCTCGTCACATAATGCAATAATAGGGTCCCCATAGGAGTTCCGAACGATTGTTTGTAATATGTTTGGTTATAAACGAAATAGCTTGAATCAAAAATAAATTGAAGTGTTTCAATAAAGCTAACATGATCAATATTTGTAAAATTAGTTATATTATAACAAAGCGATTCAACTATGTGTAGAACTAACTATTTGGGATGTGCGTGAATTTGGATAAATTGTATCCCAGTGAGTCTATGCAAGACACAATTTTCCTAAGAAGGTGTTCCTCTTTATGGATCTTGCAGAGTCTATACAATTTTGGTGGAACTGGATTGTTATTTTTTAATTTATTGCTATTGCTGGTCAATGTAGTTGTTATTTTTAATCTTAAAGGTATCTGTAGAGTCTTTAGTTAGTTTCCGAAATGTTATTTCGTCCTTAATCAGTTACAACATTTTTCCTAATATTAGTTTTTTAGTAAAATAGAGCTGACATTTCTGATATAAATTTTATTTTAAAACGCTATTTTTAAATATGTTTAGTTAGTTAAATAAAATTTTATTTCTCAGCATCCTATACCTAGAAAATAGACCGTTTAAGGATACGATCACATGTTTATTTTAGTCTAATTCAATTTTAAACATAAAGCCAAATACACTTGGTAATAAGAGTTAATACTTTCTCTCACTTGCCTTCTATTTCTTTCTCGCAGGCGAATTCCAATATTCTTCATTAAAAATTGCATTATGGCCTGTCAAAACCTAAACTGACGGCGAACAAAACTTGTGTATGAAGAACTCAAAGCTTGCAGAACTTCAGAAAACATTTCGTGAGAAATTACTTAGAATTGTTATATAAAGGCTAGACCGAATACGGAAACCTATGTTAAAGTAGGAACATAAAATCACAAATTTTTATACACCGCCAGTGAACTTTTTGAAGCCAATATAAACTTAAAATGGGAATAAATTGAAACTAAAATAAATTTTGTCGGTTGTAGAAAGAGACACTCACAGACACTTCAACTTTTATACTCAAGTCAATCAATTCTCCGGGGATTTAGAAGTTCTCAAAACTTCGTTTACTCCTCCACAAGTTGAGCTTATTTTTTTCAGTCGAAAATTTCGTAAACCATAAATTGAAATTTTTAAAAGTTTTATAAACTTAACCAATTTTAGTCGTAACAAAGTTGTGGGAAGTTGTAAATTATCCAATTGAGTTTTCGCTTCTTGAAAAATATATTTTATTTGCCAGAAAGCTTGGTTGAAAAAATATTATTTCGAAGTAATAATTAAAGTAAACTTAGTGCACGTGATAAAAGAGCTTTTCAATCAAATTTTAGGATGAGCAGTTTAATAAATTTTTCCTGTGAGTAAAATTTTGTTGTCAAATTTACATAGTTCTCTTTCAAGTTAATTATAACTTTTCTGTTAACAATATGTCGCTGATCGGAATGACAGGCGTATCGATTTTTCGTATCCGAAGTTATACAGGACAAAGTTAAGATAACTAAACCAACTAGTCCCTTAGTGTACAATTCGCACCACATCAATGATTTTTAGGTCAAAATGTGACATGATATGAGTCGCGTATTGTTAAAGAGAAGTGATGCCCTACTTATGGTGAAATCATTGTTAGCTGCAATAATGCTAGGAAAGCGAAAAGAAAAGACAATGGTATACAAATTTTATAACTGGTACTTACTGTTTATTCAGGTAGAATTCAGTTTCAAATCACAAAGGAAAATATTTTACCAATATAAGTCGCTAATATCCCCCCAAAAAGATGTGTTAGATCCGTATGATAACATGAAATACAGTAAATTTTCCGTTGCTTGTCCTTGATATAATTATTACAGTGTAGTTTTCAAAAATCTATCCATCAGCACGAAACTTTTTATAATTTACAATCACAATAATTCACCTTCCCGCCTGATATTCTTAACTCCCATCTCTTGCGTCATTCCGTTTTCGTGCTCGTCGGCACTGAATCGACTCGCAAACAACAATAACAATTGTATTAGAAAGTGCTTTAAGATGTCAAAAAGGGCTAATTCACCTAGAAAGGTTGACAAGAGTGAGATTTTATCATATAAGCTTTTTAATCTTATATCTTTTTAAACATCTGCCAGTAGAGTGGCCTTTTGCTCTCATAAAAATTGACAATATTAGAATATTACAAGATAAAATTGAAATTAAAGTTCCTGACAGATTTTAAAGCAAGACCAGAGTTACGTGTGGCATCCACTATATAGAATTACTTCAAAATATCCGAGGCTTTTCGTCATCACGAAAAAAAATCTGTAGTTACTTTTAAAAAGCTAAAAAAACGCTGTCTCCTCTCAGACTATTAGCCGTTTGATCAAAAAACATTATCTTTAGCAAGCATAGACACAGTCATATTCTAATCTCATTGAGTGTACCATGCATCTACTTGTGCAGCTTACAGAGCATGTGTAACTGTAGAACAAATAAAGAACACAGCAGGTTGGATACCCACCTCTAATACATTTTCTATATTCTACAAAAGACCCATAAAAGATCCAAACGACATATTTCTAGCACTATTCTAAGTTGCAGGAGACGTAAAACTATAACATTTTCAGTAGGTTAATTAAATTAACTTATAACTAAAACATATAAATAAGTAATATTATGTATTCTTTATTATAATCTTTATATTATAGATTTTTTGTTGTTGATTTTTTTAGTATTAGGACGTTAATTAGGTCCTGTAACTACATAATTAACTTGCCTGAGTTCGTTGTTTATAATAACAGAGAAATTATTAGGAAAATCGCTTTCTTCTCTGAACATCTACACTGTAATAATTATATCAAAGACAAGCGACGGAAAATTTAAAGGTTAATCGACTTACCTGATGATTAATCGTAATTTTACTAGCTTGGCCGTAGATATAACTATTACCCAACCCACCCTGATATAAGTACCCTGTTTGACAAGCGATTTTCAATCGTCGTACTTCAACGAAATGACGCCAGAGAACGGCAGTTAAGACGATCAGGCGACAAGATGAATCATTGTGATTGTAAAATTTAAAAAGATTCGTGCTGATGAGTAGATTTTGGGAAACTACACTGTAATAATTATATCTACGGACAAGCTAGGAAAACGATTAATCATCCTTAGAGGTAAATCGATTAAGCTTTAAATTATTACTGCAAATTATTGTGAATTTCTGAGAAATCATTCAAAATTGTAAAATCAGTAAACGTTCCAACTAAATCTATAACAATCCAGATTGCTCGATAATTTATAAGAAATGTTACCACTTTCCATTCGTTGGTTTTGTTGACAAACCTGTTTAACGTTTAATGCAAAAAATCAAGTACCAGAAAGTAAATCGTACTATAAAAAACTTTAAATACTTCTGATATTGTTTTCTTCCATTATCCGTTATAAATGTGTACCAGCTGGGCCGAGACCTTGTTCTGTCTTTTTCATTAGATGACGCAGTGAGTTGAATTATAAGAATGTGCGCGCATTCACCACATCGTCTAGAAATGTTATTGAAGAAAAACGAATTGGTTTTAAAAAAAAAAATCCGCATAATTTAAAAAAAAATGTAAATTGGTGCAGTAAAACTCTCCCGCGAACTTGCTGGTTAGTGTTTTAAGTATATAGATTTAACTAATACGAAATTTAGTATTATACCATATTTTTGACGACATATTTCATAATACGTAGCCAAAAAGTAATGATTATGTTAACGGCTGTGGTCCATCCTAAAATTATGGCTCTTGGGATTAGACCATGTCAAAATGGAATCACTTTCCTACGTTTTGTCATCGATTGCACGAGACATCTTCAGGGATATTTACTTCAAGAGATATTCAAGTGTTTCGATCTGGTGAAGTAGAGATTCCTCAAAATGCCTCGTGCAATCGAAGGCGAAACGTCGGAAATTGATTCCATTTTGACACGGTCTAATGTGCAACATTTATTATATAATTAGTTCTAAGGGTATGTGGGGACTAAGTGAGTCTAAGCTGCAGTCGTTAGGTTTAAGTGCCCATGTCAACTTAAACGTAACATTCAGTTTTGTCACTTTTGTCTTTTATTTTATAATGGAAGATTAGAAATTCACTTCTAAATGTAGATATTGCTTTACTCAAAAATCGGCTGTAATATAAAAAACATACTATAGAGTCTCCTCAAGATTAAATCGAATTGGTTTATTAATTTTGTATGGACCTTTGTTTAGTTTTTTCAGTTCTCTTTTGTCTACTACTTGAAATAAATTATGTTTTTTTTTAAATGTGACATAAACGAAAGGGTCTTAAAAAAAGAGTGTATTTTTAGATTATTTACGCAGGTCTTTAGTTTTGCTGTAGAGTTACAAAGTCTACAAAAAGATTACAGTCTAATAGCTTTCTTTTATTTGAAACGTTTGATTTTTAGCTCCGGTCGCCGGTATCCTTTAAATATTACGAATAAAAAATGCACATTTTAATATGTGTATTGAAATTACAATGAAAATATGACCGAAGGGTAGTAAATATCTATCTATATATTTAAAACACTAAGCCAGATTTTTCACAAAGTTCGCGAGAGAGTTTACATGATATTTTTTTGAAATGATCGACTGGTTACGGAGATATATATAGATGATGTGGTGAATGCGTCCCATATTCATATAATTCCACTGAAAACTTATCGTGCTATCTAACGGAAATGACAGTGGCAGAACAAGGTCTGCCAGGCCTGATTATATATAATATGAGATTCACTATCTCGAAGTATTAACTATCTCGTACGTAAGAAAATATCTTGTTAACTTGTCAAGAGTCCCTCTCTGTTTTAAAGATGTTTATTTTCAAATATCATGGACTGGTAATAATAGAAAAAAACACCTTAATCAATAAAACTAAATTTAAATCTAGTTAATAAAGTCTGTCCCAACCGAGAGTGACCTATTTTAAATGCCTATAATTTTTAAACCAGGCCTGCTAGCTATCTACGGATTGGACGAGTCTACTTCTTTTGGTCCAAAGTTTTTTGTAGTGGGTCGTTTTGACCCTCATACAGAGCGAGAGAAAAAATGCCGTTTTTCAACATCGAAATTCTTAACTAGGTATTTTTAATGGAACACCCTATTCACCACAACGTCAAACGGACTTAAATTTTAGCAGTAAAAAATTAGACCGAAAATATTGGTATTTTTATAAACAATTTTTCATTAGAATTTACAAAGCGATTTGTTTGGGCCTCAGATTTTCGTTATGTTCATTTTTACAATTATTATACAGGGTGTCTCAGCCGACCCCTTTTATACCAGGCGTGCTACTTTTGCAGAAGTTTTGAAAAAAATTGCCGTTTTTTGATATGTTTGATAAACAAATAAAAATTTAATCCTGAATTAAAGCTGAATGTGGTGTCGATTTTGTTCAACACACTTTTGAAATCGAAACGCCAGGTTATCGAACGAGTTTTATAACATGCCCTCGGGTATTGCTTGAATCACGTTTCGAATATTCCCTTTGAGGTCTTCAAGATTCTGTGGAATTGAATTATAGCATCTGTCCCACAAAAAAAATCTAGGACTGTGAGGTCTGGGGAATAAGGTGCTCATTTAATGGGCCAACCTTCCCTATCCGACTTGCTCCAAACGTTACATCTATAGACCCCCTTGCTACAAGAAAATAGTGGGGAGAAGCCCCGGTCTTGTTGAAAATAAACTTCGTCAATAATGCCTTCCTGTCTAAGTTGATGGTAGAAGAAATTTTATCTATCTGCGTATATAACACCCGTTATAGTTGGTCGATAAAACAAAAGGTCCATAAATTTTATTAGCAGAGACTGCACACCGTACCGTAACTTTAGGAGAATCTCGTTGGTATTCTTCGTATACTCTTATATTTTCACTAGCCCAAATTCTACAATTGTGCTTATTACATCACCCATCTATGAAAGTATATGAAAGGTAGCCTCATCAGACATAATCAGATGGGTAGCCGGGTGGATCCTAAACAGATCCAATAAAATTTGGCATGTAAGTAGCCTTTTTCGTGGTGCTTTTCAGACATCTTTGTCACTTTTGAATATACCTGTCATATTTTTAATTTTTCTTAATGATATTCTATGGTTACTATTTGTTATTACCTCAAAAATAGCTAAAAGTCGATTTAAATAAGCTGGATCAAATGTGTTCCTTTTCGACGTTTTTATCTCCAAACAGCCCTGTTCTGAAAACTTCCTCACCATTTTTTAATAGTGTTTTTGAATGAGGCATGCCTTTGAAACGTATTTCTAAATCTCCTTCTTGTATTTATTATTGATTTTGATTCTTTATAAAACAGTACTGTTTTAGCTTTTTCAATTAGATCATAAATCATTTTTTTGAACAAATGCTATTCGAAATTATTCAGTGACAGTGACTTTAAAATTTTATAGTCACCTGTGAAATTTTTTGATTCTTAATTTCCTCAAACATGATGGATTTTAATTGCGTAATCATGTTGTGGTTTCTCCTTCAATTAGTGGATATTTTCATTACAAAAATGAACAAAACGAAAATAAAATTTTAGGTTCGAACAAATCGCTTAGTAAATTCTAATAAAAAATTAGTTTATAAGAATACCAAGATTTTTGTTTTAATCTTTAACTGCTAATATTATAAGTTTTAAGTCCGCTGTATATTGGTATACGGATACCTTAGACACGACTCTTTATTTTTGACGTTGTGATGTACAGGGTGTTCCATTAAAAATAGTTAAAAGATTCGGCATTTTTTTCTTTTGCTCTGTATGAGTGTCAAAAAAAAAATGCGAGCAACTACAAAAAACTTTGGACCAAAAGAAGTAGAATGGTGCAAACCATAGATAGCTATCAGGCTTGGTTTAAAAGGTACAGGCATTTAAAACAGGTCACTCTCGGCTGAGCACCCTCTTTTATGTTATTGATTATAACTTAAAATGTATGTAAATATTTCAAAGAGTCTTTGTTTTTATAATATCCTTAAAGAAAACTGACTGTTTATTTAACACTTATAAGTTATTATAATTTTGAACGTTCGGCACGCGCCTTTTTTCGGACACGCTGTATGTTTACGTTTGCGAAGACCGATTGCCGCGAGTTCCTGCTACCTTAATACCCTGGGCCGTTCGCATGCAGATGAGATCGATAATAGACTCGAACGAGAGCGTGTCACGACGTCTGTGGCATCGGCGGTTATTCTTGTTTACTATATTTTTAGATTTTGTAACGCAAGCAGTCTATTATTCTATTATACAGTTTTTAAAAGTTAAATTAGCTATTATTTATAATCATAACATAAGTAAATATCCAACATGGTCCTTCGAGAAACCGGATAATAGCTAAGAATATTCCGAAATCCTAAATTACAAAAGTTTGTACTGTGTGCCGAGATTACGCCATTCGTCGATCGTCGATGGATTGATGGTTGCTACAGGAGAGAGACATAGACAGGCAGCGGTATTACACAGCGAGTTGGGTGAGAGAATTCCATTTTGTTATATTACTGAATATGTTTATTGATTTCATTTGTCTGGCGGTGTATTGCAGACGTTCGAAGGTATTTCTTGTTGGTGGTATAAATAAAATAAATATTTCACGTTAGGTATATTTCTTTGTCTTACAGATTTCTTTAAATTACTGTAGGGTTGCATTTTGTTTTCCAATTTGTAGTAGATAGGCAGGTACTTAAATAATGGCAAATACAGATGAATTAAAGCGTAAAAGGGGAGCCCTTAAAGGCAAAGCTACAATTTTTGCTAAATTTCTTTCTAGCTTTGTAAACAAAAATATTGAGGACATTATTGAGGTAGAGGGTATAAATATCAGGGAAAGATGTGAGAGATTTGAGCCTATTATAGGCGAGTATAACGATTTGCAAACGGAAATTGAATGTAGTATTACTGGAGAGAACTTAGATGAATTACTAAATACCGAGTTATTGGAAAGAGAAAATTTTGAAGAGCATTATTACAAACAATTAAGCATCGCGAAAAATCTGTTGTCAAAATTAAACATAAATAGTGATTCATCTACGTCCGGTCATAGTGAGGTTGGTAGTGCTGCTAGTGTTATTAGTGGGCATGATAACCTGAGTAGTTTAATTAAATTACCTAAGATTTCATTACCCACATTTGGTGGTAAAAATTTAAATTGGCTAGAATTTCGTGACACTTACGAATCTCTCATACACAACAATGAAAGCTTAAGTGCTATACAAAAGTTTCATTATCTGAGAGCGTCATTAGAGGGACCTCCTTCTGATATCATAAAAACTATGGAATTTAGTGCTCAAAACTATAGTACGGCTTGGAAATGCATTACAGAACGATACAATTGTCCTCGTTTATTAATAGACTACCACATTAAGGCGTTGTTAAATATTGACACAGTAAAAAGAGACTCTTCAACAGAATTAAGAGGTTTATTAGACACCCTTATGAAAAACTTACGCGCTCTAAAACAGTTGGGACAACAGACAGATAATTGGGACGTTTTGATAATAGCACTGTCTGCAGAAAAATTAGATAAATCTTCCAAATTTGAGTGGGAAAAAACAAAAACGGCCAAAAGTTCAATTCCAACTTTTGAGGAGTTCCAAGTTTTTCTTAAGGGCAGGGCGGAATTACTTGAGTCTCTAGAGCAAAATCTTTATGAAAAACATACGGACAAACAAACAGATAAACGCAAAACAAATATTACTCGTGGATTTCTTGCTACTGAAAGTGATGCAAAAAAGAATTTAAATACGCCGGTGTGCCACATTTGCAAAGGTTCTCATTATATTCAAAATTGTTCAGAGTTTTTGCGTTTATCTATTGATGATAGGTCAAAAAGGGCTACGGCATTAAAACTTTGCTTAAATTGTTTACGGTTTGGACACTATTCAAGAGTGTGTCGTAATTCCACATGTAGAAAATGCCATAGAAAACATCATACACTACTGCATATCGAAAGTACTTCTCACAGCAACAATTCCCCTAATGTGGAAAATAATACCCCATCTGGCAACGTTGCGTCCACACCACAAGTACCTGAAATTTTACCAGCGGGCGCAAATATAAACGTTTTGTCAGCGGGTACAGTAAATTATGGTGTTTTGCTATCGACTGCCTTCGTCAGCGTGTTTGACAATAACAATAAACAGCACACTATCCGAATATTATTAGATTGCGGAGCTCAATCGAGTTTTATTTCAAAGTCGCTTATTGAAAAGTTAGGTTTGCCGGTTGAAAAAACGTACATAAAGGTAAAAGGACTAAATCAAATGATATGCACAGTTGACTTTAAGTGTAACATTTTAATACAATCGCAACATTATGATTTTTCTGAAAATATTACTTGTTTTGTATTGCCTGAAATTACTGAGCATTTGCCAAATGTAAAGATAGATGTTAGTAGGCTAGATATCCCAGTAAATTTAAAACTTGCTGATCCGACTTTTTACTCACCAGGAAAAATTGATATGGTTATCGGAGCTGACTTGTTTTGGCGTCTTATTTGCAATGGGCAGCATGTTCTTGGTAACAATAAACCAATTCTGCAAAAAACTAGGTTGGGTTGGATTATTTCTGGACCGATAGAAAATCCAGAATTGAAATCAGTGTCTTGTAATTTTGCTAGGAGCATTGAAGCGGATATCCAGTCGCAATTGTCTCGGTTTTGGGAAGTCGAAGAATGTAACACTACTAAAGTATTATCGCAGGAGGAAATGTTATGTGAAAATCATTTTACTAAAAATGTAAAAAGGTTACCGAGTGGTAGGTTTGTAGTTGCTCTTCCTCTAAATGATTCTGTAGAAAAATTAGGTGATTCGTATTCTCAGGCAAAAAATAGATTTTTAAATTTAGAGAAAAATAAGTTTCAAAAGGATATTAAGTTTAAACAGTTATATTGCGATTTTATGAAAGAGTACATAGAATTAGGGCATATGAAGAAAATTAATTCTGATGTAAATCCAAGACAAATTACGTACTATCTTCCCCATCACGGTGTGTTGCGTGAAGATAGTCGAACTACAAAGCTGCGCACCGTTTTTGACGGCAGTGCCCCAAGTACCTCCGGTTATTCTCTCAATCATTTATTGATGAAAGGTCCTATATTACAAGAAACTCTTTTTTCTATTCTTGTCAGATTCCGGCAACATTCCATTGTGGTTACAGCAGACATTGAAAAAATGTATAGGAATGTTAATGTCGCTGAAGAATACCTACCTTTACAACGTATAGTGTGGAGAAGTAATCCTGACGAACCCCTTGAGACATATGAATTGCAAACGGTGACATATGGTACCACCACTGGGTCATATTTGTCAATTCGATGTTTATTTGAGTTAGCGGCGGAAAACGAACAAAATCTTTCGGATATTTCTGCAAAAATTAGGTCAGATTTCTATGTCGATGACATGCTGTCAGGTAGTGAGACTGTGCAGGATGTACTGCACATTTGTAATGGCGTATCAAGTATTTTGAAGCAAGGTTGCTTTAATTTAAGAAAATTTGTTTCCAATAGCAAAAAGGTTTTAGAAAAAATACCGGGTAGTAAAGACAACAGTAAAATTGTTAGTTTAAGCGAAAATGAAAATTCTAAAACTTTAGGATTAGTTTGGAATCCCTCTTCAGATAAACTAATGTACAAAATAACTTCACAACGTTTAAATTAGCCTATAACAAAGCGCGAGATTTTGTCTAAAATTTCCCAAGTTTTTGACCCCTTGGGCCTTTTAAGTCCTTGTATAATTGTGGGAAAAATTCTTCTTCAAAAACTTTGGGTGGAGAAGTTGTCATGGGACGAAAGTCTTCCTTTATATTTGCACACTGCTTGGACTATTTTTAGAAATGAATTACCTTTGTTAAATACTCTAGAAGTTCCCAGACATGCAATATGTAGCAACCCGGAGAGAATCGAGTTACATGGATTTGCCGACGCCTCGGAAAAGGCATATGGTGGTTGTCTATATATTCGTTCTATTGACATAAAAGGTAATGTTTTCGTAAAATTACTTTGTGCGAAATCAAAGGTCGCGCCTCTCAAGACCATCACGATGCCAAGGCTAGAACTGTGCGCTGCTTTTATTTTGTCAAAATTAACAAATCAAGTGGTGAAGTCTATGCGATTAGAATTCCATGAAATATTCCTATGGTCTGATTCCACAGTGGTACTAGGATGGTTAAAAACTGAACCAAGTAAATTGCAATCATTTGTAAGTAATCGTGTGTCTCAAATTCAACAGTGTACATCTACATACCATTGGAATCACGTACCTAATGACTGTAATCCTGCAGATATTTTATCACGCGGTGTTCGCCCTAGTGAGATACAAAACTTAACCATCTGGTGGTCAGGTCCTTCATTTCTTTTGTCTGACGTATCTGAATGGCCTAAAAGCTCTCATATTTCTTTGAAAGATTTACCTGATGTACGAAAAAATGATAACACCCTTCTTTTTTATCAGAGCGTTGAATGTTCTTTTCTTGAGCGTTTTTCATCACTGCAAAGAGCAAAAAGAGTTGTTGCTTATATGTTAAGATGGAAAAATAATGCCAAAAGGTCAAAAGGTGAACGTGAGATTGGTGTACTTACAGTAATTGAGATTAATTATGCATTGCAAATTCTCGTTAAAATTTGTCAAAGAAATCATTTTTTAAAAGAAATTACAAATCTTGAAAACAACAAACCTATTGCCCAGGACAGTAAAATTTTAAATTTAAATCCGTTTTTAGACGATTTTGGTGTCTTGCGCGTAGGAGGTCGTATTCGCGAATCGAATTTTAAATTTCAAAAAAAGCATCCTGCTATTTTACCGGAAAATGATAGGTTTACTAAATTACTGCTTTCAAGCGAGCATATTAGGTTATTACACTGTGGTCCTCAACAGTTATTGGCAAGTGTTCGTAATTCCTTTTGGCCGATACGCGGTAGATCTCAGTGTAGACAGATTACTCACAAATGTACAAAATGTTTTCGATTCAATGCAAAAATTTCAAATCCAATGATGGGTGACTTACCTAGTGAAAGGTTGAACCCTAGACAACCCTTTGATGTGGTAGGGGTAGACTACGCGGGTCCCATAATGACAAGGGAAAAAATTGGTCGTTCAGGACGCAAGTCTAAGTCGTACATATGTTTATTCATCTGTTTTGTTACCAAAGCCATTCATTTGGAACTGGTATCCGACTTATCAAAAGATGCGTTCGTTATGGCTTTACGCAGGTTTTCTAGTCGCCGTGGTTGTCCCTCCATGGTGTTCTCAGATAACGGTAAAAACTTTGTGGCAGCTAATTCAGAGTTACAAGAGTTAGGTAAATTTCTTAAAGACAATAAAAGGTATATTGAAGAATACGCAGCTAATGTTAACATTACTTGGAAATTTATACCGCCATACTCCCCACATTTCGGAGGTTTGTGGGAGGCAGGGGTTCGCAGTACCAAACATCACCTTAAAAGAGTTATAGGTGATACCCTACTTACCTTCGAGGGTTTGTATACATTGTTGGTCCAAGTGGAATCGGTACTCAATTCACGGCCTCTCTCCCCGCTATCCACGGATCCTGCCGATTTAATCCCACTAACACCAGCACACTTCCTAGTGGGTAAATCTCTCACAGCAGTACCAGAACATGACGTTAGCACAATCCCACAAAACAGGCTGTCCTTGTATCAGCACATTCAGTACATGAAGCTTCATTTTTGGAAAAGATGGAGCAAGGAGTTCGTATCTGAGCTTCAGACCCGAACTAAATGGAAAACCAATCAAAGCAACCTCAAGGAGAATGCCCTAGTGGTTATAAAAGAAGATAACCTGTCACCAGCACAGTGGAAACTTGGCAGAATCATCCAGATTCACCCTGGCATTCCAAGAGTAGCAACAATAAAGACTAGTAGTGGTAAAGTGAAACGTGGGTTTCAAAAAATATGTCCGTTACCTGACTCTTAAACTTTGTACTTCAAGTGTTTTGAAGCCTAGTGACTTCAAGTCGGGGGGCATGTTTATTTAACACTTATAAGTTATTATAATTTTGAACGTTCGGCACGCGCCTTTTTTCGGACACGCTGTATGTTTACGTTTGCGAAGACCGATTGCCGCGAGTTCCTGCTACCTTAATACCCTGGGCCGTTCGCATGCAGATTAGATCGATAATAGACTCGAACGAGAGCGTGTCACGACGTCTGTGGCATCGGCGGTTTTTCTTGTTTACTATATTTTTAGATTTTGTAACGCAAGCAGTCTCTTATTCTATTATACAGTTTTTAAAAGTTAAATTAGCTATTATTTATAATCATAACATAAGTAAATATCCAACACTGACTCACCTTTTTCTGGTTTTTCGAATACACAAAATCATACACAAAACTAACACCGAGCACTGTAATTCCAGTTTCTTTGCTAAGCATAGCACACACTGCCAACAACAGATACACTAATATATACCACCAGATTTTGAAGAATGTTACCCAGCAACACCATTTTGACGGTAAAGAGCCCATATCTTTGGAAGAATGCAAACAATTTATACGGTGTTTGGAACCGATTCTTTCGTCCCTGTTGTGATTATTTTGGGTTAAGCATTTAGTTTTTGGCCAATTACAACTTGTAACACTTTTCTGAATCGTTGTAGCGATTCTCTCGTAGCGTTTCTGGCTGCATTTTGAGTAAATAGATTTGTGTTCGCATACTCTAGAACAACATGTTGAGTCTCTGTAGCTGACGTGCGATGAATATGCGAGTAGGGAGAGGAAGAAAAGGTTGCAGGCTAAAATATCTGATCTACCTGAAAATATAGAAAAAAAATATTAAAATATATCTCATAAATTGATGAAATATTTTTTTGATATTTATCTTTGCTACAAGTTTGAACTCTTTCGGGGCACCTGTTGCAATAGTGTGATGTTTGCTATAGTAGCTGCATTTATATGCTAAAGAATAAATATTTCAATATTTAATTACATGGCATTTATAAATTGACCCTAACTTTTCTCCCGGGGTATAGGTAATGCTGTCCAAAATAGGCTGATATAGGTAGTAGGTATGTACTGATACCACAAGAATAATTTATATATTTTCGTGCCGGTACCTTCAGTTGCGTGACAAATATAATAACGTAATAAATGACCCTTTTGCAGGGAACAGCTAATAATTATATTAGCTTATTTTTGTTACATGTTATTAGGTTCTTGTATGTTCTCCAGAGTTGTGAAAAGAATAAATAGTAAGTTAAATATTTATGTTTGTTTTGAAAGGTTCTTCGATTTGTTAAACAAAATTTATATACGGCTTTTAAATCGTTATATGAATCATACAAGGTTTCATTCATTTCCATGCATAAAATATCTTTTTATAAAAAAGTGTGAAAAAAAATTAAATCATTAAATAGAAGGGCATAAGATTAAGATTTATGCTTTGCCACTATTGAAATGCGGCCTTCAAATTTGTATTTTTTTTAATAAAGTGCTTTAAGGCGTTAGAGGTTTTGCTTTATATTTTAGCGAGTTAACATTATTTATATGAAAATTAAATAAAATTATTAGATGACTAAAATCGTGTCAAAACATTACCCTGGCCATGTAAGTGGATTGTATCAAATTATTATTATTATTCAAATTATACAGTTTAACCCATATAAGGTTAATATGTAACAGGCTTTGCAGAAATATTTTAAATTAAATATATACTTAAAATGTAAATTTCAATGCATCTGAAATTTTGCTTATATTGCAAACTTGTTACAAGAAATGCGTTCGAAGGCAATACTATTAGAAAACTAAGAAGAAGAATTGCCAAAGTTCTTTATAAAATCACCCACCCACCGGCCACACCCAAACAGAAAAGCGATGGTATCTTCCTGGATAAAAATTGTCGATCGTGGACAAAATATTACGTGTAACTCTTTGTCATCAAACAGATAAACGAATTAATCGCTGAACCGATACGCTACTTAACGGAATTGATTCGTATTACAGGGGTTTATCCAACTCTAAACCGGATTAGTAATTCCTAGTCATAAAAAATCCGATCCTACTCTTGTGAAAAATTACAGACCAGTTACTATTCATGACAATATCTCAAAAATTATAGAAAGACTGTATTATAATAGATTTGTGAACTTTCTAGAACACCATGCGCTAATCAGAAAAGCAATAAGTTTCATGGACTTTGTCTATAAAAGATATGGTTTCCGAGAGAACATACTTAGATTGTTAGAATCCTTTTTAAGGGACAAAAAGTTTTGTGTAAGGATAAAGAGTGAATTATCGGATGAAACAAGTATAGGCATTGGTGGGCCCCAGAATTTGGTACTTGGACCACTGTTGTTTCTCTTATACGCCAAAGACATGTCCGATCATGTTACGGAGGGCATAAAAGTTATGTTTGCTGACAACACGACAATAATAGTGGTCTCATCGCCGTGCCCTGTAGATCTCAGACTGAAGCTGAGAAGGGCTATTGATCAGTTCAGCGCTTGGGGCATATCAAATAAATTGATATTCAATTTTAAAAAAAGGGTTTCCCTCAATTTTTGTAACTCCACTTATAGACAAAATATAATAATGAACAGTCTAGAATGCTCCAACACATCCAAGTTTCTCGGACTGTATTTAGACAGTTTGACAAACTGGAACGCTCAAATAGACCACAATTGTAACAAAATAAATAGGGGTTTATAAGTTAAAGAACACCGTGAATCAAGAAGCACTTATTAATATGTTTTACTCTTTTCTTTATAGCCACCTTTGTTACAATACCCCCTTTTGGAGTATCGGCGTGTAGTGGGCAAGAGTATTCATTATCCAAAAAAAAAGTTTTTCGGTGTATCTTCAATATCTCTTTTAGAGGTAGTTGTAGACCAGTTTTTGCCTCCTAGAAAATCTTAACATTTCCATGTGTATATATTTACAAAACACTACTTTTTATAAAGCAAAAATATAATAGTTTTGTTAAGAATTCTGACTTTCACTCTTATGAAACCAGATGTAATGCCTTTTTCACTAGCGAAAAGCATAACTCAACTAAGATTGAGAAATCACCGGTATATAACAGAAAGAAGTTTTTCAATAAATTACTAAAATCAATAAAAGGTTTGGAGTACAACAAGTTCAAATTAGAGGTAAAAAAATTTACTTTTAAGAAAGTGTTACTATTCCACTAAGGACTGTTTAACAGACAACTTACTGTGAAAAGTTAGGAGGTAAGGTTAAGTGCTTGTCTTCTTAATTTTTTTTTAAATGTGTTACAAATATTTGTTTAAATAAGTGAAATTTGTCAGTATATTTGGTAATAGGACTTTTTATATTTTGTTTTGTTCTTGACGTATACACCTGTACTATGTATGGCTTAAGTACAAATAAAATGAATATGAATATGAATATTAAGGTATTTTTTTTCACTCTGTGATTGCGGTTTAAAATTTCTCAACTTTTTAGTGCACTTGGTTAGATATATTACTTTTATCGGGGTGGTTAATAAAAAAATATATTGTCAGACGTCTTAAATCGTTTCGATTGGTGCTAGATTTTTTGTAATTTTTCAGAAGTATTTTTAATATTTGACATAGGTAAATACCTAAATTTTTAAAAATTGTTTAACTTTTTTTTATTTTTAATTACAAAATGAAACTCTTTTCGACAAAAGAGGGATGGTAATTTTTACATGCCACTTAATTTTAAGAGGTACTACTTTCTAAATTTTTGCTTCAAGAGAAGAAAATTAAAAACCAACCATTCTAGGATTTTATTAAGGGAATTTTGAACCATTCAGTGTACAAAAGAGGCATCAAAAAAGGCTGTGAAAAACTATCAACATTTGATGGAGTATTATTTAACTTTTAAATTTCACCAGCTCTAAATTTAAGAATAATTAACAAATATTCAAGCAATTCTATTTCAATCATTTAAATTCATTCAATTCAAATCAAATGATAATTATTTATCGCGCGCCTGTACATCATATAGGTAGCTATACAACTGGTAATATTATGTTAATTATTAAAATTAAAAGACACAAAACCAAAATCTAAATTTAAAATGAATAAAAAATATAAGAAAGACATTTCAATTTCTAAAAAAGACTGATGTTTTAGAAATAATCTAAAATTTGATACATATTTGTAATGCTGTGGTTTAATAATAAAAATTCAAAGATTTTTATTGATGCAAAAATATTCTTTAACAGAAATGTATGAGGCATGTATTTATATTTACGAAGTGGGGGTTTCTTTTATTAAAAGCAGAGACGAGGTGGGAATTTTCTTTTTAGTCTCGTTTCGAGTAACCAGATTAAATGGTGTCGAGACAAGACGAGAGTACAAATTTTAATAATATTAATAATGTTATTATTAATTGTTTGATTATTAAATAAATACAATAGATAGAGACCGCCCGAAATCTGTTTGAGTTCGAAAGTTGTTTCTAGTAAAAAATTATTGACTTTAATCTTTAAATAATATGCAGGCACTTTAAAAATTAAAGTGAAAATTACGTTAGTAAGTAGCAACAAATTACAAGCAATAAAAATTCCTTACCTACAACACTGGCTACTGCTTCAGTGTGAATCGGGTGCGAAGCGAACAAAGCTCCTGCCACGTGAGATCCCACGTTCCCTTTGCCTCTCGGCAATACCTTCTTGGCAATTTTCATAAGCAGGTACGTTGCTGAGCAATGCAAGATCACATTGAATAGATGATAACCCCAGGGGCTGAACTCTCCCACTAAGTAGTTTAGACGAAACGTCAAGACACTCAGCGGTCGGTAGGACCCATGGGAGCCGCTGTCTGCTAGTGGGGTACCCCAATAGTCGTTTCGTAGTAGTTGTGACCAAGGAGTTCGTGGTAGAAGATCTGGATTAGTCAAAATTGCACGCCTGCAAGAAAAAATAAAGTGTAAATTGCGAATTTTAATGTAGAAACTATAGGAATGTTTTATTTACATTTTCGGACTACAAGTTAGAACTACAAAATCAAGCGTATAGTGGTGGATATTAGCAAAGATCCATTCTAGCTTGCGCAATAGATAACTCATTTAAATGGGACGCCTTGAATCGGTTCGGAGACATTAAGGCTCGCCGAAACTGTATCATTTCGTCCGGTAACCCTCGACTCGCGAACGGGAATAAGACGCGGCGTTGCCATTCACTAATATTAGAAAAGGTCTTTTAGTTAAAAGATGAATATTGAATTTGGCTGATAATCTTTGGGGTTGAAATTTGATACAGTTTGTAGGAGTAAGCAAACGTTTTAATAGAAAACAATCTTATTCCTACAAAAACCTAAATAACTAAATCAAACAGTAGAAACAACGGTAATATTATTTTAAGCAAAAAGCAGTTTTAAACCTATTACCTTATACAGATAGGGGAATATGTTTTGTTTTGTGATATACTTGTATTTAGGGGGTGAGTTTTTATATTATGTCCCCACCTACAGGGTTATTTATTAACAAAGATAGAGGAGATGCAAATATAAAAAGGTTATAGTTATACTCTGTATCCTGTTTATTTTTATAAAAGGCCATACTCTACTGATTTCAAAAATATATAATTTGATTATATTGGCGCAAGGTGTTTATTACTTATTTTAGATTAACCACAACACTACTATATTACAAATCTTGTTACAGTTAAACCAAAATAATTGAAAAAAGGGTTGCGCCAAAGTAGAATAACTATATATTTTTAAAATCAGGAAAAAAGGCATATAGATAGGCATGCGATAGCCGTTTGGTTTTTTTGTAACGTATTCTGGCAGTTTAAAAAAACCCTAAAGCTTTTATATTTACACTGTTTCTCTATTTTCGGTAATAAACCCTGTAGGTAGGGTTAAAAATATAATGACTCACCCTGTACATTTTTGAAACAAATAATTGTCACTTTTTTAAATTAGGTAATAAAAACAAAGCTAAATAATTTTATAACAACAGGCGTGTTTTTCATAAACAACAAAATTTGGGGGAAACAATATAAACAGCAAAATAGTTTTTTGTAACGAGTAACTAAAATCATTTTTTTAGTCGTTGCCGTTTCCAGAGGTTAATACAGGCGCCATAGAAAAATATATACATCGTGGGATAGCCGCAAATTATTTTTGGTAAGAGTCTGCGGTCACTACTGTCGTCTGCCGGCTTCCTCAACACACTTGGCAACATTGCGCGTTAATTTCTAGGATGGATGCAGGCTTCTCTAAGCCTCCATCTATCTAAGGGGGCCTGAACGTTGCCGTGTCTTGTTCGATCTACTGTGTAGCTATATTGATCTATGATATTACTAAAATCAAAAATCTAACCTATTCCGTAAGCTTCAAATATATATGTATTTTATTTTCATACATGTAGGACAAATATTTATATTTTTAGATTAGTGTAAGTAAACTATAATTTGACGAATAAACTATGATTTGCATTTCGATTCATGTTGCTAATTTAGGAGTTATGGAGGCATATGCAATTAAATTGTAGACAAGATAAAAATGCTTTTCTAAAGTTGCTTATTTACGATGTTCGATGCCTTGGGGCAAATCGGGGTTATTAACCTAATTTAAAATAGTTCTCATTATTGCTTCTATTTAATTAGTTTTGATATTTTAAATTTTAGTTTAATCGTGTTGGGTTAGTTATAATATAAATAATATTAGAAATTGATTTTGCGTCTATTTAAAATATATCCTAATATCTGAGCCCCCAAAAAAGTGATTTGTAATCATTCACATTGTCAAGTCTGGTGATATATGGCGTATATTTTATAGTTTTCTGGTTTAATTTTCAAACTACATATACTTGCCATTGAATTTTGATGGTATCTCACTATTTTTTATTTAAAACCAATTTTATTTGGTTTGCTAAGCCTAATACCCAAATATGTCTTGATCAGGGTATTATGGAAGGCCCTCCCGCTTTTGAAGTTATTAATTTTTTAAATTTTTTTTAAGTCTTTTCGACAAATATAACTTAATTAAAAAAACTCTTAACTGTGTGCCATTAGGTTTTTAATATTAATAAATCTTCTAATACTGCCATTACGAATGTTATCTACGTACCTTATTTTAAGTTTTTTTAATTATAGGAATAAAATGTATAATTTACATTAATTTATTCTTATTATATGGCAGAAAAATATATTCTTTTAATCCATCATTTCATAATTCACTAAACTGTAAAAATATTTTTCTTATTAAGAGATAAAACCGAGCGTTTTTTTTCATTTACACAAAGATTATTACGTGCTTCGTAGTGAGTCTGAAAATGTTTACATTAATTACTTGTCACTGTTTAGTTTTTATATAAATGAAAGTTCAAGGAAAATATTCTTGTTGCGGTTCGGTGTAATTACATTAATAACAGTCTTTTCTTTTTTAATAAATTTATTTAATTAAATAAATGGATCGGAATAACTGCTATTTCATATATGGTGCGAGTTTGTAATATCAAATAAATTCAATAACTTGAAAACGCCTCCGAGTCCTTCGGCAATTACAGTTTGATTGTGACGTCATCTGCGTCAAAGTTAAGACGGCATACACATTTTTTTTTCAAACCCCCCGTATATTGTTTTCTTTAATTTCCGGAAGTAAACTATAATTAAACTAATTATCTATGATTTATTTTATGACTAATGTTGCTAATTTTGGAGTTTAGAAAGTTACATGCCTTTGAATTGTTGGCAAGATAAAAATAATCCTGCTTTCCTAGAGTTATTAATGCTGTGAAAATTCGAGTATGATAATATCGTTTATTACTTTACATTCTGTATGCATTTTCATGATTTGTATGATATGGGACCGCCCAGACAAACATGAAATTTCAAAAATCCTTTTAATATTTTTTGAAATTATTGTACTCAGTTATTAAATTTAGCTCTTGGAGAATTTAAAAAGAATCAAGTAAATTGGTATATTTACCGTTTTGCCGCTTATATTTACCTGTCTTTATCTAATAAAAATGGGTAACTAAAAAATGCCGATATAATTTACCTATATAGTGTTATCGATATTTATCTATAATAATTGATGAATATCGATAGTTATCGATTTAATGATAATTGTCGACATATTGATAGTTACCGATACTAATTTATCCATAGGTGAATTAGAATGGCTTATCAATAGGTACAATCTAATACTGCCTATGCCGAGTCACAAACACCCTATCCGCTAGGCTCATTATACATTTAGTACGCCACATATAATAAAAAAAAGGGGTATCGGACATGCTTTTGGCTTTGCTAACTTTGGCGTTTATTCGTTTATCTAATTCTGTACATATTTTTTTTTAATTCAGCTTTATTTTTCAAATTTTTACGTTAATTTTCAGAAATATGACATCAATGTTATACCTATATCCCAATGTGCTGAATAATGAATTGTTAATAGAGTAACTGTAACGGTTATGTTTTCGAAGGTAGTGGTGGGGGCATAAATACAAGAAGCATCGTGAACCTTAGCGTTCGATTTTAATCGTTTTAGATATAATTAGTGAGTTGTGGTGGACGCCTCGTGTCCAATATTTGGTATGCTGTCAGAATTGCCAGATAATATATTACCCACATTTGAGGACGTTATGAAATATTTTCTGTGGATTCGAGAGAAAATTTTAAGTAGAAGTGCTAAAGAACCTAGTGTGTGTAAAATATCAATAGCCAAACTGTGGAATAAAGCTTTTCTATATATTGTGTCAAACCAGCAGATTTTTCATCTAATTAAAGAGTACCATAAAATACAAGCTTTTAAATAAAAATCTGAAATCAACTTACAATAAAAAATGTATACAACAATTTGAGGTGTTTAAAGGCGCAGCTGAGAGACTTTTTGAAATATCGTCCTGCAAATGCAAAGGTTTTGTCACATGTAAATATATTATTAAAGTGCCTATACCTGAACGTGAATTTCTAACAGATCAGAGAAGAAAAAGAAAAATGGCGATAAGAGGAGTTGATTTAAAAACTACACAAAGGCTGAAGACAACAGCTGAGAGAATATTAAAAGAAACTGCGACACGACAAAAGAAAATAAAAAATCAAGTTACTAAGGAAAGCGGATTGCAATCAGAAGCTTTTTTTAAGGAACTGCAAATTGAAGGAAGTTCCAGCGATACCGACAGCAAGTTTCAATGTTTTGTAAGTCCGCCATCGACGTCAAAATCTTCCAAATGAGAACTGGATTACCAATTTTAGCCCAAGCCTGCGATGAGACAGGTGTGTTTGACAGATCTGCTGCAATTTTGGTAAATGCTGCTTTTAAAGAGATAGGTATTTTAACAGAGGAAGATCCTTCAAATATAATAGACAGAAGTGAGATAAGAAGAGAAAGAATTGTTCTTAAAACAAAAAGATCAGATGAAAATATTTTTTGCCACGGAATATATTTTGACGGAAAGAAGGACAAAACTTTAATTATATTATAGATAAAAAGACGGAAAGACTTACAGAAGTACTATAATGGAAGAACATGTTGTTATAGTCGCAGAGCCAAAAACAACTTATATCGGCCATGTGACTCCAACTTCAGGAAGTGCAAAAGAAGTAAAAACAAATAAAATGAGTTTTCTGCAGGAAAAAGTAGGAATTGTGTGACAAATAGAAGTAGATCTAGGAAGACCTATACAGTGGTTTATGTGCTTGCTACCCGTAAACGAACTTCCATTGCGTCATTTAACGCAGAGTTTGGATGGAAAAACAACCGGTCCTAAAAGATATTCTAAAAAAGAAGGAAACTTTTCGAAAATGGCGAACTTCCAGCAGTTGATTTTAAAAAAAGTAGCATTTCACTCAGTAGATTTAAATGTTTTAAATACAAACCAGAGGTACTTGCTCGAAATGTGTGAAATCCTTCAGATGAATTAAAAATATTAACAGAGTATGTAATGAAAGTATATGCCTTAAGTTGGTTCGAAATCCAAAAACCAATCGTCCTGCAAGTATGGGTCTAAACATCTATATGGTATAATAAAAAAATGTCACTATCTTTCTCAAACACTTAAGGATATAGTAGATCCAGTAATACAAAAGAATGGATATTTCGGCCATCCAGAGAACTTGTTGTTAGCTATGTTAGCAGATGAGCGCCGACATATAAGAAAATTGGGGTTGAGGCGTATATTGAAATCAAGCTCAAAAAGACCATGTACATGGGTTTAAAATACCAATATTTAATTACGATGCAAACGACTATATAAACTTGACTAACTGGAGTACAGTTACTGAGCCACCATTAACAGCAAATATTTCAGATAATAAGTTAAAAGCTATAATTGAGAACGTACCTGAGAATATCGACATTTCTCACACAGTTCCCGTGTCATGTCGAAACATGTATAAAATTAGTTACAGAAGCCTCAGCTGCAGTATGTGGGATGGAGGAAAGACATGGCTTTATCAGAACTAGAATTGCTTCAAGACATGTTTTGCCGCAATTTGAAACGAAAGCACAATTTTTACCAGTAATTAAGACAAATAGATATAATATTTTTTAATACGTGAAGGTGCAAGAACGGGCGGGAGAGTGGAACTCTACCACCTTATCGTGGTGAGTTTTACATAAAACAAGCGAAGAGCTGCATTGTTGTCACTATAACTTGGATATTATGTAGTATTCAGAAAAACTAAATTTCAAGTCAGTCTCGGCAGCTGAAAAAACTATTGCAGGTAAGCCAAAATTAGCAAGGTTATTAAGGTTCTTCTGCCTATTCTTATCGAATAAGTATGGGGTCACTAAAAAATGCGGATATAATTTACCTATAGATTGATAACGATTAATTGATATTTATCGATATAACGGTTGTTACCGATACTAAATTATCCATAGGTGAACTACTATGGTTTATCAATAGGTAAAATCTAATATTGTCTACACCTAGGCACTAACCTCTTATCCGCTAGGTTCAATTAACATTTAGTAAACCACAGCGATTGTTAAAGTTTAAAATATTAATTAAAAAAAAACGGGACGGACATGCTTCTGCTAACTCGGGCATTTATTCGTTTATCTAATTCTGTAAACATTATATCCGAGGACGCCGCAATATAGCGAAATACGCTATCATATAATTATTAATGCTGTGAAAATTTCGAGTATGTAAATATCGTATATTACTTTATATTCTGTATGCAGCTCCACGATTTCCATGATATCGAACTACACGTAGACACTGGCTTTAGTTTTTAATGGTTTTGCAAGTGCATTCAATACCTGACTAGAAATGTAGATTCACTGTTTGTTTTAGGGTTAAAATTATTCATTTCGTGTTACATGATATTTATTTCAAGTATTGTGGCTATAAAAAAAATAGCAATAAAAGAGCTATGATAAGTTGAACACTTGGTAACAAAACAGGCAAATTATTGATAAAATCATTGCTTTTTACTGTCTTCGTAAGAGAAAAGTATTGTAATCGTGAAAAAAACTGTCCGTGATTTTTCCAGATCAGTGTCCGTAGGTGCAAAAAATATGTTTTCTTAATTCTATCGGTCTGTCTGTCTGTTTGTAGGTCTGTTTATCTATTCGTAGCGTAACTAAAATCTACTTACCCGTTTGACTTCAAAAGTGTAAGTCAAATATTAAGGGTCATATGGGGAGGATAGGGTAACATTTTTTTTTAAATCCAATATGGCGGATAAAATGATAAAAGGTCATTACTAAAAAACTACTAAAAACTAATTCAATTTACCTGCCCAAAACCAAATATGACAACATTGATGATTGATAAAAAATAGCAGTCTAATTAAATGTTTAAAATTAATAAAATCTTTTGTTTTATAGATTTTTTTTTATAGATTATGTAAATGATTATAAATTGATAAAAACTATAAATATAATAACATCAAAATAATTTAACAACAAATATTTGTATATATATAGTTTGTATGCACGTATGAATGTTAAAATAAAAAAAAAAGAATTATTTAGATATAAGATGTATACTGGCTGTTACCTTTGGATCGTGATCTTTGGGTTACGAACCTCAGATGGATTATTAAATAATACTAGAGCTGCATGTGGGCTTGACTGCTGTGACACTTAGTTATAGATATTAGGCTAGCATCTTCTTCCTACTTTCAAGTTTTAAGATAAATAATAACTTAACCAGACCTTTAAGAATAACTAATACTTATGAGGTTTACCAGTAACAAATACTTGCTGACCTATAAGAAAATTAATTACCTTGAGGTTTTTAACGATTTTATTATTTTCTTTATCTTATAAACAGGCTTAGGTTAGGATATATGGGGATAGGTTAGGAAGGTGTTTCCCAGCAGCTCGGTAGGTGCTTTGCGGAAGTTGCAGTATAACTAAGGCGTGGATATGAGACTGAAGTCAAGTCTGAAGCTAATGGAAATCGCATCGCTATTTACTATAGTGACTATTTTCCAGTAAGTGAGCTTATATTATCTTTAAATAAATAATTCACGTGATATTCTGTGCAAAATGTAGTTGGGAAACTCTTAGTCTGAGAGGTAATGACAATATGTAAAATATAATAAAGATGCATTATCACAAATTTGAATTTGAGCATGCGCAAGAAAATATATACAAAAGAAATATTCAGAAAAAAAAATTGAGAAACTTTTAGTCTATGAGGTAATGACAATATATAAAATAAAAAAGATATAAAATAAAAAAGATATGTATTATCATAAATTTGAAATTGAGCATGCGCAATGTTACTATTCAAGAGAACATGATACAAAAATACAGCAAAAGCTATAGAAAATATATACAAAAGAAGTATGCAGAAAAATAAATTTGAAAAAGTCAGCGAAACATCTTTTGTAACGAATTCTACCACACAAAATATCTAAATACACAATTAGGAAAAACCCCTGTATCAGGTTTTTCCTTGTAACGAAAATTTCTTTTAATCACATATTACTATTAATTAATGTATATAAAGTTATAATCAAATAATTATGTGCATATATAAACTGTGTTATGTGTGAAATCTGTTACGAGGAAAGTTCCGAGTAGTCACCAATTTACCGATTTTTTAGATCGTAGTTTTTCGTTTACAAATAGGTTTAAATAAGGACAGTACTAACATATGCTACATGAGGTTTAAAGACAGAAAGAAGCTCGATGGGCGCAGACCCGGCTTTGAATATCATCCTCCATCCGATATGATGTTCAGAGTATATGTGAAATAAATAACAGCCCAAATCTTAATTAAAATTTCAGGGCGCTTAAGAATTTTATATATTAACAAGAACGTGGCGTCAGTACCTGGGTTTTTTACGTAAATCAAATATTCTGCTGAGTGTTATAATTCTGCCAAATTTTGGTGTAATAAAAATTTAGGTGTTCTATTTAAAAATTGAAAATTTTCAAACTTAGCTTTTAGTTTACGTTTGATAACTACAACACATTAGTCGAAACGTTGCGCGAAAATCAAAAATAAGGGCAATGGATTAACTAAATGGTTTTAATAAGTCTGCAATGACTATATCTTTTAAATATTCTTTCTTATATTATTTTTTAAAATTGATAGTCAATTGTTTTTCTAGTACTTTATTTCAAAAGACTACGAAATGCTTAAAAGTCTTGCAATAACTTTTGTTTCCAAAATAAACAATTTTGCAATTTCTTCTTTTGCGTAAAATTTCACAACAGGTTCAACAATTTCTACAACAACTTAGTATAATAGCTTAATAAAACTTTGAGCAAATTTTACAAAACTGCAAAACTATTAACAGGCAAAATCCACGGGCACCAAATTGAAGTGATTATGTATCAATCTATCAGTGGATGTAAGTTCTAGAGACGTTCATCTTTCATAATTTTGATGTTGCCAGAACCGGAAAGTGTGCAATTTTTTGTTCATAGTCCCACCCGCTGGTATTACAGCCGCTAAAAAGCTTTGAAATGTTTTTTTTATGACTGCAGTTTGTTTATAATGCTAATAGATAGTAGCAATAAATTATAAAATAAGGTAGCAACAAAAACTTCATCAAAAAAATATTAGGAATACGGAGGAAATTAAAATATAGCAAATACATATATATATATATATAAAAACATATTTGTTCATAAATGTATGACAAATTATCTAATTTTAATTTTTAAAATTACTTTTAATGCATTTAAATAATAAAACTAGCCTAATCTTGTAGATTTTGACCTGGTCGTCTCGAATCGGATGGCCAAAATATTTGCGGAGATCTGATTTTCATAATATAGGCAGTACTTTATTTTTATAATAGTAATAAACCTTTGTCATTGTTTAGGCCTATCTGAAACTTTTAATAGTTGGCTTTTGCCTATCTATGGTACTAAAATTTAGTAAATGCATAAGCCAGTCCCTATATTAAGAAAGCTTATGAGTTATATTTTGGATGCAAGGTTGGTGACCAAGATAAAAAATAGAAGAAGTTGATTAATCCCATTTGGTATACTTGTGGTTTGGCGGGAGCCGAAATACCACATATCTGATTGCTCTCCAACTAGCAGATGTATTACAGTGTAAAATGATGCTAATTTGAATTTAAGATACCCAAATTATCCATCTGCTATCGTCCTGGGTCACATAGTAATACCTTTCCTAGTCCCGTCCCGCCAGAGGAATACAGTCTTGTTTGCGATGAACAATTAAATGTCAGAGACACCGATTCCTCAGATCCCTCAAATTCTGAGGACCCAAATTTCGTTTCTGAGCCCTTGAATAGCAAGAAACCACACGAAATAATGTAATCCGAATTAAGTGACCTTATAAAGTACTTAGATTTGCCCAAACAAAAGGCGGAGTTGTTAGCATCTAGATTACAACAGTGGAACCTGCTTGATGATAAGGTAAAGGTATCTATTTATAGACGGCGTCATAAATCCCTTATGCCATTTTTAAAAATTATGAGTGACTTAATGACTTGCCATGATATTAATGGTCTAATGAGAGTTTTAGATATAGAACATAACCCTCATCAAGGGCGACTTTTGATAGGGTCGTCGAAACTAAGTCTTAAAGCATTATTATTGCATAATGGTAACAGACTTCGATCCCTTCCCATAGGTTATGACGTTCATATGAAAGAAACATATATGAATTTGAAAGTAATAGCTACTTTGCTTGGTATGCAGTTAGGTTATACCAAGTACTGCTGCTTTCTTTGCGCATGAGACAGTCGAGCTAAAATGGATAACTATAAAAGAAAAGTGTGGCCACAAAGATGATCTTTTGAACATGGAGTGACAAATATTACTAACTTTTCTTTTATTCTCCCAAATAAAATTTTACTTCCACCATTACATTTTAAACTTGGCTTAGTGAAAAATTTTGTTAAATCTATGCACAGGGTTGGTCCAGCCGTTAATTACCTAAAACCGAAATTTCCCATAACAAGTGAAAGAGAGAATATTTGTGGAGCCTCAGCAACTTCTCTCTCTCTCTCATCTAAATTTGACGTTATGCTTGACAGGAACGAAAAAGAGGCGTGGGATGCCTACAAAATGATTGTAACCCATTTTCTACACTCCCACATAGAATATTTCCCCGAAAACGGTGGAGACGTTAGTGACGAACACGGAGAATTATAAAAGAAAGAGGTCAAAAAATAAAAGAAAATAGATTAATTGAATAATTACAATGTTGTTAAGTAGTAACTAGGGTAAGAGTTCATTAAAAATTATGTTTTAAATGTACTTCTTCAAGTTGTCAAATTGTGTGTATACGTAATAAACGGTATTAACAATTGTACTCCTATTTCTTATTTACGACCTCGGAAAATTAAAAAGAAATATTTTGGGTCAAGTTCAGTCTCTTATTTTTGCGTAGGCTCTTTAAAAAAACTTTTAATATGTTGGTCAATGTTATTAGTGGCATATTTATATTAACTAATGCAAAACACGTAAGTTTTTACAATTGTAATTTACATGAATAAATGCCAATTACATTCTTTTTTTTACAATTAAAAGTCATTTTAACAATTGGACCTACATTTGATAGCTACATATTTTAGTGGCTCTGTTGAATTTTTTCATAAACATGTTTAGGCTGCCGCCCTTAATGTAATTTCAGATTTACAAATAACTTTAAGTAAACTTAAAACGTAGCCTATAACTTTAGAATTTATGTAAGTTCATCAGCTGTGATTATTTGATTAGAAAATAAATTTGCGAATTTGCTCTTAACAAAAATGGCTAGTGCAGTACACTACGGGTACAAGCAACGTCGCCCACGGATTAGGCTGGCAAATGACATCTTAGTACTCAGGTTTTTTTTGGATCCGTAGCACCATATAAACCTATAACCAATTCTGAAGAAGTAATTCATCCATAATATCTCTAAGAGACCTGTTTTAATAATTCCAGAAAAGAAAAACAATGTCTCGGTCTCAGTCAAGTGGTTTTAATACAGTGAAATGATTATGATTACACATGTTTCACCAAATAAATAGGCATCGTCAGATCTAAAATGCATTAAGAACCTAATAATAATGTGTTTAGTAAATTAAGCATTAAAAAGCCGACCTTGAAACCACAACAACATGTAAAATATATAACACTAGCAAATGCAACTTCATAATTAGAGAAACACTAAAACGAGGTTATGTCTTTCAACAACAAATAAATAAAATATTTTATTAATTAATTAGTTTTATATTATTTTATTTATTTGTTGTTGAAAGACATAACCTCGTTTTAGTGTTGTATATACTAATTATGTAGTTGCATAATAACGATATTTTATGTGGTATATTGCACTATTTGGGGCTTTCGAATTCGGTAATTATTTTGTAAATATAAACCAACTTGTTAAGATTGGTGGAGACATTTCTATGCCATTAGGTATTTTGTCAGGTGTACCTCAGGGGTCCATTTTCGGCCCTCTACTTTACATTCTATTCACACCCGAAATAATTAAAGCCACTAAATACTGTCCAATTTATCTTTACGCGGATGATACGCAAATGTATCTTTCTTTTCCACCCAGCGACCTTACATCTGGCTTAAATAAAACTAACTCCGATATGGATAATCTTTATAATTCAGCGTCTAAACACTGCCTTAAAATGAATCACTCGACAAGTTTTAATATTCGGTTCGACCAAAATAAAACAGTCACTTATTACTAAAATAAAACTTAAGGTGGGTAATACAGAGGTGCTATGTACTAATGAGGCTAAGAACCTCGGTTTAATTCCGGATACGGACCTTAAGTTCCGAAGTCATATTAGTAGCTGTATTCACGTTGCCTATACTAACTTGAAAAAGATCTATGGTGTATGAAATGTTTTACATAAAAATTCTAGAATGATTTTGTGTGTATCTCTCTATGGTCCTTTCGTTGATTCATAGACGGCTAGAAGAATACAGGTTGCCCAAAACTCGTGTCTTCATCTTATTTATGTTGTACGGCGCCGGCAGCATATTTCACATATACTAATGGAAGCAAACTGGCTTAATATGAAAAACCGTAGGCGCTTACACGCAGCTATTTTCTGACGTGCATACGTAAAATCTCCAATTCAGAGGCCGACTCACACCTCCCGCTCACAAACACACATTCTTTAGGTCGTCATTTACACACCAAATCGCGAATATTTATAATAATCTCCTTGACATATTAAAATCGCACTCGTTAATTAGGTTCTAAGAAAAAGTTACAAAAAAAACATATGTTGAATGATCAAAGCATTTCTCTAGTGTAAGTTAGAATTTTATTACGTTTGTACTGCTTGAGAGCTTTATGTTTTTTTCTAGGTCTTAATAGTTTTTAGACATTGTTAACATTTATGTATTTTTTCTCTGGCCTAAGTTGAAAAACAGAGAGGAGGCTCACCTGATCTTCGGCCTTTTTCCACAAGTTGTGTTATTTCTTTTTTGTCAAGATGCGTGTACTAATTATAAAAAATAAAAATCTTCTAACTAACTAACTAATTTTATTATACTTTTGCATATATATAAACTGCTTGAGAAAGCCATGGATATACATACATATACAGGGAGGTAATACATTTGTCTAAACATATTTTTCCTTCCCTCGTAAAAGGGAAATATTGTAATCGTGAAAAAATCACCCTCCAAGATTTTTGCAGATCTTTTCAATTCCATGGAAGAGAGACAGCGAAAAACTATTTACCCGATTGACTTCAAATTTTGGTAAAAAATTAAGGATCATATAGGGATGACTTGGTAACATATATGTAAAAAAAAACAATTGGCGGCCTAGTGAAATATAAAAAAAAATATTACTAGAAAACGAATTATACAATTTATTCTACTTTTTCAGAAACCAAGTATTACGTAGAAATCAACTGGTAAAATTTTGGAACGAATCAAAAATGACGAAATAAAATCGCCGCTTAATAAAACATTAAAAATTTAGCCTGAAAAAAGTGCTTATTAGATTGTTTTCAAATTTTCTGCATATAGAGATAAATTGGTAAAATTGTGATACGAATTCAAAACGGTGGAGCCAAATGGGGGTCAAATAAAATGTTTAAATCAACCTAAAAAATATCTTTTTCTTAAGTAGACTTCAAAATTTTATTAAATTAAAGGTGATATAGGGATTAACTGGAACGAATTCAACATGAGGGAACAAAATGACCGTCTTAGAAAAATCAATATTAAAAACAAAATAAACAATTTATTTTAAATAACAAATTAAGTGTGGCACAGACAGAAACTGTTTACTATGAATCCAATATGGTGGGATAAAATGGCGCTCAACAAAAATTTTAAAGAGACAGTATAATATACCTGTCAATCAATTACTATCCGCGAAAATAATTTGGTTTACATTTCACTATTCGTAATAAAAAATACGAGGGAAGTTCCGGGTAAAGAAAACGTAAAGAAAATGTACAGATTAATTTTAAATTTACTCTTGCCTTTAAAATATATAGATAATCGAGTGTGACATAGGATCAACGGCTACATTTTTAGTACACACCATTATGATGGCAAAATGTGTGATCAAGTGTTTATTGGTAAGATTTTAGTGCAAATCTAATATAGCAGAACAATTCGAAAAGTTGAAAAAACTGTGACGATATAGATGATAACCTAAATGTTCAGAGACTTTTAGTATATCGTTGAGATGATCAATATACCAAATCTCTTAGATTTCCAAATTTTTTAAAGCTCTTAGGCTTTAGATCAACATGATCTAGGTAAGATTTAAGTATTTACCTTTTCCGTAAAAGTTACTATTTTTATTTTAAACTTTAAGGAAGCTATGTTTTGTTTTTATTTTTAGAATTTACTGAGATATAGACGTCAGTCTCACTGGAAATTTATTACAAAATTGCATCGATTCGATATCGAAATTACCTTTTTAGTATCAAATATATAAAACTTAAATTATCGATGTTCTAAAGAATATGGTTCCATGTTTTAGCTAACAAAATAAAAAATTGTTTTTCCTCGTATTATTGCATTTAAAGATCCATTCCGGCTCAAAAATATATAAACAGCTAATTGCTAATAAAATTCCTCGGCTTGTCAAAAATTAGAAATAAATATTAACAATAATGGGCTAAGCAGATTTGTTAACAGTCATTACAACGAAAATTTTGTAATTTCTGTCAGGTGAAACATAGGGTGTAATATTTATATGTCACTTTGCAAAAGGGATCTACGTGAATGCTATTTACGTTTGCTGAGTAATTTCTCTTCTGTATATTTGTTTATACCTGTTAAATTCATTTTTGATCAGGCAACGTAAATATAAAAGTTTTGCTTCTTTTATTTATTTAATTCAATCATTAGTTTACATTATTTGTTGGTATCGAATTTAGTAATATTATGGGAGAAGTTACAAGTATACTTGATTATTTTTCAGCGATAATAAATATATACATTTATATTACAAGCCTGGTCTATTTAATGGGTAAGGTTAATAAAAATGAGGATTTGCTTTTACTTAGGATTTTTCTAGCTTTTGCTTACTTTGGTATTAATAAAATTTCAGCAAATCCTCTAGCTCTAAGGTTTTACTTATTTGGTTAAGTAAATTTGCTTGCGTGTGGTATTATTAATAATAAGCTTTTGCTTTTTAAAATAATCAAATCCTTTGACAAATATAAGTCAGCCTATTCAGTTGCTTATTAATATTTTACCAAAATGTTTGTTAATGTTCGAGCACAGAAATGATATAAAAATAGACGTAAGAAACTCACATAAAAAATTTTCTAAAAATGTATCGATTTACCCCTGAAAATGTACAGTGGCTTACTGAATATTTTTTAGATGAAGTCGAAGAGAAAAATGCAATTTTTTTTAAGATATGTATCCGATCCGGGTAAGATACTACGCATATAAAATAGAAGATTAAGGACGGTAATATTTAGATCGGTATAATACAGAATAAATTTAAAAAAATATGTTTGTATTTTAGGATTTTAAACTGGTGTTGGTGAAGACATAGGAGTTATTCAACCGACAGTGTCACTTAGAGTTAGAAATGTTGCTGCGAAATTTGTAGAAAAGGCCAATGCTTGGATACATTTGTCTTCAACTTCTGATGAAACCAATTCTATAAAAGAGATGTGGTTGCAGAAGTACAATTTTCCTACATCAATAGGAGCACTGGGTTGCACACATGTTTGCAGAAAAGGTTTTCCTAGCATAAAGCTATATATAACGCCGATGAACAGTTCACAAACGTGTGCGCAAACTATCCGGGGTCAGTTTATGATAGTAAAATTTTCAGAAAAAGCTCTGTTTGTAAAATCTTTAAAACATTTCAGAACGCAGTGTTAATATGCCATAGAGAATTGCCTTATGACTCCATATTCGAATCCGCAAACACTCGAACAGATTTCCTATAGCGAAAGTGTTATTATCGAACGTTGCTCTGGACAATTGAAGCAACGATTTCCAATTTTACAGAACACAGTAAGATTATCACTGCCTGCAATACCAACAATAACCGGTAATAACCGCATGCTTTGTTCTTCACAACGTAGCAAAATATTTGGGAGATTGTTTGGTAGATGATGACATTCAGAATGTTCCAGATGATGAAAGTGCATTCGATGTCGAAGAAAACTAGAATAATGACTTGAGATTACAAGGAAATATTAAAAAACGTAAATTAGAAGACTTTATTTATTCTGAATTTTTAATAAAGACCTTAAAACATTTTAATATTAGATATGACTTGTATGTAAATAGCCATTTTCAAAATAAAAAAAAAAACTAAAAATACATTCTTAGTAGAAAGAAACCAAAACTAACATCACTTTTTTACAGTAAAGACATCTCTAGCTAGGTTAACCTACCCACTGATAGGCCCGCATATGCTCTGTCAGTCTATAATAGTCTAGCCACCAGAGCTACCTTTCCGATAGAGTGGAAAAAAGCGAAACTCGTTTTGTTAAAGAAAGAGGACAAGCCGCATGATGAACCTGGGTCTTATAGACCAATTAGTCTTTTAGATGTGGTGGGAAAGCTATATGAACAGTTGATTCTTCTTAGATTTAATCAGGAGCTACGAAGAACAGAGGGCCTATCAGAAAGACAATATGGTTTTAGAGAAGGCAGACAGACAGTTGATGCTATTAATGAGGTGATCAGGATTGTCAAGGAAGCAGCAACATACTCTCCCCTCCGAAGATGCTTTGTAATAACACTCGATGTTAAGAATACCTTTAGCAGGGTATCCTGGCAGATTATCTAAGACGAACTCAAAAGGACAGACATTGACAAAAATATTGCCATGATTATAGCCTCATACCTATCGGAAAGGAGCATAATTTTGGAAGCGGAAAATAAGACAAAGCCACTTACAATTAGTGGGGGGTGTGCCACAGGGGTCCGTCCTAGGACCGACTCTCTGAAATATCCTTTATAATGGATATGTTGGAAATGGAAATGCCAGAAGAAGGAACACTTATAGGATTTGCGGACGACGTGGCAATAGTTGTAACAGCAAAAAGCGAAAGCAAGGAACACGGCACTACAACGGGTCACCAACTGGATGATTCAAAACAAATGTCAACTCACTCAAGACAGGCAGAACACTGAAGCGGTACTCCTGACAACTAAAAGAAAAATAGTTCCAGTACATTTCATTGTCCAGGGCATTCCCGTAACGCCAGGTAAAGCCTTAAAATATCTAGGGGTCTGGTTAGACACGAAGCTTGTGTTTGCTGAACACATTAATAAAACTATAGAAAAAGCAGAAAAGACCGTCACTGCCCTTACCTGTCTTATGCCTAATATTGGAGGACCCAAAGCTTCTAAAAGACGAATTTTGGCTAGTGTCATTCACTTCACTCTACGGTGCACCTGCATGGCACGGCATGACACGTAACAAGAAACTGGTTCAAAAGCTTTGTAAAATCCAGAGAAAAATGTCCATTCGAGTCTGTTCTGCACATAGGACTATATCAACTGAAGGTGTTGGTATCATTGCTGGAATAGCTCCCATCGAGCTTCAAATTATGGAGAGATCTGAAGTATACAGAGGTGTGCAAAGAAAAGAGGCTAGAGAAAGTCTCTTGACCAGATAAATATTAATTTAACACTTTGAGAACACTTGAACTATTAGAAAGTTTCAGTTTACACAACTTTTTGTTTTATTTATCCAAGCTGTTTTTCTTTAAGTTTGTTTGGTATGGAATGTTAAACAGACATTTTGCTGATGGTTTTTCATTATTTTAAACCCATTAGTAATCTGAAACAAAATCTGTGTCTGATTTTTCATTTAAGTTATAATTTTGGTTCTGCTCAAGACCAATTCGCCTGCTCTATTCGGGGGACACCGAATATTATCGGGTTCTTACTCCCTTATACTAGTGGCGCCGGCAGGGGACTCCACTGTATTTATTATTTTATTTTATGGCATTAGGTTGGCATAAGTCTGAAGTGAGGAAGAATGATAAAGGGGAATGTCAAACTTCTTCGAATTTTCTGTAGCTGATTTTCTCGCCCCTTTAGATTGGCTCTCCTTAGAGGTGCAACATGTGTCCGGCTTTATAAAAGTGCCCTAATGGACCGATTGATTGTTTTGTACTGAAAGTATGTCCTAAGTAATTTCTTTTTATAATGCAGTCCCGTTTTGTTTGGTTCCAGATTTGATCAACCACGTGGTAAGTCGATTTTCAAATTAGTTTCTTGCTGTGAGCTAATTCGCAATTATGTTTTATAAACAGAATGGTGTCCTGAATTTTGTTTTGGCGGTCGGTCCTCGAGAAGCCTTTCTAGATGTGGAAATTCCCTTTGTTGGTGACCGTTAACGTCGCAGAAGCCCTCTGGATGACTAGAGGTAAGGCAATTTCTTTGAATAGTTTTGTTGTAAATAACTTGTTTTTGCACATTCCGTGTCGATTTCATTTTAAGACAAACAATCGCTTGTAGGGTTTCAGGTTAGGAATTCAAGATATGGTTTTCGGATATAATTACAAATTATGGTGTAATTTTTGGGGCACATAAACCAAGAGTTCTACAATGGTTTTGGAGATGCTTCCTGTAAGAATACGAGGAATTAATTCTTAATTTTTATATTTATAAATATTATTTTAGGTAGCAGAAAGGAAGTAAGTAACGTATTTTTTGTAAAACAGCCTTGGCGAAATACTTTATATTAGCGCTATTTAAATTAATTTTCATATTTACATATTTGTGTCATGACATTTTGCCAGATGTTCACAGGTTGATGATAACATTCTAACAAGTACTTGCTTGATGTATTTATTTTTATTTCCTAACATCACTTAAATTGTAAAACATAAACGAAATTTCATTTTTTAAAATTATTTTATAAAACAACTCTTAAATAAAACAACTCTTAAAAAAAATGGAACAAAAGAACAAGGTGATCATTAAAATTTGACAATCTGCACTTTATATAGTGTTTTATTGAAAAGCCCTCCAAATCTTTATTTTGTCTGCATTTAAATATCAATATAGATTTTTTCCTAATTGAGTCACAGTCAATTAGGTGGCGCCCATTTTAATTTCGAAAGGCGTACCCGAGAATCTGCAACCTACAGCTCTCCGAAAAGATGACTGGCTGCCGTTCGTATGTATTGGTAAGTTAACAAGGACTTTATGCCATAAGATGCCCAAAATTTAAAATTTATCTAAAAAGTAGCTTTCTAGACTGATTTTTTTTAAATAATTTATGAGGCGCTATTTTGTTTTGTTGTCTTGGTTGCACACTAAAATATTGCAAACTGATTCCTTGGTTTTTGTGCAAAATTTGAAATAAATTGGATAATTTGTTTCTTCACTAATATTCAGTTCAATTTAATATTTCACTAGCCTACTATTTTGTACCGTCATATTGTATTTTTAACAACATAATACCAGGTCATCCCCACATAATCCTTAATGTTTTATCAAAATTTGAAGGCAATCCGGTAAGTACACAGACAGATTGACAGACAGACAAAAGGAATTAAGAAAACATATTTTTTGGCATCTAGAAATGCTAGAACGTCTGTAATTTTTTCACAATTACAAATATTTCGTTTGGCTTCCATTTTGTTCTGCCATTTTGAATTCATACCACAATTTTACCAGTTCATCTCTATACCACATAAATATTTTGTTTAGTCGTCATTTTATTTCCCTATCTTGGATTCGTAACAAAATTTTACTAGTTAATTACTACCTAACACTCGAATTTTTGCAAAATTTGAGATAAACTGGACAAGTTGTTTTTTAGTAACCAATTAACCAACATTTAAAGTCAATCAGGTAAGTAATTTTTAAGCAATGCCGCGAACAAACAGTTCCACAGACCGACAAACAGACAGACAGACAGACTGGAATTTAGAAAGCCTGTTTTTCGGCATCGTGATATTGAAACGTATTTTTTCACGATTATAATATTTCCTTTCTACGAGGGAAGTAAAAAGCATGTTTACAAATTCCGTTGCATATAAAAAGTATATTTTTCTATTTTTCGAAATTGTTGTAACCACCACACTGTTTAAATAATCAATTGTGTTGCCTCTATAAGCAAACCATTATAATAAAATACTTTTTAACTCTTTTAAAGAGTCTAAACAAAAAAGTATCATTGTGTTCAAGGCAATCTGAAATTTAAGTGAAATAGTACCTGCAGTTATACTATCATCACCTGGAAAGTTTATTTTTATAATAAACTAACTTCGTCTTTTCTTGCTGAAACAGGTCTTTTATTATGCATATTTCGACTAACTCACTTAATTTAAAAATTTATTGTTACATCTGCAACGTTTCTTGAATAAGGAAATATTGTTTGACGAAAACAAAGTAAATTTAAATTGCCAAGATGACGTCTAGGAAAGCAGTAATCACAAAGAGAGCTAGAAAGTTGGAACATCAAAGGGAAATAGAATGAGCAAAAGTAATACGATGTATAAATAATGACGTTAAGCTTTTCTTTTAAAAATTATGCCTTTTACAAATAGTATCTTTACGTCAATAATCGAAAAAATTGTCTTTCGTCATTTATGTTGATTTAAAAAAAAAACTTATAAATTCAATTTTTAAAATTAAATTCAAATACTTAATTAGAGAACAATTAAATAGAAACAATTAGAAGAAAATACATTTTAAAATATATTACCAGCAACAACTCAAAGGGTAAGTGAAAGATATTGCAGCTTTGTATCAATTTTTACTTTCCTCGTATTATTCAATTTAAATAATCTAAAATCTAAAATCTTAATAAAATATATGTGGACATTTTCTATAATCAGTTTATTGGAAGTCATATTCAAAGTAATCACTATACCTGGTAACAATGAACATATAGGGTATAGTTTAGGCGCCCTCATACGTTGAGCTTTGGAAGTAATTTATATTGAATTATATGCGTTCTATTATTCATTAAAAGAAAGACCAAGGCCAGATTAGAAAGTTTGCCACTATCTAGGAAAGGTTTTTGTATATTTTTGACAATAAAAGCACAACTTATTATTCACATTATTATTATTATCGAAATTGACAATCAATTTCTCCACATATGTTGGGTTCCAAGCCCATACCGGATGCATGCATCAAAAGGAGTTGGCTGGTTTCTATCAGTTCTATGTGTTGTCCTGTAAGAATTTTCTCACGATGTGATAAGTACTGAGCGGAACTGCCTTCTGGATGTCTATGAAGGTGTTAGTATGCAGTCCTATAATTTTCAGGTTCAGTTCTAGCGTTTTAGTAACTGGTCCAGTTGGTGATATGATTATCGGTATGACATGAAGCGTATTCAGTCGCCACATCTGCTATATCTCGACGGCCAGTCTCGCACATTTGGCCTTTTTCTCTTGATATTTATCCATCGTTGTATTGTTAGGTACAGCGACATCTACCAAATAAGCTTTGTTTCCTTATTTAACAGTACCACATCAGGCCGATTATTCATCGCCCATCTGTCGGTGATAATTGCCTAGTCATAGTACACTTTGAGGGCATTATTTTCAAGCACCGAACTTGGTTGGTATTTATAATAGGGTACAAGGTTGTTCAGGAGCCCGTATTTATTGGCAAACTTCTGGTGTATGATGTTACACACCTAGTTATGTCACTGGACTTAGTCCGCTAAATAAGTGCAGCCAGATGTTATATGCTGTATTATTCATATCATTATTATTATTTTAAACTAATCACAAAATATTGGTTTACATCACCTGTCTCGGATATGAGTATTAAAAGGAGTAGGTGGGGTAAGGAAAACCGAAATCAAGGTCCACCCCTGTAGAAATTTTCTGACCAAATCCTTATCCAAAATTATAGCTTTCTAGAGATCCATGTAGTTGTTTTTATGGAGTTCTATTTTTACTAGCTTTCTTCCAATGTCTTCGGTATCAAGCCATTTGACCCTATCCAGTTGCCATATTTATAGGATTTCTGTAGCCAGTTCTGCATACTTAAGCTTTTCTAGATGTTTCTTAAATATTCACTGTACAGTGTATCGAAGCAGGTTGGTATTTATAAAATGGTACTAAGATATTTAAGACCCCATATTTGTTGGCTAATTTTTTGTGTATGATGCTTGGTGCATCTTCATTTTATGCGTTGATTTTTTTTGACTTTTGGTGGCATGTTCTACACATGTCTAATTGGTTGCTAGGATCCTTAATTATACACTTTTTTTAGTTGTTAGTTTTATAACCAGATCATGATGACGCAATTATGACTCCTTCAGGTTTCACGAGGAGCAACCCATTACTTAGCCACTTTTTTAATGGTGATTTGTCTATGTGCGTTTGGTTTAAATCATTGTAGTGTCGTCCATCCAAAGCTTGTGTCCATCGCTCCCACTTATCAGCCTCAGAGATTGTGAGTGAAATGTAAGACTTGTCGGCTAATTGTGTCATCCTATGCAGATTCGGAGTTTCAGCTTTACTAAAAAAAATCTCCTAGTTGCTGTATAAGAACTCTTATGCATAGTTCGGGTAGTTCGTTCGATCTCTCTCAAGATTCCAAATTTGTAAGCAAGTACTGAACTCTTGATTTTGCCTGCGTTTCCTCTAATAAGCACGCCTGTTGAAGTCCGAGTCTTTGTGGGTTTCACACACCATCTGCCGTAGCTTGGAGCATTCCCGTCATTTATCATGGTAATATCACATACAACGGTTTTGCCCTTTAAGATATTTAGGGTTTTACACTTGTCTAGCCCAAACTCCATATAAATATCACTGTAAATATGTAAGTACTTTTCATTTGGTTATCCAGCTTTTACTTTTCTTGTAAAAGGGAAGTATTTTTTATTTTCTGCATTTAGATTGATATCGTCCATATATAGGAGATGAGAAACTCTATGTATTATATTCCTGTCGTTTTTGATCTTAAAACCCGAGTTTACACTTTTTAGCATGTTGGATAACAGATTTATTGCTAGGCAAAAACACTGTGGAATAAAGGAGTTACCATGGAAGATACCTCTTTTTATAGGAATCTCGTCAGTTCTTACAAATTTGTTGGTTTTGTTAAAATGGAATTTTTGCTCAACTATTGCCTGATATTATTAAGAAAATTAACAACATTGTGGTGTTTGCATTATCTCCACAAGCCAAGAATATAGCAGATTGTTTTAAGGCTTGGCAGTAAAACACAACGCAGTATTGATTGTTTTGAGAGTTTTTCTGAATTTGTTTCAGAATTACGGAATCGATAATCAGTTGTTCTTTACATCCCTGTTGTCTCTATAAAATTTAAGGAATTACTTATCTTAGTAATAATAGTAAACAAAAGCTTGATACATATTAGGCATGGATATAATTTGTGTTTTAAAAAACTAATTTTCAGAAAGATATTGATAAAAGTATTCTCGACGGCTGGGAATTATTAAAAACTTGTAGAGGTATCAAAAACTTACAAGAGCATGTAAAGTCAACCTTTAAATATGTTTTTCTTATGAAATTTTTCGATAAATTCGTTAGCTAACACTACTTTTAGCGATTTCAAAATGTATGTTGAAAAATTTTCCGCCATCTTGTTTGACAAATAACATAAGTTAAAATGGGTCTATTAGCTATTAGTCAGGCAGAATGGAAAAAACAATATTAACATACTTGCAGCTTGCTTGAAAGGATAATTATCGAAATCCGTTATATCAAATTGTCTATAAAACCGAAGGCGTTTTTCGTATTTTCAAAAAAAAACGTTACATAAAGTTGTTTTATCTACCATGTCCCGCAATGGCCAACAATAAGGTAACTTGCAGATTTATAAATCCTTTTGGTACAACTTTTGCAAAACGCGAACGATCCGGCTTGTACCGATGATGCTCTCTTTGCGAATTTTTGATTCTTAGATATATAAAGCCTCAACAAAGAAAACCTTAAATAATAAGTAAATATAATTATTTTTAATTTTAAGTTATTCTGCTCCCGTTTATTAAGTCAACCGTAAACTGATTTACACCTACTAGATTTGAACAATTTTTGGTACAAAGTAGACAAATTTTACTAGATAAATTTCTTAAAAAGTATTTTGAGCCTAAACACATATTTTAGCTAAAAAATGTCATAAGTAAATTTTTGTTTAATTTCGACCGGACTATTGCCTTTAATATAAAAAACTAACTTTAACTACTTTTAAACTGATAATACTTTTGCGTTTTCGCTCTTTAAAGTCATAAATTCAAAAAAAAGTCTATCTAGAACCAAATTAGAGAACATTTTTCGTTGGATTTTGGAAAGAGATATGTTTAATAAAGAAAATTATTGTACCTTAAAATGCCGATTTTGCTAAAATTTAACAAATAAACTACATGAAAAAGATTTGTACAAACAATGGATATTCGAATAATCGTTATTCGGACTACATTTTACACAATTAACTTATTCGCGTCGCACTGGCATTTCATTAAGCTAAATTTGTGTTATGACATTTTATGACTAATCAATAAGCTGTGGCTAACACAGCAGTAAAAATGACATAGTTATTTTCGTGACAATGCAAATTTACGTTTAATATTGAACAAGAGAATAATGACGCTTCAATGTGATTTATGGCAATGCCATGGTGCAGGTTTATAAAGTGTTCAACAATTGATCCGCCCAGGTAAAATAATAGTTTGAAACTACATTTTTCGGTCAAGAGAACCCCGATCCCAATCCCGCTACAGTTTTTCGAAAAAGTTGTTCTTCTTGTACAATTAAGATCTCAAAACTGATCAAAATTTTATTATTTATTCGTTATACAGGGTGTTAAAAATACCCTCTCATAATGGTCAAAGTTTGCTTAAGAACTATAGCACAACCTTTCAACAAATTTTTTGTCTTAGTACATTTTTTCTAGGAGATAACCTAATTTTATCAAAAGGATGTATATTTCACTAATTTTTTAGCTTCACTCTTAAGACAAGTTACTAAAAAAAGGCCATTTAATGTTATCAATTATATTATTAGACAGGGGGGTACACACAGGTTTTAAATGTACGAAAATAGGATTTTGCTTATTGGTCAAAATTGTCTAAGAATTACAGCTCAAATATTTGACAATTTTTCTCTTATACACCATTCACTCACTCAGATAAGGTCTTCAAACAATTTTGAAGTTTTGACTCTCTCTTATTTCCTCTGCAATTTTTTCCAATTAATGCATTACACTACTAAGTCTGCTTTGGTTTAATGCTGCATCCTTTGTTAAAAATAGTTATCCTGATTAGATCGGGAATTTGATTTTTCTGGCAACTGCGCCGTTTACTGTACAACACGAGCATGGAAAAGTTATTTCCCGCTCGCGTTACGATAGCTATTTTCCTAACAAGTGAGGAAAGGAAATTTTCCTGCAAGGGGGTGCAGAAATTTTTTCCAGCAAGTATTAGGAACTATTGGCTATTGCCACACCCCCGTGACCATGGAACCCACGCGAAAAGTGAAATTTAATTGTGTAATTCAATATTTTTAATTGACTAATTTCAGCATCTGTCATCCAGTGTTCACTGAAACATAAAATATTGTAGTTAAAATGAAGCTTTTCAATCTGCAACAATTTATTTCTCAAACACTGAGTATTCACCTGTGAAATTTGAAAATTACATTTCGTATTATTATTGGTCAGAATATTTAATTTAGAATAGCTGACGGAATTTTGTTCATTTGTTTGTGAATGTGTAAGCTTGTTAAAAAGTTTTTGTGTTTCTCAAAATTAAAGTGTTTGATGCCAACATTTTTTGGCCAAAAGTTGCGGTCATAATTTTTTTCTTTCTTAGAGATAGGAGCTACAACTAGAAATCTCTTTAGCTGCTGCAGATTTAATGGAATTTCTCTTAACAATATTTCTTCATTGTTTAATTTTGCTTTGTTCTTTATATAGTCCAAAACTATGGTTTCACCGGCCGTTCTTTTAACTTATTTATATACATTCAAATCTTTCTGTCTTCTCCGACAAATTTATCTTCCCCTGCAAATTGCTATTTCTACCGTGTCTATTTCTTATATCTCTAATCTTCTAAAAGCTGGTTTATTTTTTTGAAACCGTCATTTGTTTGTGTGCTAATTTCAAATAGTTCGTGGATAGACTCCCGTCTACGACCGCTGTCATTTATAAATACACGTTCACTATGGTTGCCGGCAGTTTCACGCTCTCAGAGTAACTCTGTGCGAGTTCGGGTTCTTCCGGGAGTATTGGCAAAACACTTTCAGCGGTTTTTGGAATATGCTCATCACTTCTCGGCGGTGACGCTGTATTTCCAAAATCAAGGTTACGAGCGTCAACTATTATTGCCGTTATATTCTGCATGCTTGTTCAGTTTGTTGTGGTTGTGATTGGTTGTTTTTTTGTTGTTAATATAACGAAATTCTTTCAAGAAGCAAACCATTGTTTACCTTTAAGAGATTATTTTTATCTTCCATTTCGGTAACGAGCCTTTTTAATAAATTGTTTTCTAAATCTTATTTACTGAGGTCTTTTTCTTCATTTTTTTTTCGCTCTGGACCAGATCAAAGCAAATTACTTTATTGTGGTGTAGTCTTTGGAACTTTTTTGCACGGCTAATACAGCTGATATGATGGAGACCATAGCAGTTTACACACACATATTTTGCAGGATTTCCAGCAACATTTTAGCACTGGTAACAATTTTGAATCAAATTCTTCATTATCAAACCTTTTCACTAGGTTTAGCACTACTTTTCTTATTTTTATCACTACTATATCCGCTATTTTTACTACTAATCTTCTTTCGAGTCTGTATCAATAGCTGCCATCTTAGGACTTATAATAATTATAATTAAAGAAAAATGAATAAATTGGACGAGTTTTAGCGTGAAAATTAGAAATATTTTTTTGAATAATGTTTTTCCGTTTCTAAGGGCTGTCTCATTCTTTTGACTCATACTATATAATATTAAACAAAAATTAGAATGTATAACAAAAAATTGTGTTTTACCATTTTTCGACATTATACGAAACCAAATATCTACGCCAATAAATTCCAGAATTTTTCAACGCCAGAATATTTACCTCAACTATCTCTGTTTTTAGTTTGACTGAACGGCTCGTTCTCAAAATATATATTTTTTAGCTTTATATACCCCTTTAATATCTACGGCCATGACACCTAGAAGGTAATCCCCACGAGACATTGATCTAACAATGGGTTTGACAATTCTCAAGTTATCACAAATTTGGTTTACACTCACACATCTACCGAGACTTTTTTTTTCTAAAGATATGTGTCTAGTATTCTAAGGGCTCTGAAACGACATTCCAATACATTTTCTATATAGCCTATATAATGTATTAATAATACAGTATATTGGTTGTTATGTGTAAAAGTAAAAATATGACCAAAAGATCGAGACAGTATTGGTTTTAGGTGATAAAGTCATTTACTAAAATATTAAATAGATCCCGGTGGGTATTTAAAGAAAAGTGTTGCTAATTTATCCAAAAAAGTATATTGTTTTAATCCAAAATGTATATGTTTTTACTCTGGCACTTTTTTTTGGTCTTCTCTATGTTTAAAAATATATTTTCTTATTGGGACACTCTATACGGTTGTAAATTAATTTGTTATCCTCAAGTTTGGATGGTAACCAATCTAATAAAAATTATGTAGACAGGAGTAAGCAAACTTTTGGTTTTCGAGATACAGGGTGTTAAAAATCTTTACAAATGTAAGAAATGTAACAAAAAAACTAAAAACAAGTAACGTTATTACACCATTTATTTCGAAAGTGAAGCACTTGCAGGTAGATTACGTACTCTAATTTTGGACTAAAAAACCGTCTTGAGCCTTGAAATCATTCTTCTTAAAACTAAAAAGAATAGTAAAAATACCTTTACACAATTCAGGATATTAACCATAATATTAGAAAATGAAAAAGATATGATACAATCTGACAAAGTTAATTAGTGCGTACGTAATAAAATTACCAATCAAAAAATCAAAGTTACAATTAATTTTTTAAGCTATCTTTAAGAAGACCAACACAAATAAAAAGTTAGTCTTTTCAAAAAGAATGGTTAATATGAGCGAAAATGATCGAAACAAATGCATATTTTTAGGAAAAAAACAATTCTCAAAAACAAATCAGATATTAGAAATTTGAGAAATTAGTTTTTCATAATATCCCGTTTACAAAGCAGTTAAAATAAAAAAAAATTTCGAGTTGCAAATTCTTGCTCTTAGCAAACTTCTCAAAGCAACTTTTAAAAGTAAAACTCCAACCAATTTGTTCCAAAACCTGCATCTACACAATGTAAAAAACCGTTTGAACAAAAATCACTTACAGCCTTTGTTACATTAGCCGAATCAGTTGAGTGCTAAGGATGCCTCTCGAATATTAATTTTAATTAATAAAGGATGACCTAGTAACATTTTGGTAAACATTCAATATGGCGAAACAAAATGGCGGCCTAGTGTAACGTTGAAAAAATATTACTAAAAAAACCATTTATCCAGATTAGCTACGAATCAACTGGTATAATTTTGTTACGAGTTCAAGATGGCGAAACAAAATGGCGGATTGATAAAATATTTAAACATTCAGCTTGAAAAAAACTACCTGATAAAGTTGTGGTACAATTCAAGATGGGGGAACAAAATGAAAACTAAATAAACCTTCAAAATTTGATCAAAAATTAAGGGTCACATGAGGATGACCTGATAACAGTTTGGTGAATATTCAATATGGCGAGACAAAATGGCAGCCTAGTGAAATTTAAAAAAAATTACTAACAAATGTATATCCAATTTACCTCAAATTTTGACCATAAATTAAGTTATACGTAGTAATCGACTGGTAAAATTTTAGTACGAATTCTAGCCGGCTGGCGAAAGAAAGAGGCGGCTTAATAAAATATTTAAGTTCTGCTTGAAAAATTTTGAATTTTATGCAAAAATGTAATGTGACATTTATTTATTAATTTATGTATTACATTTAGGATACAAACAGGTGCAGCCACCCAAAACGTATCCACTAATTAATTACAATGACATATTGAGTTTACCTTACATATGTTTTAATATAAATATTTATTAGGTTAAATTCAATCATAATAAGACATGACAAGCGTATATAAATCTGAAAGAAGGGCCTGAAATATTAAATACACTACCTACACTAAAATTCGATTGAGACAAATTTTTAAAGAATATATGAAACTACAAACAAGTCTGACAGGAAGAGTTAAAGTATGAGCTTAGTCTAAACATAGAATAATTTCTGCCTACATTAGTATGTGTCCGAAATAAATGACGACAGTACTGAGGTCTGGTAATTCTAGAGGGATCATGCAAAGAAATCAATGAAAGGAGTTCAGGAGCATTATATCTGTTATTGAATAACTTATAAACAAAAATAAGTTGAGATTTAATCTTTTGGCTTCTAGAGTTAATAGTTTAAATTGTTGCCTAGCTACGGTAAGATTAGGCACATTGTAGATAAAGTGCGGGACACGATAGAAAACCGGACGGAGTCAATCGGTTTAGGAAGGTCGGCCAAGAAATCTTTTTAAACCAGTGGTGTCCCGTCGTTCTTTAAATAATATAGCACTTCTATTTTGACTATACGCACTTTAGATAATTAAAAAATGTAACTATGCTTAATGAACCTTTATCTATATTTGTCTGTTTTCTTTCGTGAACCACACTTCTATATCTCTTTTGTGTTGCAAAAACGGCGAACTTTCGAATTTTAAAATGATTTAATTATAATTTTTCTTGATCGATTTACCTTTTTTCTTGAGTTCTGTAATTAACGGTTCCCGGGCTACTACCTACGTCCACCATTATTGGACTACCCAATATAGTGATACACGATTTACAAGTCCAGATTTTATAAGGGCAGCCAGCATCAGATCCAGTGAACGAGATTTATCAACATTTTAATTTATGCAGTTCTACTTTGGGCTACTCGGGTACGCCAAAAGTGGTCGTCTGTCTCCGTTTGTCATATTACTTTATACAGGGGCCGTCATTGTGAAGTACTATACAGGGAGTTTCCTAATTGCGTGCTGATGTTAAAGGGGGTGTTTTTATGACCTAAAAGTATTAACTTTTGAGATACAGGATGGTAAAGTTTAAAAAGAAAACATTTTTTTTCATCCCAATTCTGATGCTATTGTAGATAACAGCATGAAATTTGATACACTTCTTCTATGCATTAAGGAGAATACGGATTTACCCAGGTTAATTACATATGCACGCCACTGGTAGAAATTTCAAAAATTGACTGTTAATAAAAAATGCCCTTTTATGCATAAAAGACGTGGATCAAATTTCACACAGTTATTTATGTATAAATAGCATCAGAATTAGGATTTATAAAAAATGTTTTTTTAAAACCCTGTATCTCGAAGACTTTTAGGTTCATATTAAACTTTTTTCTTAAAAAGGTCCAAGAATCACCCTTTTTTAACATTAGCACGCAATTAGGAAACGCCCTGTATAGTACTTCACAATGACGCCCCCTGTACAAAGTAATATGACAGATGGAGACAAACGGTCACTTTTGGCGTACCCGAATAGCCAAAAGTCGAACTGCATAAGTTAAAATTTTGATAAATCTTGTTCACTGGAATCAGTGCTGGCTCCCCTACTATAAATATATTGATGTGTTAATTTTTATTTCGTCATCACTACTTGAAGATCCCAGTGTGATAACTAAATCATCAATAACCGTTTCAATTTTGCCATCAGATTTGCATCAGAAAATTTCGAATGCAGCATACATTTTAATCAAAATAATGGTTGTCTGGTATATTTTAAATATTTGTTGCTCTTTTGATATTTATCTTATACATTTTGTATCGGCTAGTTAATGTTAATTTGAACCGACTAATGGAAATTTCAATTTTTCAGGCTGATTTTTTTCAATAATTTATTAAGCCGCCATTTTGTTTCGCCATTTTCGATTCGCACCAAAATTTTACCAGTTGATTTCTATATAACACGTGATTTTCTTGCAAAATTTCAGGTAAATTGGGTAAGTAGCTTTACAGTAATCTTTTTTTTTACATTTTCTCAGGCCGCCATTTTTTTCACCATATTGGATTTGTACCAAAATTTTACCAGATAATTTTTACGTAATACTTGATTTTTGAGCTAAATTTTATATAAATTGTTTAGTAATAATATATTTTTAACATTCCACCAGGCCGCCATTTTGTTGCGTATTTGATTTTTACTGTAAGCAACAATTTCATCCCCTTGATTTTTGACCAAACATTTTCAGTTAATTGAAGAGACTTATCTTGCCGCGTACAGACAGGGATTGAAAAAACAAGTTTTTTGGCATCTAGCGGCCTTAAAACTTGAAGATCTGTAAAAACCTAGGAGAGTGAGTTTTTGACGGTTAAAATAATAGGGAAGTTAAAATTTCAAAATTGGTTCATTATACGTAATTTTTTCTGATTTAAATTAAAGAAACAATCTTTGGTTCATTTTTAAATTTATAGTGTAAACGAATGCCCTATTCAAAATGTATTCTTTTATTCAGACCATACGAGTTGGAAACGTTCTTTCATTTGCACTTTTTCGATATTCAGCACCATCGGAAAGCTATTTAATAATATATCCATTCGTCTATGGCAAATTGGAGGGAAAAAGCTTTATATTTAGAATTTTACATTTTATTCCTATTTAAGGATTTTTGCACTGAAATTTCATATGTGAGGAACAATATTTTATTAAAGTACTCTTATATAATGCCATATATAAAAAAAGTACAAAAAGCTCAGTGTTATCACATAAAAAAGGATTGGGGCATTGAAAAATTTCGTGACGTGATGGAGAAAATCACAATCACATTGATCCTACAAAAAGTAATTTTCATTAGTTTATTTGTGCTTAATTTATTTACTTATTTATTTATTGATAAGGAATACAAAACGGGACGAACCCAGAAACAGTATTCATTGGTACTATAGTTATAAACAAGATATAATGATAACCTACACATCTAAAAAAAATAATACGAGCAGCGTAACAGAATGATAAAAAAAGTAAAATGCACTAAGAAATGTGACTCCAATAAAATCTTTTTAATGTATTGCTAAATGTTGATAGGCAAAAGGAACAAATAACCAAATCAACTAAGCTCAAAAGTGTATTATAAGATTTACAGCAACGATATAAAGGTGAGTTTAAGTGATAGTTGCTATTGCTTGGTTGGATGCGAAAAAAATGTTTATTTCTTGTGTTGGGTGATGGGATATTTATATGTGATAAATTAACTTAAGGCACTGAATCAATCATATTATTTAGAATTTTATATACAAATTTTATGTCATACATTTGTCTTCTGTCTTCGAGTGACAATAGACCCAGGTTTCGTTTAATCATAGCTGTATTATCGATAGAAGGTGTATATAATTTATTATTAAGATATTTTGTAAATTTTTCCTGAACGCGACCGATTTTGCTAATATATATATCGTACTGAGGATTCCAAATCACCGATCCGAAACAAAGCACACTATTTACGTCTGACATCTTCAGCGTACGAATAGATTCTAACCGTCTTTTACAAGTTCTAATAAGAAAACCGAGAGATTTTTTTGCTTTTGTGACTATGTGTTGAATGTGGTAATCAAACAACAATTTACTATCAAAATATATACCTATATCTTTTACAATAGAGACCCTAGCTAGTGGTATGGTATTAATTATATAATTAAAATGTATTTTATTTAAGTTTCTAGAGAATGTTATTATGTGACATTTTTTTAGATTCAGATGTAGGCAAATTCGATGACAATAGGAAGAAAGATTGTTTAGGTCATGTTGTATGAGCAATACCTCGGATGAGTTAGTGAGTCTACGAAATATTTTTAGGTCGTCAGCATACAATAAAAAATGCGAAAATTTAAAGCAACTAGCAATATCATTAATATAAATATTAAATAAGAGGTCCCAGGTGGGACCCTTGAGGCACTCCTGAACTGATCTATGTAGAAGCCGACTTGAACATACCAATTTTACCCGCTTGTACTCCTATTACTAATATATAATAAAAACCATCTAAGTAAACTTCCATGAATACCAACCCCAGCAACTTTGTTTATCAGAATTTTGTGATCAATTTTATCAAATGCAAAAACTTAGAAATAGATCGGTAATAATAGTGGAAATAGGTATGTAATATTTAAAAATATTATTTTGGTGGCACTGATTAGATCCTACATAATTTTGACTAACATTACTCGATGGATTGAAAACAGAATTCAAATAAGAGGAGAAAATGTTACATATTTTTTTACCATCTGTGACCATTTCATTACAATTAGGATTTTGCAGAGCGGTAATAGTACCCACTTTGTTTTTCTTAGATCTAACAAATTTCCATATTTGCCTCGAATCGACCAAAATGGAATCCTCAACAAGAGCAATATAATTTTGTAATCGGTATCAATTAAATATTTGGAACGCCCTCTAAGCAATGTAAAGGAAAGATAATCAAGATCATTGTTATATTTTTTCCATCTGCAATGCATCTTGTTTTTCATTTCATACAATGTTTAGGGACATGTTTAACATAGTATTATTAATTATAATGTATAACACTCTTACACTGTTTTCCGTATTCAAATTGCGTAGGGTTTCATCCCAATTCACTGAATTCGGGTCAGTCTTTATACTACTAGAGTCGGGAAAATTGAAATTCAAATCAAAGTTAGTATTACTGAGTTTAAAAGAAAAAGGTATTTCACGCAAGTTGAATTTAAATTCCAGTGTGCTATGGAACCTGTCTTCGTTAACCAAGGGTGTATCGCAGATTTGCATATTAGAAATTTGAAAATTATTATTTAGGACAAGATCAAGAGTATTGCTAGTTAGTATTAACAAAATAATTAAACTGCGAAAGCCTACAAAAGGCAAGTGTATCTACCAACATATTTGAGTACTGATCAGTAAAATTTAGAGGAATACAGTTTTTATTAATGGGGTCCTGCGACCACTTAATGTTGGAAAAATTGAAATCTTTGCATATAATAAATGAGTTATTTGGATTATTGTTCACAAGTTCATCTAGTTTTGAACAAAAGTTTCAAAGATTCAAAAAAAGCATCAATATCGGAACTGTTTTTGACGAAGTAAAAACTTTTTGAATCGGCTAATAATATAGTAACAAAACCCATTTTTATGTAAAATTTATTACTATTATATTTCATTTTTCTTTGTGGGATAACTGTTGCGAAGTTTAACTGCATCTTTGTTACGAATTTTCTCTAGAGGAGATTTAAATTAACTTTGTTTTCATAAAATAAAATTTGCCTTTTCTGTAAATTCAAGAGAAAACAGCTTCAAAAGGGGAGAATCTGCGAAGAATAAGTAAAAGTATTTTGCTGCTTAATGTTAAAACACGCGGCTTTATTGAAAACTGAAATTTAGTTAATAAATATATTTTTTTGTGAATACAATTCCTGTTGGATCATTTGTGTTTACTGTATATAATCCAAAACTGTCAAAGGGAAGCAAAATCAGGAAAAAATTTATGAGGCAAGAAATATACACAAAATATTTCTTACCCAAATACCAAGTAGTAATATACACTCTACATACGCACCTAATTTGCCTTTTAAAATGTTATTACTTGGTTGAGTTAAATTTAGGTGCTTTATTGAAGTCATCGGTTTTTAGTATCTTATTACAGCATAAGTTTATACGTATAAAATAATACACTCGCAATGTCAAGCACAAAGATAATAGATCTTATATATTAATTTAAATAAATCCGAAAAATGATCATATCGTACATAAGATTATTATTTCCCAAATTATTTTACAATGGCCTAATACAACATGTGTAGATTCAAAATCAATTTCCTGCATAAACTACTTTTGCCAAATTGTTTGTAATAACGAATATCTTCTGTTTTAAGAGTAATTTCTTTAATCATAAAATGCTGTATATTATTGATAAACTCAAAAATCGCATACCGCTAAGGTTTGCAATAAACGCAATATAAAAACATCCGAAAGTTTCAGGCAGGGGAGATAATCTGTAATGTATCAATAAACCGGCAAACAAATTTTTTTTTTTTGGTGCAGGAAAACAAAGAAATGATTTTTAATATTTTTAATGTGTTGATTCCAAAAATACCATCAGATTTCATCTGTCAGCTCTAATTTTTACGGGTTAGTCGATTTCAGTTCTGAAAGAAGGGATAAGTAAAGAAATACACATATCTTTTCAGTTAAAATAGAAATTTCATACCTAAAATTAAAACTCAATTAGCCAGATATACCCGGAATTGCCCATGATTCGACCAGCCTTCTTATACCTGATTAATCCCCACTTGTTAATCCTAGGCTCATATTAACTTCTATCTATCTCTGCCTTACCCGGCACAGTATGTTACCGTGCTTTTATGAGTAAAGTTGTGTTGTTATTTTATGTAGATTTTGAAACAAATACTTAACTATATCTTTGTTGTATTTTTTAACTGTCAGTCGGTGTTAATTAAAAAGTAAAACGATAAATATAGCCCATCTGAAAAACAGAAATCTGATGGCTATTTTGGATTCTGCACCCAAAATTTGCCTGTGAATCAATCAGTCGGTAGTAGTAGTAAATCGGTAGTCAGTACGTAGTGAAAAAAGTGTCAATAGAAGGTATATACCAACAGAGCTTTTCCTCGGGCCGATGGGTTAAACAATGTAAAGTATAAAAATAAACAGTTGGGTGTTTTTTAAATATATCTTTTATTACCCGCAGCATTAAATCCCTACGTCTCTAATCATACGCGGCTTTGCGACAAAATTATATTTTACAAACTCTTCTCTTGTACAGAGCTAAAATATATTTACACACTTAACTACAATGCTTCCCTTAAAACAAAAAAAAATGTCTTTTAGACGTATGTTGCTTATTTCTGCCATTTATCTGGAAGTAAATTTAAATGCAAATGTGGGAAATGTAAATAAGATTTGTTGGGATCATTTTTTGCAGCAAAAGGATGAGCATTTTTAGATTTTTTGCACGTCTAGATAAAACAGAAACCCAGACTGAAATACGATCTTTACAAATAAGAAAAGGTTTTGTTAAATTAGTGTAAATAAAATAGAATAGGTCTTGCTAAAGGGTAGTAGGAATATAGGGTTGAAGTTAAAAAAAAACGATCGTACTTATCTGTTTTGCTTTTATTTCTCCTATATTTGAGAATCAACTGTTAATATACAGAGTATACGAAAAGGCGGACAATTAGACAAATTGTATTTTTCAAATTTAAATAGGAAATAAATATATAAATTAATACAGGAATGTGCAGTGGGTCCTGTGATAAATTAGAATGTTTATTTATCAAAGCCTTTAAAATATTGATATTGAAAACTGATATTTCAAAAGCGTCAATAAACAGGTATTGAGTATAAATCATGAAAGAAGATTAACTGGAAGACCAAATTCTAATAATAAAATAATCTTGTCTTATTTTTAGTGACTATGTGTTTTAATTTGTATCGAATTTTTAAATATAGAATTGAACCTATTTAAAAAGTTTACCCTGTAAAAGGAAAACTTCTTTTTCAAGGGTAATTTAACGGGATTTAGATGATTTAGTATAAGCCAAAAGGTGAACAACTAGCACTTGTGAACAAAAGCTAATATATAAAAAAGTGCTTAACGATTAATTTTCGCAGGCAAAATATTTGACTGTGTTTGAAACCACATTTTTCGGTTAACGAAAACCAGGTCCGGATCCCGCTACTGATGGTCGAAACAATTATTCTTGTATAATTTTTGCATTTCAAAGCTTATCGAGTTTTCATTAGTCGTCAAGTAATACCTTCAGTCGTTTTTATTTTTCTCATTTGTTGCAGGAGATAACTCAATTTCATCGAAATAATGCATTTTACTATATTTTAAGTCTGCCTTATTTTTTTGCTGCATCTTACGACAATTTGATTTAAGAAAGTCTATTGATAGCAATTGTTATTCAGTTATTTGTTAGGAACGTACTCAAACGATTTCTAAAAATAAAAAAAGATTTGGCTTAATGATATGGTTAAAGTTTGGCTAGGAACTACAGCTCTTCTACGTAACGCATTGTTTTTCCTGGCACACCTTTTTAATCGATAAGATTATTCCCCAAGACGTTTTTTGTATATTTAGTTTGTCTCAATTCTTCTATTTTAACAGAATGATGTATTTTACTACAATGTCTGTGTATCTTCTAATTCTGCCTTATTTAGTAGCAATATACTCTGGCCAATTTGATAAGAAGAATGGAACTGATAATAGTTTTGATTCAGTGTTACCTTTTATTAATTATAGGCGCACTTAAAACGTGTTTGAGCTACGTAAATCGAATTTCTGATTAATAATCAAAGTTTGCCTAAGAAGCACAGCTCGACTACTGGCCACCATATTGAATTCTGAAAAATATTTTACCAGTTTCTACCTATGCCACACTTGATTTTTGGTTATAATTTAAAATATATTAAATAAGTAGTTTTTGCACTGAATTTTTAAAACTGTCAATTTGTTTGTAACAATATTTGTTTTTTTCTGATTTGTAATGGTCTATACTAACTATAGAGGCTATAAAATTGTTACTAAAAAGAAACTTATGTAGGTTATATATATCAAAATATTTTTTGAACAATGTTAATCTTAAATAGTATTCAAAATATATTGTTTGCCAATTTATTTTTCGGCCCATTAATTAGGATTAGGCTTGTCGGCGGTCTGCGATATGAGCGAGTCCTAGAGAGGACTTACAGGGTTTTTAATAGTAGTTTGGCACCTATAGTTTTAACTATAGAGATACAACACAAATATACAAATATGAAAATTGTAAAATTTTGGTTCTATTTTATATTAGGAATATCAAAAATTAAAATCTACAACTCAAAAAATACGCACATTTATTTCTTGTCTCTCACGCATTGCCTCTTTTATCAGTATTTTCGTCAATTTACTCGTTTACTGTCTTTAAAAATAAGGTTATCGAACCTGGTATATTTACAATCAACAGGAAAAGAACCATTTAATAAAATACTAATATACAGGTTGCTTCATTTTAAAAAATAAAGGTTGTGTCGGTAAGTACCAATTTCTACTTTTTTACTTTGTAATGAATTAAACAAAAAATTGATGACCCGAAAAATCCTGCAAGTGTTTCTAAATCTTCTTTCTTTAGTTAAAACTGTTAAAATATAAATTTACACCTGAAATGACAAAATATAAATGTACAACAAAAAAATCGGACATCCATCACTTGATGAATGTACTAGTTGCGTCGACAATTTTGACTAAAATCTTTCTTTCAAATATGTTTACGGATGCTAGTGTATTGTCTAAGTAATATCTTAGCTTCCCGTCACGTTGCCATACCCTATAATTTCTAATTAAAATAATATTGCGAAAAATTATTAAGATTAGAATATTTAACGTTGCAAACACACATAAAAGAAAAGGGTACTGTCGATTACACCTAACAAAGTAAGAGTTTCCTTAAAAGTGTTTTAAATTTACATAGAAAGTTCTCGCGCGGTGTCACCGTCGTCTTACCTCGATTCAGAAAAAAAGGACGACGTGAAAAATGGGTTAAAGAACGCTTCGTCCATACCAGACGGAAGCGAATAAAGCTGAATGGAGCTTCTAAGTGTGGTATTAAATAACATGTTTTTCAGCCTTATCTGTGAACTGGTTACACTTTTTTTACATTAAACTTTTCTAACAACCCCAGGTGTATTTTTAAATATTCTCAGACATTAATATTGCTATTTTTATAAATAATATTACAATTTTTTTTTGGTTTTAAATTAGTTGGATCTATGTTGACGAGTCGGTGAGACTCTTGCTTGTTTCATCAAATACAGAAAATTGTTTCAATTGTTTTAGTGCTATCAAAATCACTGGAAAAACTAATTAGATATAGGATCTCAAGCCATCGAGATTATATAGGTCAAAACGTTGACTAGAATTAATTTCCTTTATCTAACGGAGTAATGCATACTATTTGTTCTGTCCATTGGCCTGTTCGTAAAGATTGGAGTGAACCTGTTGAAAAATGTGAGCCTTTAAATATTTCTACTTCCTTATATAACAGCCGTTATATTATATAACTAGTACACAGTATAGGCTGTATAGGAGAAGTACTGGAATCTCAAGACTAAAAAAAAACATAAGTTGCATTTAATCGACGTTTTAGAGCCCCTAGAATACAAAAAATATATCTTTAAAAAAATATGATGTCGGTACGGATGTGTGTACATACGTAAACAAAATTGTGTCAAACAATAACTTATTTATTTCAACTTTACATCAAAAATAGTATTGGTTTTAACTTTTTTAAAAAGGATGGCGCGATATGAATCAGCCCCCAGAAAACGAAAGTATAGTGTGTTTTAAAAAGGCTATTATAAAAAAGCAAAAGGTGAATCATTTTCTTTTATCTCTTGTATATAAAACCTTTTTCCCATATACAGGGTAGCCTTAGTATAGCACCTTTTTTATATATGAGCAGTATTTTTTCTTATATGAGTTTAATCCAAGAGGGCGAAACTAATCCCTTAAAATAAAATTAAAATTGTATGTTTGATTTTAAAGGCTGTAAAACGCTAGTGGCCAACCAGACTGTTCAACGAAGGTTTTCCAGATAAACCAGTTTCTACAAGTTATGTTTTAAGTATTTATTCCAATCTGGTCGTCCTTCAGTGAAATCTAAAGATTTAAGGGACATTTGCTGCCCAACCGAAGCACTCACTTCGAGTAGAAGCTGCTGATGTGGATGTGGGTAAATCAACAGTTCACGAAATTATAATAACCATATATTTCACCTCGACAAAGTTTACCTTCAAGATGACACAGATCGCAGATTACCATTTTGTGAAGAAATATTCCAATTAATTGGAACGAAGATATATTAGTTATATCCGACATGTTTTAATGATGAATTAACTATTTTTCTAAATGGTAATGCCAGTAGACATAATTGTCGTGAAGTAATAAAACTCCTCACTGGTTTGAAGAGGCTTATATACGGAAACCTCCTTAGATATATGTAAGGGCCGGAATTATAGTAAATAAGGCAACTAGTCGGTTTTATACTTATGAGGCTCTTTCCAAACGCGTATACTTGCAACTGTTGGAAGAACCTGTCATACTTGTAATTGTAGCAACTATTGAGGACAACGATATTGACTACGGCCCAGTTTTCTAGCACCCGCAAAACTTGGTTTTTAGCCTATAATTGCTAGATGAACCACCGTACACTTAATCTTTACGCGTCATTGTATGCCTTTGGACCCCTTCTACATTTTTAGCGGCATAACTTTTTTCGACAAAGAGGTTAGAGTTGTCTCAGAGATATAGCTAAAAGTTTAGTTGTTGGCCTATAATTACCAAACGGACCACCGTATCCTTAATATTTACACGTCGTCGTATACATTTCAACACCCTCTATATCTTTAGTGGTATGACTTTCTTCGATAAGGGGTAATTATCGAAGAAAGTTTCCGAGTTATCTTCGAGATATAGCCGAAAATGTGATTTTTGGCCACCATATCCTCAATCTTAACACACCGTTGTATGTATTTCGAGCCCTCGAAAATTTTTAGTGGTATGAGTTTTTTCCACATGGGCCTCGGTTTTCGAGTAATGTCGGATTCGGTATATGGGGTGCGAATATTTCATGGGAAATTATCTTAAAAAGTAAAATATTCTTCCGAGTCTCGTTGTTAAATATTTGTCACTAAATATTATTCACTAAATCGCTATAGTTTCACTGAAAGTCAAATGCCGAAAAAACCAAACCCTAAAGTATAGGTTCTCAACCAGTCCGTATCTGAAATTTAAAAAATAATAAATCTTGGTCTTCAATTAATTGTACGTGACAAAATTGGTCAACAAAGGGTAGGTACCTGTATATTTGATGCCTATGATTCGTTGAGAGTGATTAAGCACAGTAAATTTACTTTTTGCACGTTTTACTACCGTATAGGACTTTTTAAAATGGCTCCACTATAGCTGTATAGATAAAATATAAGTATACTTACGTCGTATCACTCCCAGCTTCCTTTAAATTAGAATATACATTACCTATTTGTTTAATGTCGAATTTAAATGCAAACAGTGATTCAGAGTAAACAAAATTAGCCGAGTACGATTTTTTTGCGGGGCAGTTGGCATTTTTTACACGTTCGCAAGAGGGAAAAGTCATGCTGATAAAATAGCTTATGCAAACAAAGAATGGGACAGAAAATGAGATTTATACGTAAGGGGACGGGCGTGAGCTTTGATTTGATTAGATCCTGCATCACTTCAAAAAGAGCACGTCCTTTTAATGTAAATAATACCCTCAAACCGATTTTCCAACGAAGATGTGTTCTATTAAATTTTGTTCGGATTTGCAAATAAAAGCAAATAACATAAAATGACCTAAATAAATTGATAGGTATTGACAAACAAATGTTATTCGTGTCGTGCAGTTGAGTTATTTAATTGTGTAAATTAAGAATGTTTTGATTTGAGTTGCTGTTTTATGTATTAATTTTACAATGGTTTTCTACATAAACCAACATTTATTTTGACATGTGTGGTCGATGCGCTGTTTTGCTTGCTATACATTTGTTAAATTTTTATTGCCCTTTTATACATGTTCAAATCTAACTAACAAGAAAATATCAAAAGGTTTGTCAATTAGAGATATTTACGAGAATCGTTATCATAAGTATGATACATAATGGTTATGTACGCTTAACTACACAAGTTTTGTGTGACTATGCAAAAGCCTTTGATTGTGTTATTCATGAAATTTTGTTAAGCAAGCTGCATTTTTATGGAATCCGTGATATTTATTTAAATTGGTTTAGATTTTATCTCGGGGATAGGCAACAATTTGTAAGGGCAAATGGTTCTGATTCTGACTGTAAATTGATCACAAGTGGAGTCTCTCAAGGTTCGGTCTTGGGACCTATTTCTTTTGTTATACATTAATGATATCAGGAACCTAAAAATTAATGGAAAAATCTCTTTGCTAACGACACAAGAATAACCAGGAGTGATTTTGATAAAACGTCTTTACATTCTAACATTTCCAACGACCTTGTTTAAAAGAAAGCAATTCGCTATTGGTTTGGTCTAAATAATAGAGTGCACTGCCAATAATATTTCAAAAAACATGAAATATTAACAGTTCCTGCAATATTAATTTTAGAAACGATCTCTTTGATGAGAAAACATATAAACACATACCCGGAAAGGCCACAACACGTATATCCTACCAGAAACTCTAGGCATGACAAACACCTTTCCATTTCTTCCACAGAATTAATTAAAAAAATGAATTATTTACAACGCCATAAAACTTTACAATCGTCTTCCAGAACATTTAAAAGCATTCCCTGTGTTTGCACTCTTTCCGAAAAAAAAAGAATGAATAAGTCTCATTGAAATGTTTTTTATTTGCTTGTTTACTTAAATCTTTTTGGGTCTCATGTTCCAGCTGCTAGCATAGCATTTAAAAATATTTTATAGGGAATCAACTGTCTGATAGTCCGTTAACCCTAATTATTTTTGTTACATATTAGATTAAAGATATACATTTTCTTTTTTTTTCTAATACACTTTGACTACTATATTATTTCAGTACACTTTTTTTAACTTCACTTATTTTGCTTGTATAACGATAACAAAATAGAGTTTAAAGTCGCGTAATTTTTATCGAAATTATTCAACTCGCATATATAATGTTTATTTCCCTATTGTTAAAGTCACCTGGATACATTAACCGCTTTACGGCAATGTTATGTTCTAATGAATGTTATAATTACAGTTTATGGCTTTGCATTGACCTATCGAAAAATATGATTTTTTTTTCGATTAATATTTCGTTTTTTCATTGTTTTGTTTTTTAATTTGTTTTATGGTAAATTTTGCTTTGTCCATAAAATTGTAACAATTTTCCTGCGGCAGCAAAGCATACTTTTGTTTGCTGTTGTTAAATAAAAAAAATATTTCTAACTGGATGTCACGCGTCGAGTTGTTTCGCATTTATAATTTTATTATAAATTAGATTAAATAACATTTCAGATGGCTGTCACCTTTGGGCTTGTTGTGTATTTATGCATTTTTTTCACAGTTTTTGTATCGAACATATATAGTTATCTTCATATAAAAACATTTATTTAACATTATTATTAATTTTCTTACTAGTTTTCCTCTCTTATTTGTTTCAAAAAATTAAGCATTATTTTTTTATATTACTTTCACAAATACGTTTATTTAGCTTCGCATTTTTACTCAATATTTAATAGCCAAGATATTCGCCAGTTCGCCTTAGCATAATCATATATTTTCACACAAATTCACCATAAATTACTTAAATACGATAAAAAAATAAGTATTCCTATATTATAGTTATGTATATAACTACTTAACGTCAAATTTTGCATTTTATTTAATTTACCCATCTGACCAATAGTACTTAACTATCCCAGCCATTCACATTTACAAGACAACTAACTTGGATTGTTTAACTAATTTGTTTACTTTTAAAAAAATGTAAAATTTGCAGATGTTAGGTATAATTCTAAATGACTATTTATGTTTATTTTAATATTATTATTTTAAAAATAAAACAAGTAAAGTAGTTAAAGCTTTTATTTTTCAAAATAAATACCAGAAAAAACTATAAATATGGGTGCTAATTTATCTTATATTATTACCTTTAAAAAGAAAAATTAGATTTAAGTAAATGTAATTAAGGCAATCTTAGATAGCCAAACGCGATTTTAAGTTACCTTCCTACAAACAGTCATTTAATGTTACCGCTGAATATTTTAGCCCTTAAAATACTAACTCTTCGTTCGGCAATAAAAGCATCCTAGTTTTCGAGGATCTAAACGCTACAATGTTCGATGCGATTTTAATCTAGTTTGTACCTTATTTAACATTTTAGATTACCGAACCAGGATCTTACTAATAAGGTGAAAGGAATTATTAGAACGACCTAACGAATGAAATCACTGCTTTTTGAGTAACACTAAAGAGATAATAAAGGTGGATTTGTTCTTAAAATTGGTTTGTAACAAATAAACCTCAAGAGTTGAATTGTTATAATTTTTTTTTTATTGACTAAAAATACTGGATGCATTATTAATATATTTTTGGCCAAGAAAAAAAGTTCCCTTAAATTTATTATTTACGCTAGCTCTGATCAATCACAATTCTCGTTTTTCTTTAGACTGGCAACTGGATTCTCTAGTAACACAAAGTTTGGTATGGTGCCTGTTTTTAAATGGAAGAAGATGAGATAAAACGGGGCCATCTTTGACTTTTATGAAGATAGTTGACTTATATCGATCACGTTCTGAGTATCTTCATGAATAATAAATATTAGGGAGCAAAAGTCAAGAAATTTTCAAGGTCATTCATCATTTTTATCATAAAAACTCTTTTACGTATTTTTAGAATCGGACCCCAAAGACCGATTTTATCAAAAATATTGAGTGTACCATTAGCGCATTATTATTATTAGGTGAGCGGGGCTATAACTTTTTTGTCATAAAGCCCATATAAAAATACTGAAGCGATTTTAAAGAAAAAATCACTGAAATGTTTGCAACTGTCAGGCTGAAGAACAGAAATGATATTTAGACACATGATAAATGATTTTGCATTTGACAATGATCGAAAAAAATAATACAAAGTAATTTTTCCGATTCCATATTTTTTCAAAATCCAAACCATTTTTTTCGATGGTTTTAATTTAATTAATCCATTTAGTACATGAACTATCAAGAGATTATGAACTCAAGAAGGATTAACTCGCCTAAACGCTGAAAGCGTGCTATCCAGTGAATACTAGTTTGAAATTTTGAACATTCATCTTTTACGTATATTCTAATTCGTGTTTAATTTATGGACTGGAAACTTTAGGTTAGGTAGAAATAACAATGTTACTTAGGATATTGTAATGTAGTTTTTTGAAACTATAACCTTATAATATCTAATTTATGTTAATAAATTAACTCAATATGTAAGAAGTTAGTTTCGTGTCCATTAATTTTACATAATTTCTCTTTATCGGCATTGCAGATTATGCAGGAAATATATTTTGATGTGGAAATTTCTGTTCAATTAATTATTCGAATTATTTAGCTCAATAATATTTTTTAACATATTTTTAAACACAACTACCGGTAATGTCCTTATCGACTCAAAATAGCAATACAAACGAATTTGTTTAATACATAAACTTGTGCTATCAAGAAAGAGATTATGGACTCAAGAAGAATTTAAGGACAAGGATTTACTGGCCTAATTCTAGTTTGTATTTAATAATTAAACCAGGTTACTTTAGATATTGTAGTGTATTTTTTTTAAACTAGAAGCTTCTAATGTTTAAACTGTGTTAATAAATGAACTCAGTTGGTACGAAGCAAGTTCATTAATTTTTAATACCGTGTTTCTTTATTGGCATCGCAGATTATACAGGAAATATATTTTGGTGTCGAAATGTTTGTATAATTATTTAAATAATTTAGTTTAAGAATATATTTGCTCTAATATATTCACAACCACAACTGCCGCGCCGCGTCGGGTCTGTCCTGGGTCCCTTATTTTTTAACATTTTTATAAATGACATCGTTGTCGGTATGAATAATATATGTTTACTTTATGCTAATGACTTAAAAATACTACGCGCAATTGACTGTCTTGATGATTACCGAAACTTGAGCTTTGATATTGTATCACTTAGTCAATTGTGTAAAAATAAACAAACTGCCCCTTAACATCAATAAATGTAATATTTTATCATGCAGTAGAAGAATTCCTATGAAGTTGTGAAACGAGTTGAACATTTTAGAGACTTGGAAGTCATATTTGATACCAGGTTTTCATTTAGTCATCACATTGAATACACCGTTGCCAAGTCTTATCGAAATTTGGGATTTCTTCTAGTCGCGAGTTCAAGTCACACGAAACCTAATGCTCGCTTTTTTATTCTCTAATTCGTAGTAGGTTAGAGTATGCCTCCTCTATTTGGCACCCTAATATCAAGTGCATATTGACAAATTGGAAAGTGTACACTATAAATTTTTAGATTACTTATATTAGTTAGATATTTCATAATTTATATTGCTGAATATATATTTTTTCTGTATGACTTAATATTTGCTATGTAGTTATTGTCCTGTGGGGTGGTGTGAATAAATAAATAAACAATATAAATAAAAACAAAGCTCAATATCAGATTGTTACTTGTTAGGTCTTTCAAAGTTTAAAATTTGATATTGGCATTTTAGTATTTTTATCAATGTTTGTTCCCTTTAAACGATTTCTTGTTTAAATATTAATTTAAGCAACAATTTAAGCATTGATGAAGGAGCAATCGGCACGCCGCACTACTTATTTTTTTAGCCTATTGGTACCAAAATTCGACCAGTTCATTCACTTGATTGTTGTGCAGAACTTGAAGGAATAAGTAGTTTTTTTAATAGAATTTTATTACACAGCCATTTTGTTCTACCGTGTAATATTTTTACGAAAATGTATCTAAATGAGAAGCCCATAGAGCAAGCAGTTTTTTAGTTGTTCAGACAGACAGACCAACGGAATTGAGAAAACATGTTTTTTGGCATCTAGGGACCCTGAAACGTGAAGATCTGGATACATATCTTAGGGTGATTTTTTTTACTGTTACCGTAATAAACTCTTAAATGGAACCAATAAATTAAAACGGCATTTTTTGTTGATCTTTAAGTATTTTAAGAATATTCTGTAATCATTTTTACACCGGGCCTATTCTTCAATAGGGACTTAGGGTCCGATAGGCAGACGGGCCCCGCCGATAATGTGTAATGAAATCCAACGGAGAGAAACTAGGGGTGATTTTTTTTTTTGTTTTTTTCTAGTTATCAGTTATTTTTTGAGTGTATTTTAGCTTAAAAATACTTCCTGAACGGGACCGGACTTGGTAAGGGCTTAGAGCCCACGATAAAAACAGACCCTGTTTGTACGGATAAATGGTTTATAATAAAGCTGAATTAACGGACAGGAATATTTTACACCTATACAGTTTTGCCGGTCCCTGCGCTCATAACCTAGAAATTTTTTAAAGCTTAATTATGTTTTGATTCACTTTTAATAGATTGAATCTATACTAACATATAGGTATGTGTAACTATTGTGTTATGGCAGATTTAGTAAATTTAACATTTGAGATTTAGTAAATTTAACAACTTTGAAATGTGTTATTTTTATGCTTAGCTTTTTGAGCTGTAACATTTTTTCTATTAGAATATCTAGTCTATGTTGGAGGGCACTTTAAAACTCGAGGATAGTTAGTTCCGTACGAAAAACTCGTTCCCCTGAAAATATGTGTATTTTCTGATTTTTCGTGATCTTGAATATAAATAGTTAATGTTTGTCAGATGTCAAATTCACATAGAAGAAAAAAATGGACAGTCGCTCTACCTGGAACTTTCCTCGTAACGGATTCCCTCAACATACATAACACAATTCATATCTATATATAGTTATTTGGTAATAACCACTGACGTATAAAATGGATAGACTTCCCATAAGGAACCGCTTCAAAAAATAGATCAGTGATTGTTTGACGGATTTTGCATGAGTGGAAGAAAGGTGAACTGATCTCATAAACTAAGGATAGAGGAAATGGCAACAAGGGTCCTAGCATCATGACCTGACTCACCAGTGGCGTAGTTTTTTTACAGTAAATTCAGTTCTAAGAATTTTTCTGTTTTATCATCAGAGTCTAAGGCGGTCGTTTTAAATCAAATTTGATTTTCCTCTAGTTTATAAAGTAAACAACTGAAGTTCTCACTCTGTGTTTTTTTTAGAGTTGAACGCTAGCATTCATGTCGCTTTATTAATTTGTGGGAATAACAGATATCAGTATTAAAATAGGTTTATATTTTTGGATTAGCGGTGAAAAAAGATCTTTTGTTGAATTTAATGAGATTTTCGCGCCCGATTTTACACTCGGACTTTTGAGAGAATATAGTACTCTTAGTATTCTGCAAAAGAAAATTAAGGATTACTTGCTCTTTATAGGCTCATAAAATATGATTAAAATGGAACAGTGGGTATTCGTTTATATTTCAAAGTGTAAATATTTAAGTCTATTTCAACTAATCTAGGAACTGAATACGATTGCAAAGAAAAACAAGGAATTTAAACAATTTAATTTATTACTTATCCAGTGGGATAATATATGCTGAGGAAATTAATATACACAAGTAATTAATTAATATACGACATAAAACATTTATTAAATCTTTACATGCATACAAAAAAAATATCAATGTGACAAGTCGTATGTCGTTGGTATTAACTGTATACATAGTATATAACTATTAAAACGTGACAATTTTCTCGATAAATGTGTAGATTCCATTAAGCGAAAAATCAAGGGTTTTACCTATATTTGTAACCAAGTACCCAGAAGTTACCTTATAATAAAACTCTCATATTATTACAATTTATACAACGATATCATGTCGTTAAGTGCAAAACCGCTCTAAAGAACATCATTATAAAGTTAACCTAAAATAGGTTGGCTTTGCCGATTTGTTGAATTTATATAGAATGATTTGATACAATATACTTACGACTTTGTGATAATATTACTTTTAATAAATAAATTGACTTTACCGGGACCTTATCGTTATAAATTTTTCCTTTTAAAAAGATAGATAATCCTTCAATAATATATACATAAACAAAACGTATTTGCTTTCACTTTCTGGAATAAAAACAGAAATTTTTTTGAGGTGCGTAGAATTAAAGTTTATGTAATTATTAAAGCTCAGATTATATGCAAACTGCATATATAGCATATTTATGCAATATTTCCATATTTTAACTATTTTTATATATTTTGGATCAAATGTAATATTTGCCTGTCATTTGTTAGATAGGCATCTAAAATATTTAAATTCCCCAATAAAAAATATATGGCATTTAAGTAAAACCCTCGGTAAAATCCATCCCAGACATTTTATTGCAATGAGTATACAGAATTCTGCACCCTGAGATTTTTCTTCTCGTAATAACGTCGTAACGTAATACATAAAATACTGTACATTTATATCAGTTACGTTTAACTGTTCACTTTGACGTTAAAATGTCTAACAAATCAGTATTGTGCATGAAACCACATCCTGAATTAACATTAAGGTTATGCTGTTTTTTGCAAAGCATGTGGAAAAGCGGTAAGTGTTTTAAATTGAATTTTTCAAAACCAGTAGCTATAATTGAAAGTTTAAAATGAAATACAGCTTCAGCAGTAGATAGCACTGAAGGACTTGCTGCCAAAAAACTGAATCACCTTTTAAATAAAAACGAAGGGTACAATACACTAGTTAAAATACCGAGTGTATTGTCTAGTACTTTTTGTGGTCATTTCAGTGGTCAGACATCTCTGCTGACATAATGTCTTGCTTGAAGTATGATAACATCAGTCGATGTAGAACGTAGTTTTTCTACTTATAAACAGTACTAAATGAGTGACAATCTTTTTTAGTAGATAATTACGAAAAACATTTAATGGTTTCGTTAAAAAAAATAATTTTGTATAATATTTTTTAATTTATAAAAGTTTATATATGTAAATTTTTATTTTTTTGCTAATGGTGTATGTACTGGGCAATTCTCTATATATTTACTCATATGCCCCTAATGTTATTTATCAAATTATTATAAGGTGGCTAGTACATATAATCACAAAATTCTCGCAAATATATGCGATATTTTGTCTGTTTTTACCCGTACAAGTCTGAGTTTTAATAATTATAATAAAAATTTCAAATCAAATCAAAATATGCTTTATTGTCTCAAGAAATGTATCTCATTGACAAAGCTGTTTAAAAGAAAGTAAAGTTTACAAGAGTAAAATTCAATAAGACTTACACTAAAAAAAACTGTCCCAAGTTTTTATAATAGGTCACATAACAAAAAAGACATGACAATATATTATAGGAATGGCATCGTTTTCAACCCAATCCAATACAAAAGAATTAAGGATAAACATGAAACATAAACAAATATAAAAATAGATGAAAAGAACAATAAATAAAAATATAAATATAGATATATATAACTAAATAGAAAATGAGAAGAGTCGTCTAGTACCTCTAATAAATTAAACATAAATAACTTATGACTTTACCCAAGACAAATATTTAAAATAAAGAGGCAAAAACCTTTAATTAAAATTCCAGCATACAAATATGTACCTATTATCTACTTAAAATCACGTCAGATGTGTAAACAAAAGAGACAAGTCTCATCTTTGAGACAAACAGTTTAGAATTGCCTAAAATGTATAAAGCTTAATAATAAAAGAAGATTAAAATTTACCAGTACACATATGTATACATATACATAGTATGCAGCATACATGAGGATAAAACATAATATAGAAAAACAGTAAAACAAGATAAGAAGAATTTTAAAATTTGGCTATATAAGAGTAGGCCTAACCTATTGTGAACTTTTTACTTCCTTTTTAAACCTTTTTCCATTCTGCAGTTGTCTTATATCCAAGGTCAGGTGATTAAACATCTTCTTGCTATTGTAATTGATTGAATTCTTTACCTGAGACCATACCGATTTCAAGATAAATAACGACGTTAAGGTTAATACTTTATATAACAAAAATAATGGTCTACAGGAATCTCTAAAATGAGCCTTGCACAGGTATTTTACTGCTCGTTTTTGTAGAACGAAAATCATATTAATCAGATTACCGGCGCAAGTTCCCCAAAAGCAGATGCCATATCGCAAATGGGATTCAACAAGAGCGAAGTATGCATTTCATGCAAAGCTCATGCCCAGCCTTCTACTAAGATTTACTATATGGTTCTCAAATTTTAATTTCTTGTCGATGTAAAGTCCCAAAAACTTATTTACTCTCACAATATTTATAATTTCCTTGTCCAATGCAATATTATCCATTACACCATCAATACACAAGTTAATTATATGCGTCTTCATAGTACTAAAGATAAGTAAACTGGCATCGTACCATTCTTTTACTTTAGCTAAATCCCTGTTAATTGTTAGAGCAAGGTTTTCCCTATCATTAGTACGCCACGGTATAGTGGAGTCGTCAGCGAACAATGTAAATTTTCCCCGTATATCTTAAAAGACATTGATATACAAAAGGAACAAGATCGGTCCCAATACCGAGTCTTGTGGAACCCCATGTTCTATACTTCGACGGGCAGATTTCTTTTTCGTAAAGCGCACGCATTGAAGACGTTCATACAAATTGGACTGGTTGTCCAGCGCCCCACCTCTAAACCCATAGACTTCAAGCTTCTGCAGCAGTATTTCATGATTTACACAATCAAATGCTTTTGGCAAAACACAAAACACTGCTGCGGTCTCCTCTTCATCATTCAGTTCCAAGTAAAGATTCTCCACGAACGAAAATATGGCGTCATTAATGTTTTTTGATGACTGAAAACCGAACTGTTAAGAACCCAATAAGTTAAGCGCTGATAGAAAAGACAACATGCGTTTTTTGATTATTTTTTCAATAATTTTTGCCAGAGTAGGTAACAAAGCAGTAGGTCGGAAGCTAGACGGGCTATTACGGTTACTACTTTTAAAAATTGGCACAACAACAGCAACCTTTAGGCATGCTGGGATCAATCCAGAGTAAAATGAACGGCTTAAGGCATCAGCTAAAAGATGAAGAATATTCTCGTGCAATCTCAAAAATACATTTAAAGAAATTTATAAGGTTTGATGATTTTAACGGGCTTTTAAAACCAAGTATTCATGTTAAAGTGCATTTTTGCACTCGTGTCTCCTACAATAGTCCCTAAGCTCGTGTTTAAACTGGGGATACTAGTGCCAAAATGTATCGATTTACGCACTCCCTACATAATGGTATATTAAAACACTACTTTTATAAGATAATTTCATAGAACGAGACCTTAGATCATATGAAACATATTTACTGAAGTTCGTCATATTGCATGCGAAAAATTGCTATGACTTGGTATTGCCAACTTTAAGAGAAAAAAACAAAACAGAAAAATAACTATATTAGGCGAACACCGGGTGTTGCCATATTTACCAAACTTAGTTAGCAATTCATCCTCCTTGATTTTTTGTGCCAAAGTCGATGCCACTGAATAAGCAATCTTTTTAGTATACCGCAAACAACACATAGATGGCAGATACCGAGAGATATACACCCTGGCAGAGTAAAATATGTTTTTAAGAAGCATCTCGAAGCAAAACTCGAAATAATTTTTCACGATAACGAGTGAAGTCAAAAATACACAGCAAGTTTGACAAATGAAATGCGCTTTAGTCAATGCTCTTAAACCGTCGTATTTTTGTCAAGTCTTCCAAAAACTGTCGGTGAAATTGCCTCTCGTTAATAATGAAGGCGAAGGGGAGTCGTGTCTACGTGTCATGCTTTCGTAAATAAACAGCATTTTACTTTCGAGTATCTTTGAGCCGATGTACCTACTTAGAGTCCTTTATTAAGCCCTTATCTCCGACCTTTTGTTTTTGAGAGGGATTGTTGTCTGACGCAGGTTTTGCTTTCCCCGTAATCCCCGTGGGTTTAATGGTTACAAATCTGGACATCTATACGTATCCGACGTGCTCCGTTTGCATATCGCTTTAATGGGGGGAACGGATGTAGTATAATAAAGCCTCGTGATATAGAACGCCTCTCAGCTCTTTTATTATTCCTATTGAATTCCATATGCGTTGCAGCTGTGTCAAATTTGAGTTTAGTTTTTTTTTTGGAATATTAAATTCTCATTTAAATGTATTTATGGTTGAGCAGAGGTAAATATGTTGACCATCATACTTCTTCTTCTAATAAAAGGCCGAACTTAAAATTAGTGAACGATAATACAAGTAGCTCTAAGCTTTGTAATGATACAGGTTGAAATGGAAATAATTAGCAGGTAAAATTTTAGGTAATTTAGAACAAATGATTCTCATATAACAAGGGTTAAACACCTCTCAACGGTTATATTAAAATTTGCCATTTTTTAACAAAGCTTTGCAATAATTAGACTTTCTGAGCACTGAAGGAATTATCATTTTAAATGCAAGTTATACTAAATACATTTTTGATTGGTAATAATTTTGAAAAAGAAATTATAAATAATAATTAGTATTATTATTTTATAGGGTTTAAATGTAATAATTTTTTCAATTGTGAAACCCGTACTTTTGAATTGATAAAAATTACTAATATTTACATTTTTGTGACTTTACACTATGCACAACACACTAACGGAAAACATCTTTAAATTAAGGATTAAAATGGCGAGTAAAATGCACATCTTTTTTGCCAGTCACGGCCACAACAAATCAAATTTATTACAAACTGCTTGGAGAATGTCTGTAGTCTTTTTTATCGCCTAGCTAGGCAAAAACTCGATTGTGAAGGTCATTTTCATCCACAATTTGACCACCAGGGTACACTTATGTTTTTATGTGAGCCAAACATTTAACCATAATGATTGCAAGAATTGAAGTTCCTGTTTCTAGTACGTACTGATACTCTTGCAAAGATTATTTTATCGTTATTCTGTCCGAAAATTTTCTCAATAAATTATACCGGAAATAAGCTATACTAACACAAATAATTTGTGAAGCGGTATTGATTTTAAAAATAAAAATTTCGAAACCATTATTTCGAACGAAAATTAGTTCGAAAAATTTTTAATTCGAATGACAAAAATTTTGAGACGAAATGTTCGAACAACGTATGATTCAGTGAACTATTAGTTTGAAACAATATCGTTGAATGACAGTAATCTAGAGGTTCGAAGACAAGTGTTCCCCCTAATACTAATTAAAATTATTTGATGAAATCAAAAATAATTTTAAATTAGTTAACCAATAACCGTATGGAGATTTTATTATTGATTGTCGCTTTGTGTTACTTTTGATTCTTGATTGCTTCCAGTTTTTTTTCTAGGAAAAGGTGGTTTCTAGATGCCAAAAAAACATGTTTTCTCAATTTCTTCGGCCTGTCTGCCTGTCTGTCTTTTTGTTCGCGGCATAGCTAAAAAAGTACTTACTGTATTGACTTGGTAAAAATCCAATATGGCGGCCTAATTAAATGTTAAAAATTGATTACTAAAGGACAACTTATCCAATTTCCTCTAAATTTTGCACAAAAATCAAGAGATATGTAGGAATTAACTGGTAAAATTTTGGTACAAATAAAAGATGGCGAAACCAAATGGAGGCTTAATCAAATATTTAAAAATTCTTCCCGAAAAAACTACATATGGATTGATTTCAAATTTTGTTCGATATTGATTGTGGCATAGAGATGAACTGGTATAACTATGGTACGAATTGAAGATAGAGGAACAAAATGGCGTCTATATAAAATGTTTCTAACATTGAAAAAATCCCCCTTTTACATATCTTCATGTTTTAGTGTTCCTAAATTCCATATATGTTCCTTTACTTGCACGATTGGCTTCAAATTTTGGTCAAAACTTAATGTCATATAAAAATGACCTAGTAAGATGTTGGTAAAAATCCAAATGGGCGCAACAAGATGGCAGTCTAGATAAACGTAAAAAATTATTACTAAAATAACTAATTATTATCCAATTTTCCTCAAATTTTGCACAAATCAAGTGTCATATAGGAATAAACTGGAAACATTTTGTTATGAATCCAAGATAGCAAAACAAAATGGCAGCCTAATAAAATATTCTAAAAAATCCTGAAGAAACTACTTACTAGACTAATTTCAAATTTTGTGCAAGTATTCAGTGTAATAAAAGGACAACTAGTAAATTTGTGGTACGAAAAAAATGGCGGCAAATAAAATGTTTAAAAAATCAACGTAAAAAAAGTCTTTTTATTCCATCGATTTTAAATTTTGCAGAAAAATTAAATGTTATATAGGGATAAACGAATTCAACATGACGGGACAAAATGGCGATGTGCCACTGGAAAAACTACTTATTCACTTTATTACTTCCAGTGCAAAAAGGAAGGATTGTAATCATAAAAAAACACTCTCCGAGATTTTTTCAGATCTTCACGTTTCAGAGGTCCCTAGTTGCCGAAAAACATGTTTTGTCAATTCCGCGGTGAGTTTGTCTGTCTGTCTGTCTTACCCGATTGAGTTCAAATTTTGGCATAAATTATGGGGATGACTTGGTAGTACTATGGTATAAATCCAATATGGCGAAACAAAATGGCAGCTAATAAAATGTAAAAAAAAGATATTACTAAAGAACTGCTTATCAAATTTTGCACAAAAATCAAATGTTATGTAGGAATTAATTGGTAGAATTTTGGTACGAATCCAAGAAGGCGAAACAAAATGGCGGCTTAATAAATTATTTAAAAATTGTTCCTGAAAAAACTACTTAATGGATTAATTTCAAATTTTGTGCAATAATTAATAAGGTTATAGAAATGAACTGGTATAATGGTGGTAATAATTCAAGATGGAGGGGCAAAATGACGGGCAAATAAAATCTTCATGTATTAGCGTTCCTGAATGCTAACTACCAAGTTTTGCCAATTTAGTCGGTCTATCTGCCTGTCTCCCAGTCGCGGCATAACTTAAACTATTTAGCTGATTGACATATGGAAATAACCTGGTAATATTTTGTAAAAATCCAATATGGAGCAACAAGATGGCAGCCTAGTCAAAAATTATTACTAAAAAACTAATTATCCAATTTACCTCAAATTTTGCACGAAAATTAATTGTTGTATAGGAATAAATTGGTAACATTTTGATATGAACCCAAGGTAATTAAACAAAATGGCGACCTAATAAAATATTTAAAAAATCAGCCTGAAAAACTACTTAATAGAATAATTTCAAATTTTGTGCAGTGTGGTATGTGTATAGTATTAGTAAAGTTGAGGTTTGATTTTAAAAAAAGGCGGCTAAATAAAAAGTTTAAAAAACAATGTAAAAAAAAAATGTCTTATTTGATCGACATTAAGTTATATACTATTAGAAATTCAACATGACGGAACAAAATGGCGATGTATCACTGTAAAGACTACTTTATTTTATATTATGCGCAAAAACCAAGTGGGCATAGATAGAAACTTTTGGTAGGAATCTAAAATAGTGGAACAAAATGGCGCCTAAATAAATGTATATTACTAAATGACTATTTACCGAACTAAATTGAGTCATGCTTTTCAATTTCTAATAAAGATATATATTTATAACGACGAAAGTTTTGGGTGATGGAAATTTACAGATTTTTTAAAATTATTTTTATGTGTGCAAAATTGTACATTTATTGTTCGCCTAAATTAATTAAATAGACATCGGAATTCCAACGGGAAAGTGTACGTTTTAAAAGTTAATACCTGTTTATTTTATCGGGTCTTGATTATTCCATATCCACAAGCTAAGAAAACTGTCCAAATACTAATTATATGTCAAAAAAGGATTTTAGTACTCAATTCGGATTGAGTGGAGTACTTTTTTTGTAAAAGATAAGTTAAATATATCAACGAGGTATTGGTAATGTGAGAAATTTTTAACTGCAAATGTAAAGCACGGCTAATAATATACGGTGATGGAAAAAATACAGAAAGAGGAACCCGATTATCCAGGTTACCTTAAATATGTCGTATCCCGGCTCGTCGTGGAGAAATTGGACCAAAGAACTGTTTAATGAGTTAAAGCTATACAAAATGTTATGTTTTGCCGTTACAGAAAAGCTACCTATTCCGCATTGGTGAATGTCTCATTTATCGATATTTTTAAAGGACTGTCAGAAACATAAGAAGCAAGCAAAATGCATTTGTTAGAGTACCAGGTCAACTTCCAGAAAAGACTTCTTCCTAAAGAAGAAGAAAAAGCAAAAAAAATTAAACATGTTAATTTTTTTACAAAAGCATGGTAGAAAATCGATTCCTAATATTTGATGCTGAAAGAAATTTACAAACTTTAAACAAAATTAAATATGTGGTTTATGGATGGTACAATTAAGTTGTAACCAAATGTGTTTTAGCAAATATACCATAGATATTATTACCTGACAAGTTTGACAACATATAAGTATTTGTACTCGATTGGTAGAAAATGGTTCTCAATTATTATTATTATTATTTTATACGACAATATGACAATTGAAATTCCGCCATTAGACTTTTTTTACAAGTTATAAAATAATTGAGAGCTTGTCGATCGATAACTTGTTAAAAATTGGGATAGGAAAGTGAAAAACCATGTCTCTTGATTTCTTAATAAAGCTTAGATTTTACACCCTGTTATAGTGGCAAAAATTTTGTTTGGCTCATTTTGTCAATGCTATGATCTAATTAAAACTAGTTTGACGGTTACCTTAATGAAACAAAACTTTTTTATTTAGTGGTAATTGATTTGATTAATCTGCATAAAGAATTTTTATGAGACAGAACATATATATTAAAAATAGATACAACAAAAGTCATGCTAAACGAGAATATCAAAAAATATTTGAAGGGCAAATGAGAATTCCAATTTGAAATAGCTTTCCTCGAATATACCATCAAGTTCCTACAGAAACTACATTTTTGTGAAAGAAATAGACATTAGCTAAAAACAAAAATTATAAAAATGAAGAGATTTTTCTGTACTTTTAAGGTAATTCTTTCTTCATTTGCGTTGTAATTTTATAATATCTGGAGAAATCAATTATATCTGTATCTGAAGCCCTAGGCAACTCCTATTTTAAGACACAGAGAACTCAGAAAAATATAAATACAAATCCTTCAGTTTTACCGGTACGACAATTTTATTATTAAAAGAAAATAGTAGCCCGTTACGTTTTTTTTTGGAAATGATCGATCCTTTGGAGCAAGATCGACAATTATTTAACAAAATTGTTTTGAGTCTTCATTTTTAAGCTCTGGGTTTTTAACAGAAGAAATGTGCATTATCGGCAACTAAAAATCCTAAAGATTTTCTGGAAATAAAACATCCAGGCCCCCAAGGTATCCACGTGTGGGCTGGTATTTCAAATAATAGGGCTATTGGTCGAATAATTTTTGATGGTTCTATGAATTGGAACCGATATTTGAAATTCTTAAATAGGGTAGTTCCGGGATTAAGAAATCATAATAATGAAGAGATCTGGCAGCAGGATGGCGCCCCCGCACAATGGTTTGAGAATTCTGAATTTTGGATTGGACGGTAAATGGGATTAAGAAAAGAATAACATCAGAAATAGAAATATTAAACGGAAGAAATAAAAGGCATATTTTAGCTGCAACAGAGAAACAAAAAAGAATATATAGACCAAAAAATGGCGGACATTTCGAACTCTTACTTCAATAATTGAAACCGACTTAGTGAAATACTCTGAAATGTTAGTTTAGATTTTAGTGGACAATTTTTTACCATTGTTTTTAACATCAAGATGCCCAGTTTCAGGAAAAACCACTCACCAGTTATTCCCTTGAGGAAATTCTAGACATTTTTTATATGTAATATTTTGTAACTATCTTCAACCTTTTATGAAATGTTGACAATTGGAAGTCAACAATTTTGATACAATTTGTCACTTTGATATCTTTCCATGTCAAAATGTCTAAATTGTCAATATTTAATAAACGGTTGAAGATAGCTATACTATAATATATAAAACATATCAAGAATTTTCTGAAGAACCCAAAAATGCAATATTACACAGGGTGTTCCATTTAAAAAAGTAACCCTATTTTGACGTTTGCTTATGGGAGATCCTGTATGATATTTCCGTTATCTAAAAAAAATTTAGATGATTTCCTACAATTTGGTAAAATATTCAGATCTCTATTTTTAAAAACAACAAAGTTGATTGGGTGGTCAATTTATAATGAATAACCTTGTACTAACTTATCTTAAACAGATAGGATATCTAAAAAAATAATCGATATTTTTTACACATGTATAACTGCTTTTATATCGTATTTTTAACCACAAGAAAAGTTTTGCTATTTTTTAATGTCTCCAAATGTAAATTAATTAGTTTCACAAACTGAAAAATGAGATAAACTAATTCTTTAAGAAAAGCTCGTTGAATTAAAATAAAGTTTATATAACTTTTTAAATTAGAAGTTGGAAACAGGAGGTAATATAAAACCGAATTTCGTCGAGGTGATTATTATCTTCCTAAAAGTTATATTAAACTTCTCACAGAGTTTCATTTCTGAACAGCGACTACTGTTTTTAATTTGTCACGAGTTAATCTAATATAGGATTTATTTTTTTAAGTTTCATCTTTTAATATAAATAATTAGAAGATTTGAGAATATGAAGTGAAACAAGATACGATTTACATGGCAGATTAACAGTTTATAATATCAAAGATATGTTAGCAAAACATAGTCCCTCTTTATTATGAATGTTCTTCTGAGAACCAGTAATCTTTAATTGTTCGTTAGCCATCTGAATTTCAAAAAATTATGATTCTAAAGTTTATTTCAATATTTGACAATTCAGGGTGATATTATTCAAGATTTTGAATTTTAATAGGATATTCCTAAATATCTCTCTACATTTAACTTTAGAAGACTTATGAACAGACGTTCAAATTATTTACAAATGTTTGAAGACATTTTACAGGGTTAATCGTAGAATACAGGATAGAAAACTTTAGATTTATGCTTTTATATTTCTTTTTGATATAGATTCCTATTTATCTCTAGGAAAGGAATTTGGTGATCAGGATAAATAACGTTCTCTCATATATCTCCATTAAGGGTGCAAAATTGAAATTTGTTTATTTTATTTGTTGCGTATAGTATTTTTAATTTTTTGCAACTCACTAAAAATAACTATGTCTAGCAGTGGCAGCTCGCGGGTGAAAAAGTAAGTGAAGTGCAAATGAAGCAAGAAAATATCGCATAATTTTTTTCCAGAATTTTTTTTATATGCGGAAAGTGTAGAACTAACCTTAATTTTGTATACTAATTCAATTTTCCTATCATTCATAGCAACAAGACAATGGACAAATACAGCCTGCGGCGCTTTTTCTTTTTTTTTTTTGAAGGCCGTTTAGATGGCCAGACATCACACTTGGGCCATCGTAACATTGCCCTATTAATTTATGTTTATAGTCAAATTGGTCAAAAATTTGATCCAGTAGAGAATATAAATTCTCCAACGTTCTATCGGAGCTGAAATTATGAAATCCTAAGAATCTCTCGACTACTGAACCTTCTGAATTAACGTACCTTAAAATTATGGGGCACTGGGAGGTTTGCGTAATATCAGTGGTGTCATCCACTTGCACAGAAAAAAACTGTGTGTTCATTATTTCATTTTTTACATGATCATTTAAATAATCAGAAATACATTCAATTATTTCGTTTTGAATAGTTTTCGAGTCACCAGTAAAAACATTTTTAATTTTTTCGTGACAATCTTTTAGTTCTTGGGAAATTCTCGATATTAATAAACCTAAACCTCATCATGGCAGCGAAAGACTAACTCTTGTTTTGTAAGGTACAAAACGGCGCCAATTACCAAGTACATAAATAGCCTATTTAATCGGAAGTTTTCGTTAAAATGTATTTTATATAGTTTAGCATTTTCTTTTAAAGTGTCAGCTATAGTGCTTTGATTTTTATAAAATGTTTTAGCATTAATTCGCATTTTAAATGCTCCGCCGAGTCTTCATGTTTATGTAAAGACTTTCATATATTTAACATACCTGCAAATCCTTCCTTATTCCACACCGAATATTTATTGGAAACTAGTAAACAAGGCCAGCAAAACAATTTTTGTAATATTTGACTACTACATAACCATTTGTACGCCGAAAACCAGGATGATGATTAAAACTCTGATCTTGTTCCTTCCATCGATTAAGTAGAGTTTCCAACAAAATGCAAACCACATCCGTGATCCGATTCATCAATAATGTAAATTAATAAACCCGACACCAAAGAAAGTTGTAACAACATTATAAATAAATATAACACAAAGCAGTCAAGCAAACTGCAAAGGAACTAACCGATTGCAGCGAAATCCGCGAAAATAAAAGTAAACAACCACCCCAAACTGAACGACACGTGTGTGTAGTGTACTGCGTTAGCAATTCACCGAAAGCGTTGTATGGCGCTGGTTAACATTATTGTTCCATGCGCTCGACGTTATCGCGTACGCGTTGTCATTGCAACGTAGTAGGAAAATCGTAAACTAAATGTAAAGACTTAAATTTTAAGAGATATATAATAAATATAGTTAGATATTTGCTTGTTTATTTTCCTGGTGAAGTTGCACTTCACCTACTTCACCTGAATAGCCGCCACTGATGTCTAGGTCTAGGCGATTATCTAAATTTATTTTTCGTCATATTATTTTTTTTTGTATAACCGATTTTTTTTTTCGACCATTTGATTTTTTTTTCAATTAATCAATTTTTTCGATTAATTTAAATCAGTCGAAATACGAATAATCGAAAACAGTTTAATTTAAGTTTAACATATGCAACATAAAAAGTACTCAGTCTGTTCCCGAATATGTCAAAATAGGGAGCTTGCAAACAATACTAATATGTAAAAAACGCGCTTAAGTCAATATATAACACTCTAAGACAGCCATCTCAAACTCAAAGTCACTGGTAGGCCAAAAGCATGAAGACCATCGACTAGGTGGGCCGCAAAACCTTATTTTAAAGAAGACAAACTACTGAAAATCTTGAGAAAAAGTACTATTATAGGACAAGTCTGTTTATTAAATTTCCAATAAAAAGGACATTACAAAAAACTACAAACATTAAATTCTTTTGCCAGATATTTGACATCTTTTGTCTTTAATTAAGTTGTCTAGTTGTGGTGCGAATTTATCGGCGGAAATAACTTTTAAAACTGCGTCCAAGTGTGCGTCCGTCAATCGCGATCTTGCGGGAGATTTGTTTCCTTTCATCAAAGAAAATAGTTGTTCACACTTATAGGTACTTCCAAACATTGACAGGATTTTACAGGCAAATTTTCTCATTTCTTAGTATTGAACGGGCAAGTACTTATAAAATTCGAATGTACCAACACTATCAAATTTTTGTGTTAAATGGATCTGATACTGAATCTCAATTACTTCCATTTGCAAGCGAGGGGGAACTTTATCAATATCGATAATGAAAAGACCAGTAAATAGAGAAAAGTTGTTTTCTTGGGTCTTAAAATCCTGAAAACGCTTTTCAAATTCTGCCAGAAGGCTTCTCATTTTCTCTGAATATATTTTGTATAATATTGGGACACTTATGCTTTCCTGATGTGCCTTATAAGTCAGAAAATGTGACAGATTATCCTCTGCCAACATCTTTCTTTCTCTTACACTTGAAAGCTTTCACATGATCATGTATATCTGTAATAACTTGACGTGGTCCTTGCAATTTCGTACTTAAGTCCGACAAGTGTTTTGTGATATCTACCATAAATGAAAGATGTTGTAAAAAAGGTACATCGCATAATAAGCTGACATCTTCTCTTCTTGTTTACATGAAAACGCGTATTTCTTCTTTTCCAAAACCGGTCGAGTACCATAGAACACGAAAGCCATCGCACCTCTGCGTAATATGGTAAACCAGTGTACTCACTTTCTAAATCACATAAAAATGCAGAAAACCGTGGCTGATTAAGGCCTTGTGACCTTATAAAGTTTATAATTTTTTTCACTGACTTTAAAACACTTTCCAACTTATTACTTTTGATCATAAAAGTTCTTGGTGGATTATACAATGAATATGATGAAAATCTGGTTTGTCACTGTCCGTTTCTCTGATTTTTTTCTGTAATATTTTAACAAAGCCATTTTTTACTCCAGTCATTGAAGGAGCTCCGTCTGTTGCTACGGAACACAGTTTTGACAAATCTAAATTGTACTTTTGCAGAAGTCCATAAACAGCATCGAAAATATCCTTACCAGTTGTTGTATCATGCAATGGTACTAATTCCAGTAACTCTTCATACACATTGATATCTGTATCAACCGCACGAAGAAAAACAGGGAGTTGCGCCACATCACACACATCCGTAATTTCGTCACAGGCAATAGAAAATGCAATGAAAGAGTTTGATTTTGTTTATATCTGATCACTTATATTGGCAGCCAACTCAGTAACTCTTTCAGCGACAGTATTCCGGGGCAAGGATATATTTTGAAATGCCTTCACGCTCCCAGGACTTACAATTTCCGAGGCCTTTACAAGGCACTCTTTTATAAATTCATCTTCAATAAATGGTTTTGGGTGTTTGGCGACCAACTCCGATAGTACCTAGCTCGTTTGAAGGACAGATTCATTTTCTTGCTTTGGACGTGTAAACATAAGCTGCTGATCTTTCAACCGGGATTTTAACTTATTTAACTTTTTGTTTCTGACCGTGCCTGTATACTTGTCAAACATAGTTTTATGAATATCATAGTGACGTTTTATATTATATAATTTTGGGACACCGACTGCACTATTACAAATCAAACAGATAATGTTTTCTTTCAATTCCCACCCTTCTCGAAAGATACGATGCTCATCTACAAGTTTCCTCTTACTTCCACTTGGTTTTGAAAGAGACATGTTAAAAACTGTATCTGAAATAAATTATAATAAGTACTGTTAAGTATTGTAACAATAAGTGCGCAACTCAACTAGAAACTCTATCGCAACTGACTAAACACTGAACGACTGAATTCAGCTTATATACGGATTGTGATTTCTTGAGTTCTTTCCAGAATATTCAGATAGCGTCATCTGTGTTTTTGCGTGATGGAATTTCATGGAACAAGCCAGGTTATCTGGCTTGTTCCATGAAAGTTTGGCTTTAGGTTTTAGGTTGAGTATCTGTAGTTCCTCTTCCTAAACATTGATGCACTATGCACAATTGTAAATTTTATTATACTAATCGTTGTTGCAGCGGAGCGCGCTTTCAAAAACGGTTTTCAACTTGTTCGCCGGCCGCATTATCTGGCTGTTTTCAAAACTGATTTGGCATGGCTGAATAAATACTTTACCTTAAAAAACTAGGGGTTTTTGAATACGCCCTATCGCATGGTGTTAAAAAATACTATTACGTTTTAGAAATTTGTTCTGCTTATTATTTTACTAATAAACTAGTTGCCTATTAAACGCGAGCAAAATATTACTATTTTTAATTCATACTCTAGAAGAGAAGCATTTTTAATATGTAATGATAATAAAACCTAATCTTAAAATTGTATATTTATTCAAAAACAAAAAAACGATACTTTATAGATTTATGCAATTGGATGTGTATGAATATTGAAACCCATAATAATACATGGCAGTAAGTTATTCTGGTGTGTGTCTTCCACAAAAATAATTGCTTCGTTACAATTCGTTTAAATAAATTTTTTTAATTATCAGAAATAAAATAAATTCAATAACCAAAAATAAGTTCAATAAACACATGCATTTTTGGGATTAATGTCAAATTTTCGGTTTTTTTATGTTACTTACCAAACAGTATCGGATAAACACTCAAAATTATGTACTTCATACAAAACTTTCATAAATAGTACATTTTCTAAGCAAAATTCGTATGAAAAACATGTATTTATTTAGCTCTAAATCATGGCTAGGCATTAAAAAACACCAACATTTATGTATACAAACGATTTGTTCCGGGTTGTTAGGTTATATATTACAATAAAAGTTTTTAAAAAAAGTTGTTTAAAAAAGTTTATCTATATTAAAAATAACTCTATCGCATTGTAAAAGCTGTTCAATGTTTAAAATTGGAAACATATTTAAAAAACGATAATTTTGATACTTCAACTGCTCCAAACTAGCTAATCTCGATTAGCACTGATTAGAAACGAATAGAGACGTTTACTATAGACATAATATGATGACCAATTTTCTTAATCAGGTCTCTCTAAATTGAGAAGACCATTATGTTCCAAAATGTCGTTGTCGTTAACTATTCAAAAGGATTCAAAAAGTATCCAGCCAATCTCGAAGAAAACAAAGGAGTTGTATCCAGATCGCCAAATGTAAATCAAATTTAAGTAAATGTTAATTCATTTATCTTTGACAGATCAGATAATTTTTGTCATGGATAACCCAATATTTGTGAAAAACTCCTATGCTCGTAAAATGTGTGCACTTTTTTTTCAAATTAGATTTCTTGGTGTTTTGGTACATTGTGGAAACAATAAGTAAATTGGAAAGTTGTACAGCATATATTAAAGCTTCTGAGTACGCTTTGCCTTCGTGAGAAAGCAGAATATATCCAAAGTTATTAAACTTCGGATATATTCTGCTTTAAAATAAGAGTATCGAGCTAATGCACATTTCGTAAAAAAATACTCAAGCGCTTCGAAAGGAACCTCTAAATTATAATAGGTCTTAATGATGAAAATGTCGGCAAAAAAAAATTGAAAAAACTGATATATTTGCTCGCGAATAATTACTTTATTGGAATGTTAAGCGACAATCTTAAAAAGCAGTTTGTACTTCTTTGCCATCTCGTCATTTTTGTCCTAGGTCATTTTAGTCCTAGGTCATTTTAGAACAATTTTTTACTAGAGATGCGGGGAAAAAAATCTAAAAAAAAAAAGAAAAATTTATTTTTTTAAAACTATCTCTGATAATTGTAATTTCGTTTTAACTACTAAAGCAATTAGAGTTTATCTCTCCTAGATATGACCATTCAGAGTAAGTTTTTCTTTTGACGAACAGGGTTGCGGTTTAACCGCTACAAGGCGTCAAAATTTTTCTTCTTAAAATAATTTAATAAAAAACCCCTTTCTCCAGTTTTGATCCCGCCTATTTCAAACAGGATTGTCAGGGCTATGAAGGAGAATATTTTCTGAAAATGTCGTCGAAATCGGTTAGTTTTCGACTTTTATCAGTTAATCAATAGCGTAATTTTTTACGACACTACCTCGCCCATATCTTCCAAACCAATAATAGCACATAAATAATTTCAATTATTTATGTGCTGCCGTTTTTCAGATGTTACAACTTAACGGTAAAAAGTAGGTTTGCATCACAACCACGAGTACGTTAGGCAATATAAAGCATAGTCTGACGTATATGCAGCTTTTTAATCAATTATTTAATTAACAGATAAATATTTAATATCTAGGATGTTTTGGGGTATAATGTGCAAATATGCACCATATTTTTACACAGATGACATCATAATCAAATCGTTAATGTTGATCTGCGACAAAAATGGAATACTATTATCACAAATAACGCCGACGGGATCAACGAGAGTATATCACTTTAACTATATCTCGTTTCGAATCTTGAATACTTCTATATAGCTATATTGTCCGAAATATGAAAAATATATAATATGAATTTCTAAACGCCACAACAAATTAAATAAACATTACTTAATTCCTTAACAACCTATGTATTACAAAGACGTTATCTGAAGGAAAACACCTGAATACGCACTATTTACCTAAATCCATTAGCAGCCCAGTAGCGACAGCAAGATATGGAGATTATGTAAAATCAATGCCATTAATGTTAATTTGTTATGAAGGGCCACAAAGGATTTACCTTGGTGAAGTTTAGGAGAATTAACGAACGTTATTTCAGTCTGTTGCCACATTAGGTTTGCTAATAAAGCACCAGTGCGACGTAGTTTATTTGAATATTTTAAAATGTAGGCATTTTGTAACTCGCATTTTTCGCTACACGTTTTGCTATATAAACAGCGTTTTGGGATTTACCGTCGGTAAAAGAAATTTAACACTTTGGGACAAAATTTTCATAAATTAAATTTAAATGCAAACCCTGGAATATTAATTAATAGGATTTGGGCTTGCTTTATGAAAATAAAATAGCTTTAATTCTATGACTTTTGCATCATTTTTTTTATAATTTTTAAGATTCAAACATTTTTCTGAATGACGTATGGACATAAAAAGCAAATAAAACTTAGTGCAAAAGTAATTGAAAGCAAAAATACAAAATACATTCATGCTAAGAAGCAACAACTAGAACATCTTTTAATTTATTAAATATGGTTTATTTTAATTCAATAAGTAATTTAGTTTATTCTAGCCATACAATGAAAACTAATAATATATCTTAAATACAGAAAAAAAATCATGAAAAGAAGAATGCGCAAGCTTTTCGTTCTCGAGATACAGCGTGTTAAATTAATATATATTATTTAGTTTTTATACGTCTAATACATTTGTTTAATGACAATAATACGAATAACCAAGTTTAGTCTACAAGGGGTGTTTTTTTCCATTTTCCTTAAATCCTCTCGAACTTTTTACTACGCCGTTCCTGGCAATTTTAAAAGCTTTTATTTAACTTCACTTGTATTGTAATTAGCTAGTTAGTTAATATGTTTGGTTCAAATCTAGCAAGATATTACAATGTTACTGCGTAAAAATGCTAAAAAGTACAAAATAAAATAAACGTAAAAACATTTCCTTTATCGGAATTGACTGAGATTTGGAATATATATATATATATATATATATATATATATATATATATATATATATATATATCTTGAATAAAGCTTTCACATTTTTATTTATTTTTCAGTTTTACCATGCATATTACATGCTTTCGCCTAATCCCTATGGGTTTGCCGCCGGAACTCTCAGGAGCCACAATAGGTGGCGCCAAGTGTTATGCTTGGCTCGTGGTACTCTTCCACGTAGGTAGACATATTTTTTTTTTAATTTGTTTAGACCGTCTTTTAATAAAATACCTATCGGCCGCCCGCCCACAACTTTTATGTGAAGTAAACTTTTTTAACGAATTGGTGAAATAAAACAGTCTCAGATGTCATTCAGGGAACACACAGAAAAAAATCATTTGGGACGTGATATTATCAGAAAATATTCTTTTAGAAATAGAATGATGAGCATATGTAATGTTCATTATAGTTTGTTTATTTTAGAGCTCAAGTTTATAAGGAACTTTCGATTTCTGTAGGTTTTGTCATTATGCAATTTTTTTTCATATTTTTACACTTTGATTTGATTTTTTTCTACTCCTCATAATATATTTTAAACAAAACTGTATTAAAGTTTTAAATTGGTGAGTAGATAACAAATAGACCCTCAAGTAAGATTTATAAAATCTATATGCTCCCAGAAAAAATATTTTTACGCACGTTTTCGAAATGACTTAGTGGTTCACGAAACGATTTATAAAGTTCTCGGAATGAAATTGCTGTTTCCTATACGACGCAAGTTTAAAAAAAATAATAATAACCGCTTTTAATACAAAATTAAACTAACAAAACAAAGATTAACATAAGCATATTTATTATTTCGTTGCTGAAAAATTAAAACTAAACTCAAATACTTTTAAAATAGGTAGTTAAGAAACAATTCTTCGATTTTGCTGTAGTAATCTTCTGATAAAGAAAATGTCGTAGCTGAAATAGGTACCGGTGGAGTGCTAACATTTTATCTTGTCCCCTGTAATTTTTTGTATGAGTCCTAAAACAAAATAAAAAAGCTATAAAATCAGTTCATTATTTTAATAAAAAATATGCATTTTTTGCCTGGATACCAATTCTCATCGTAAATAACTGCCATTCCCCAACTTTCAGATTAGTATTAAAGCTGTCATTAATCGATGGTATTATGGAAGCAACATTTGCCTCTACCTCGACCTCCTTTGATCTTTGACTGCTTTCTACATTCTTGTCTGTATAAAAGTTTGTAAAGGAACCTGTTACATTTAAGTAATAAAATTATATTCTTAATAGTTTTATATTATTTTTTAGCCTAGAAATAGGAAATGTTTAAAAAAAGGATACAATTTATATTAAAAGCTGATGAAAAATTAACTTTTCCAGCATTATAGTGAATGCAATCATCACCTAAAGGGCAGTCGAAGCACACGAACTTTTTTAGTTTTACCTCATCGTCTTGTCTTTTCCAAGTTACCTGTTGTAGATCAGTTATCCCTTTTATCTCTGGTACGTTTTTTGGAAGCATTACTTTGGCTTTCGCGATATCATTTGCATCAATATAAATTACTTTAACCTTACTCTCAGTAAAAATTTGAACAAAATCGTGAGCAGTTACAACATCATTAAGTTTTAATACATGCTGGTCAGCTGTTCGCTTAACGTAGCCTCCAACACCGTCAACTGCGCCTTTTCCAAGTCCAGATTCGCTCCAATTAAATGATGGGAATTTAATATTCGGCAAAATTTCACTGACGTATTGTAAGCATAGAAATATGTTGTTTCTATTCCTCTATTGGCCGGTAGGGCCATCGGACAATATATGAAGAGTATCAACGTAATGGTACTTTTCAGCAACCTCAAGCAAAATCGGTTTTAGATGAACCCATACTACGTAAGCTTGGTAATCTAGGTTCTTACTAACTGTGGCAAATGAAGAAACACTTATATTTCCATTCTGATAGCAGTGATAAACACCTGTCTGAATTGACAACTCTTTTGCCATTTTGGAAATGTAATTTTGGGAAAAGTCAATTTGTAACAATATTTCATTCTCCTGTAAAGTTTCTTTTTTATCGCCAATAGCTTTATAATAGTGTCTCATTTTAAACACATGTTGTTAAAAGGCTGGCCACTCTTCCTCAGTTTTTCTTACCAAATATAATAAATATATATATATATGTGCAATTTGGACGTTTACCAAGCATGCAATCGATTGATGACGAAAAATAAACTGCATTTATTAATTCGTCAGTGCTACTAATGTCGATTATTTTACAACTTCTTAATCTACTAAGTGAAAAATCAAAATTTGAATGTTTCTCACATAAACTGGTCTCCCTATCTCTCATTGTTGGTTGTACAACCCAAAATGGTTTGTATTTAGCAAAGGTTGGTACGTGTATTTTGATTCCAGTTTCTAAAGTAAATCTTATGTGCAAGTTTTTAATGGAATCGGTGAGCAATCTTTTTTGCGTTTTCTGTTTTCCGCGCTTAATATAATCTCTTTTTCCAGGGCACATCCTGCTGTTGTCATCTTTTAAAAAGAAAGTTCTTATTTTCCTTTCATTTAATTTTGAGTTTTCTTCATTGCGCTGTTTTCATATTTCAAAGTAGTATTATTCCGAAATTAGATTCCTTGTTTTATTGGTAGATATTTTTGGGTCTGTCTTCCAACTCTATATTTTTCTATAGGGTCACCGCTTCCGCATTTGTCAAACATTTGTTTTGCTGCCAAGTTATTCCCTAGAGCCTCTCGATTCGTCACCAATAATTTTTCTCTTACCTTGTAAAACAATAATTTTTTGATTACTTTTGGGCTCACTTTTTCTCTACCTAAAAACTGCTTTACTTTTGTAAAAGTAGGAGTCTGAGGTTGAGTATCGATCTCAGTTAGCTGAGTGGAGGATTTGTTGGTGGCTTCGGCGGGGAAACCTCGATAGAGGACTCTTTGGAGGAAGCCTCGATGGACGAGTCTTTGGAAACCTTGGTTGCAACTTTGATCTTGGTGAAATCTTTTGTAGATTGTTGAATTCTTTGAAGCCTTTTTTTATATCGATCTGCTTATCTTCTCCACAGTTGTAACTCTAATTTTTTCTTTTCTAAATCTCGATAAACTTTTGCTCGATTTTTCTTTACTCTTTTACGGCCCATATTATTTCTATTAGATAGACGCAAATTATTTTCTATTATATTGTCTTCGTTCTCCCACTCAGGAGGAGTTAACACATTTTGTTCATGTTGTTTTCGGTGTCTATACCTTCTAGATGCTTCTGTCCGACTTTGACGTTTTCTTTTCTGATCTCTCTTCGGTAAATCCGAAATTTGTTTAAACTGCCCTTTTTCTTTTTTTTGCTTATAGTACTTTTGCACGTTTCATTTCCTTTTGCTCCGATGTCATTTTATCTAAAAACTTTCTCTTTCTAGCATTGGCTAATTCTCTCATTTTCTTATAACCTTGAGTCTTTTTTACTTCATCAGAAACCGTCTTCCTTTTTGTTTTTTTTTCTTTTGGAAAGCTTCTCCTCTCTTCTGTGCTACTTTTAAACTATCTCTGGCCTTTTCTATGGTCAATTTCTCTTTGGCAAATTCTGTCTTCTTGCTCTGCAAAATATCTATATTATTATTTTTATGTGTTAAAGAACTTGGTCCTGCTTCCATCAAATTTCACACGTCATTGGCATCGTTCAAATTAAACGTCATGGAAGTGTTGGTGCAACCCATGCTGTTATTCTTATCTTGTTTAGATTTGTCTTTTTCACAGTCATTGTTTTCTATTTTTTTTCTTTTTTCAAATAGAGAATTTTCTTTTAGTTTTCGTTTCTGACATTTCTTTTCCTCCTTCCTTCTTTTAACATTTTCTTGATACCTTTTATAGCACAGTTCTTTCTCTCTGCGAAGCCTTTGCTTGAGATCTTCAATTTTGTAAGGCTCCATAGTCAAATACTGAAATTTATAAATAAAAATAATAATAATAATATTAATAATTGTCTTTATTTTTGGTTTTCTACAGAGGTAGTGCAGTACTATTAATAGAATACTAATAAATATTAACACACTTTTACTTTAATAACACAAATAACAATGGAAGTTCACTCTTGCAGTGCTCTACTACTTAACCCTTAAAACAATATTTTAATTATCTTATATAATAAAACCAATAAATAACTGACGAATAGTAATAACCTATACTAGAAATAAAGCAAATTATTTTCCAAGAAGATATTTATTAAGTTACATTTTAAATCTCATTATATTCATGTTTTTAAATTTATTTGGGATTCCGTTTTAGAGCCCAAATTAGTTTTAAAACAAATTTATCAGCTCGGAAACGATAGTGTCACTTCGGGAACGCTCTCATCATTTCGGTAACACGCATGGCATACCTAATAAGTTCCCGTTCTGACGTTTCCGAAATGATGATTTCACACAATACCCATTCCCGCCTGTTAATAACATCACGTGGATTCAAAAATGTTAGGTTGTTGATTGTTTAAAGGTATAAAATCCTTTGCATTTTATACCTTTAAAAACACTAAAAGATGCACTTAAACATGCATCAACTTCATTTTAGAAGTTCCCGAATTGATAGCTAAATTTATGTTTCCCGGCACAATAACATTCTACTAGAACGATTAAACTCACACTGGCGCTCCTCCTGACAATTTTAGTAAGCTGGAACTTAAAATGCAAATGCGTTCACGGAATGACGCGAGTATTTAGGGACGTTTTCTTGAAGTTACCTAAACCCAAGTTTGTCTAGATAATATAAATAAAAATTCGTTTTCTTTTTTGTAACTGCGTTTTGTCAATAAAAAATGCAGAATTAGTCAAATATCCTGTGAGAAACACTTAAAAATGTAAATAAACTATGTCAAACATGTCAGAGGGACGGTTCGCGAAATGATATTTTAGAACAAAAAAATTTTAAAAAATGTTTTAGAAACTTAATCATTTAAAAATGCGCTTCATGTTACATATATATATATATATATATATATATATATATATATATATATATATATATATATTAATATATATTAATTAAAGTCAATATTTTATTATTTTAAAAGTCAATATTTAGTTATTCTCCTATCTGATTTTGTTGTAATTTAACTCGGTATATAATATTATCGCTTACTGGAGCTATCGAAAAGCTCAATTAATATAAAAATTAATTAGCCTATAATTTATGGATTTTTTTTGTAGAATAATTCTATAAACAACTGAATATTTTTAAGAAAACATTACATAGGGTAAAATTAATTCATGAACATAAAATTGAAACTTATATTATTATGAAATAAAACAAAAATCAGCAAAAGCTTTATTTTTCAGATACAGGGGTTTAAAATGTTAATATCTCTACTTTTATTGAGATTTGATATGGAATTTTGCACAAGTGGTATAACTAATATCAAAGATCTATTATAGCTTACGCTATAGATGACTCATTTAAATGGGATGCCTTGAAACTCTATATTTTCTTGCGGTAACCCTCGACTCGCGAACGGGAAGGAGACGCAGCGTTTCCAATCGCTAAAAATTAGAAGAGATTTTTTAGTTAGAAGAATAATATTGAATTTGACTGGTAATCTTTGGCATTGAAAGTTGATACTGGTCAGCTTGAAATAAAGTTTCTAAGAGTAAGTATATGCGTTAATAGAAAACAGACTTATTCCGACAAAAACCTGAATAGCTAAATCAAAGAAACAAGGCTAAATATTATTTTAAACAAAAAGCAGCTTTAAACCTAACTTATACAGGAGGAGGAACATTTTTTGCTATTTGAGATACTTGTATGTACAGGGTGAGTTATTATATTGCGACACCCACCTACAGGGTTATTTATTAATAAAGATAGAGAAAAAGTGTAAATATAAAATGTGTAGGGTAAGAAATACGTTTTTTAAACGAATACCCTGTATATTGTTTATATTCATGAAATGCCATTCTCTATTGATTTCAAAAATATAAAGCTTTTATTAATTTCCTTAGTTTAATTGCAACATTACTTGTCATATAAATCTAAAGTAATATTATAATATAATGCAAAACTTGTTATAGTTAAACCAAAATCATTAAAAAACTGATTGCGCCAAGGTAGTCAAACTATATATTTTTAAAATAAAAAAAGAACATTCATAAAAACGATAAAAATACAGGATGGTTCATTCAAAAAAACGTATTTCGTTATATTTTTTAGAGCATATAGATAGGCTTGCGATAGTCGTTTCTTTTTTTAAAAGGGATTCTGGCGGTTTAAAAGAAACCCTAAAGCTTTTATATTTACACTTCTTCTCTATCTTCGTTAACAAACCCTGTAGATAGGTGCCAAATAAAATGACTCACCTTGTACATTTTTGAAACAAGTCAAAAATAATTGACACTATTTTAAATTGGGTAATCAAAAAGAAGCTAAATATTTTCTTCTTACTAAACACATCGTAAATAAAAGGTTTTTCATAATGAACAAAAATTTGGCGGAAACAATATAAATAGCAAAATAGTTATTTTTGTAACAAGTAACTAAAATGTTTTTTTTTTGGGACGAATCGTTGCCGTTTCTATAGGTTAATAAAAATTAATATAGCCGCTATAGAAAAATATATACATCAGGGAATATTGATCTATTCTAATATCAAAAAAGCGACTAAAAGAGGATTTATACAAAAAATTATACTAAATAAAAAATAAAATAATATAAAATTAGGAGACCAATGCATGCAACTCCCATTAGGCTTTTATTAAGCAAAGTACACGCAAGAGAGATGGCCAATTTCATCTTCTTATTTTATTTTATTTTATTTCTAAAATATGCTAGCTTAATGCGTCTTGGAACATATACAATTTTACTGAATATTCTCTTATTTGTTTGAGTTGTCTGTATTTTTAAGTAAAAGTTGTGTTACTGGCTTAACAGCAATTGTTCTTGTTTCTTATTTACTTTCTATTTACTGTATAAATCATCTCCGAATCCTTATTTTATTTTATTTTATATGATTTTATTTCCTGTATAAAGCCACCTTAAGTAAATTTTAGAAAAATCTGCACTACGTCATTTTTCGGTATTACAACCCATTATAACCTCTTCAAGTTTTTATTACGACCTTTACGTCTCAGTATTTTCTTTCGATATTTTGCACCGCTAACAAGTTATTAGAAATTCATTTCTAAAAGAGTGTAGTTAGCGCGTAAATTACCCCCTCCGCGCGGATGTGCGTAGTGCGAAGGGACTAAGTGGATCGAAATAGGGTTATTACCAGGTTAGACGCTGGAGTGCTATGGTGCGAAGGCATCACCATTAAGCTAACACTAAAATTATTGTGTTCCCTGTTTAACCATTAAGTACCTCCGCGCCTAGGCCCCGCAATGGAGCTAACCTGGTAACGATCCCCATATGTATCCAAATATCCATAGTAGTTAAATAATCACCCCCTTTTAAAGTAACAATTGCTACCAACATCAAACACGAAAACAAGAAAAATTCAATTCCCTATTATAAAATGACGATTTTAGCAATCAACATAAACTATTTTATTGAAGTGATTTATTAGTGAAATACCCTTATAAATTGAAAAATATGTGGTATTTCTATATTTTAGTTGTATATTTAATCTATTTACTATAAAAGTTACTGGATGACGTTCAGAAGAAGACTAAAAACTGTAAGTACAAGATTGTGAACTTTGATGATGAAAAACTCGGGAGCAAAACGGGCCGAAAATTTGACAACATATTCATAATCAACAAAATGAGTTGCCGAACACGATAAGGTATTTGACGTTGTTGAAAAAATGGCCAGTAACGGTGTAGTAAGAAGTTCAGGAATGTTAAAGAGGTCGCAAACAAAAACAATGGCACCCCGTAAATTTTCCTGAAACTTGGTTAGCAGCTTTACTGATATTAGGCACATTATACCTTGTCCCAACTTTAATTCAAACACTTTAAAAATGTACTAAGTGTATCAAATAACAATACTAATATTAGTATTTTAACACCCTATGTTTCGAAAACAAAGCGCTTGTAGAACACTGTTTATACACATTTTTTTCTGCATTTAATTAATATTACTAGTTTAAATTAAAAATTTAAGGTTTCGGTAAACTATGTTGACACTCTTAAATCTCGTTTATTTTTGTTTCTTTTACTTTTTATCCACCATTCTAGCAGTTCAAATTGAGGAAATGTGTGGAAAACTCTCATCAGCACTCAAAATTTACTTTAAGATGTAATTATTATACAAATCAATAGGTAATTTTGATTTCAAACGTCTCTCCGACTGTTCCCACCGCCATGCTTGTTTTTAATTTGATGTGCGACGTTGCCATATTCATAATTAAAGAAATACCTATACACGTTATGATACACGTAAAACTCAATTTTTTTATAACAAAACTTATAATTAATAAAAATGCGGATTAGATTAGGTTAGGATTGGTTAGGTTTTCTGTAAAGAAAGAGCGCGGTAACGCGCTAACCGAATTCCGAGTCTATATTGTAAGGGAGATGTTTCTGTAACAGAAACTATACTCTTAGGTGAATCTGTCCCGCTAACGTGAGGTTAGCCCAGGTTCGTCAATAAAACCTTCATTAAAACTATAATAATAACAATAAATAATTACAATTTTGTTGCCCAAATAATTTTCAATTGGTCATTTCATTTCCTTTAACAAATTGGTAAATCTAAAATCTGCTAAATTTTTCATTTTAAGGCTGTCAAATTGTGACCGAGTGTGACTTTTAATTCATTTTTTTAGGAAAACTCTTGAATATTCCGCAATTTTTATTTTTGAAATGTAATATTGCAAATGGGTACTTTCTAGAAAAAAAATAAAATATGCAAAAATCGTCTGTCAGGATACTTTACCGGACCCAAAAAATTGTATACTCTACTTTTTTTGGTTAGATTTGATTCGATTTTCTTCATTGAAGATGTTTAGCCATTAGGAAAAAAACATTTGATTACATTGGTTTGAAGATGAACAACAATATGTGGCAACGCTGTATAACAGACGTAACTTGTCAAAAATTAAAGCCACTGCGATGTTGTTAGATTTACATTCGGTTTTGTAGCTTGGAATTTTTAAATGGCAGTCTTTTAAAACTATTGGACTTAAAAATGGAAATTTATAGCATAAATGATATTTATGAAATTAGCAATAAATCGGATGCCGAATTAATGCAATATCTTCAAGAAATTGGTCTTCTAAAGAATAATTCTAGGTGCAAAAATAGAAATTGCCGTCGGATTTATGTTGTAAGGCAGAAAAATCTTACAAATTCCGTAAATTCCTGTTTTTATTGCAAGAATTGTAAAAAGGATTATGGCCTTTTTGCTGATACGTTTTTTTCAAAAATGTCTATCCCATTAAGACAAATTTTACAAATAATGTGGCTGTGGTGTTGTGAAGTAAGAGCGGGTTCGGCGGCGACCATAATGGGGATTTCTAAATTGACAATTATTCAACAATATCGTTATTTTAGGGATATTCTAAGTTGGAAATTATTACAAAATGCGGAGAGGTTTTTACTTGGTAAGTCGTAATATTTACGTTTAATGACGAAGAGAGGATATTCAAAAATATTATCTTTTATTTTAGGAGGTGAGGGTCATTTAGTGCAAATAGATGAGTCAGTTGTAACCAAAAGAAAATATCATCGGGGTCGCATCGTCTGCGAAAAATGGGTACTAAGGATTTATGATTGTACTTTAAAACGTGGATATGTAAAATATATACCGGATAGGTCCGCTGGTACATTGATTCGTGTTATCCAGGATATTGTAAGACCAGGATCTGAAATCTGGACCGACGAACCGAGGGGATATAATAACCTTCAACATTTGGGCTACAAACATCAAACAGTAAACCACAGCCGTTTTTTTTGAGATCCGCAAACTGGTGTCTGTACTAATCAAATTGAAGGTTATTGGTCCACCCTTAAACAGTATCTTAGAAGACTGGGTGTGATCGGTTCAAAATTTTTGCCTGAATATGTAGTTCATGTGGAACGGCTTTTTCGGAAAAACGGCATATCAAAGAATGCACAATTTTACCCGATAAATTGCCGAAAAATATTAGTTTTGTTTTTTCTTATTGTTAAATTTGTTGAAATATTTAGAAAATGATTTTTTTTTAATTTTTTGTGCAATTTGAACTAAAATACTCTCACTTTGTAAAAGTATGAAATTTTAAGTTTATTTTATTAATCAGTTATTACATTATATTTGGTAAGGTTTGTTATTGTTTTACTTGGTTTTGATTAAATTTTCTTTTTTAAACTTATTTTCAATTCAGTGATTTCATTTCCTTTAACCAATTGGTAAATTTAAAATCTGGCAACGTTGCTAAATTTTAGTTTTTAAGGCTGTCAAATGTGATCAAAGTGTGATATTTAATTTTATTTTTTTTAGGAAAACTCTTGCATATTCCGCAATTTTTATTTTTGAAATATACTATTACAAATAGGTACTTTCTGAAAAAAAAATAAAATATGAAAAAATCGACTGTCAGGATTGTTTACCGGACCCAAATTTAATTTAGAAATTCATGATCATATTTATTTCTTCAGCAAAAGCTAATATTTCTATGATATCTAGTTCTGCGAGTTTCTTTTTAATGTAAATGTAGTTTTGATTTTTACTTTTATTTAATTTTATACTAATTTTTTTTGTTTTTGTCAAGAAAAAATGTTTGAGGATGTAAAATTATAAAGAGATATTATTTAAATCTTTGTCCTAGGGTAAATCCCAAAACGATGTTTATTATAACAAAAGGTGTGGCGAAAAATGCGAGTTAGAAAATGCCTACATTTTAAAATATTCAAATAAATAACGTCGCATTGGTGCCTTATTAGCAAACCTAATGAGGCAGCAGACTGAAATAACGTTCGTTAATTCCGCTAAATGTGCTCGGCACAGTTCCCAAACTTCTCAAAGGTAAATCCTTTGTGGCCCTTCATAACAAATTAACATTAATGGCATTGATTTTACATAATCTCCACATCTTGCTGTCGTTACTGCGGTGCTAATGTGTTTAGGTAAACAGTGCGTATTCAGGTATTTAATTTATATATCGTCTTTATAACTATAAATTGTAAAATAATTAAGTGCTGTTCATTTAATTATTTGTGGCTTTTAGAATTACATTACAATTTTATTTCTGTAAATTTCTTTTAGTTTTCGTCAGATTATTTAAATATTATCCCATTATTGTAAGCCAATATTGGCATCCTGTTTAGAACCAATGTTGTTCCACAATATACCTCCAATATATGAAATTTATCTGGGTCCAATAATAAGAACTGATCCTGGACATATATATATATATATATATATATATATATATATATATATATATATATATATATATATATATATATATATATATATATATATATATATATATATATATATATATATATATATATATATATATATATATATATATATATATATATATATATATATATATATATATATATATATATATATATATATATATATATATAATTACTTCGAAAATATTTCTTGGGTCTAGGTTTATGCATTGAAACAATAGTGGTTATATTTCGCTCGACGTTTCGCTTTTGATTAAAAGCATTTTCAAGAGCATTTATTTTAACTAAAACAAGAAAGAAAAAAAACAATATCAGTTCGATACAAACTGGTTTGTTAAAATTGCCGTTTTGTCAATTATAAAAACACTGATAAAGTAAAATTTCTTCAATTAATCCTAAAACATTTAGCAGTCGAACACTTTTCTAAATTGACTTTCACAATTTTACACATTAAAAAATATTAAAAAACTTGTTTACATTATTGACAAAAAAAAACACAAAAGCATTTGTACAATTTGGTTTAAAGTCGTTAATTAAAAATAGGTAACCTACCTTGAAAAACAGAGCTTCATTTTTAAATCTATTATATTTAAGGCACCTATAGTATCAGTATCATAATGTCTAGGTTGGTTTTGGGTGACATTACTTGATCTTAATAATTGTAAAATGATACCGATATACAAGAAACGGTACAAAGTGATGGCGATTTCTAAATATTGCGTTGTCATACCAATGTATTTTTTTGGACAGTTTATACACGGCACAGAATAAACAACATTAGATTTCTTTTTCTTGGGTATTTCGCTTTTTAATGAGGTGTATAGGGGTGTTAATAAATTTTGTGCCTTGTGGCTTACGATTATGTTATGTTTAAGCAATATATGTTTAATTTTTTCTGACAGGTCTTTAGTGTATGGTATGGCTACGTGTCTGTAATTTTCAGTAGAAATTGTTTTATTTTTATTTGTATTGTAAAATTTATAGGTACGGTTTTTGAAAATGCGTTTTATAAGACTAAGGGGGAAGTTGTTGTTTTTCAACGTTTCTTCAACTTTTTTTAATGCGTCTGGTCGAAATTTAGGTGATGTTAAAGCGATTGCGCGATCTGTAAGGCCAATTATAACACTATTTTTTTGACTGTTTGGGTGATGCGAGTTATAGTTTAGGTATCGGCCTGACCAAGTCTTTTTTGTGTACCATTTTGTATCAATTTTATTGTTGTTACAAACTAGGGTTAAATCTAGAAAATTTATTTCAATATTTTGTTCAATTTCGGATGTAAATTGAAGTTTTGGATGAAAGTTATTGAATGCATTTAAAGTGTTTATGATTTTATTGGCAGGTACGGCTGATAGACAATCATCAACGAAACGCTTGAAAAAAACAACATGAAAATCTAATTTATCTAAAACATGTTCTTCCAAATATTCCATTACTAACTGCGCAATGGTGGAAGATATTGGGGACCCCATGGCGCAACCATCTACTTGTTGATAAAAGTCACTTTTACTTACTTGCTTCTATGAAGTCATTGCACGACAGTTTGGTGTATTCTTCTAACAAATGCCATTTATTTTTAATGATTTCAGTCACAAGCTCGGTTGGAATATTCGTGTAAAGTGAAATAACATCTAGTGAAATCAGTTTATAATTTTCTGGAATTTTTACTGTGTCAATAAATTTTTTAAAGGATAATGAATCCTTGATATAAAAATCGTTTTTTCCTGTTATGTTGGATAAGCATTCAGATAAATATTTCGATAAGTTATAAAATGGTGACTGAATACATGATACTATTGGACGTTAAGGTATTCCTGGTTTGTGTAACTTGGGGAGTCCGTACAATTTGGGCGGTACCGCATTATGAATTATTAATTTTTTTGCTTCAGTATCGTTAAGTATTTTTTTGTTTACTAACTTTTTTATAAAGTTGTTATTTTTATTTTGAAAGGTATTTGTAGAATCTGATTTTAATTTCTTATATGTTTTCTTGTCGCTCAGGAGTTCATTCATTTTTTTATCATACTCTGTTTTCACTAGATGTTATTTCACTTTACACGAATATTCCAACCGAGCTTGTGACTGAAATCATTAAAAATAAATGGCATTTGTTAGAAGAATACACCAAACTGTCGTGCAATGACTTCATAGAAGCAATAAATTTAACCTTAAATAACAACTATTTTCAATACAAAAGTGACTTTTATCAACAAGTAGATGGTTGCGCCATGGGGTCCCCAATATCTTCCACCATTGCGCAGTTAGTAATGGAATATTTGGAAGAACATGTTTTAGATAAATTAGATTTTCATGTTGTTTTTTTCAAGCGTTTCGTTGATGGTTGTCTATCAGCCGTACCTGCCAATAAAATCATAAACACTTTAAATGCATTCAATAACTTTCATCCAAAACTTCAATTTACATCCGAAATTGAACAAAATAATGAAATAAATTTTCTAGATTTAACCCTAGTTCGTAACAACAATAAAATTGATACAAAATGGTACACAAAAAAGACTTGGTCAGGCCGATACCTAAACTATAACTTGCATCACCCAAACAATCAAAAAAATAGTGTTATAATTGGCCTTACAGATCGCGCAATCGCTTTAACATCACCTAAATTTCGACCAGACGCATTAAAAAAAGTTGAAGAAACGTTGAAAAACAACAACTTCCCCCTTAGTCTTATAAAACGCATTTTCAAAAACCGTACCTATAAATTTTACAATACAAATAAAAATAAAACAATTTCTACTGTAAATTACAGACACGTAGCCATACCATACACTAAAGACCTGTCAGAAAAAATTAAACATATATTGCTTAAACATAACATAATCGTAAGCCACAAGGCACAAAATTTATTAACACCCCTATACACCTCATTAAAAAGCGAAATACCCAAGAAAAAGAAATCTAATGTTGTTTATTCTGTGCCGTGTATAAACTGTCCAAAAAAATACATTGGTATGACAACGCAATATTTAGAAAATCGTCTCAATGGTCACAAATACACAAAAAATGCTTCGACTGCTCTGCACAAGCACGAAAAAAATGAAAAACATGAGTTTGGATTTGTAGAGACTGAAATTCTATGCCAGGAGTCAAACTATCATAAATTAGCTATAAAAGAGATGTTCCACATAAAGAAAGAACCAAACGCTGTCAACGATAAGCAAGACATAAATAATTTAAGTCAAATCTATTATAATTTAATTTAATAACGTAACTATAGTACTCAATCAACATCACCCGTATATTCTAACCATAAGTAGAAAATAGTAACCCTGGTATAAATAATAACATTAGCTTCCAATCCTTATAAAAAAAACTAACAAAATAATAAAAATTTCTTGTCTTATCGCCATCACTTTGTACCGTTTCTTGTATATCAGTATCATTTTACAATTATTAAGATCAAGTAATGTCACCCAAAACCAACCTAGACATTATGATACTGATACTATAAGTGCCTTAAATATAATAGATTTAAAAATGAAGCTCTGTTTTCCAAGGTAGGTTACCTATTTTTAATTAAAGGCTTTAAACCAAATTGTACAAATGCTTTTGTGTTTTTTTTTGTCAATAATGTAAACAAGTTTTTTAATATTTTTTAATGTGTAAAATTGTGAAAGTCAATTTAGAAAAGTGTTCGACTGCTAAATGTTTTAGGATTAATTGAAGAAATTTTACTTTATCAGTGTTTTTATAATTGACAAAACGGCAATTTTAACAAACCAGTTTGTATCGAACTGATATTGTTTTTTTTCTTTCTCGTTTTAGTTAAAATAAATGCTCTTGAAAATGCTTTTAATCAAAAGCGAAACGTCGAGCGAAATATAACCACTATTGTTTCAATGCATAAACCTAGACCCAAGAAATATTTTCGAAGTAATTATAAATAAAAGGTTTAAGAAACAAATTATATATATATATATATATATATATATATATATATATATATATATATATATATTGGCAATAAAAAAACAGGTTGAGAGTCAGTATTGGTCCAGGATCAGTTCTTATTATTGGACCCAGATAAATTTCATATATTGGAGGTATATTATATATATATATATATATATATATATATATATATATATATATATATATATATATATATATATATATATATATATATATATATATATATATATATATAACAATTATTAGCACTTTATTTCACATCAATTTTCTTCGAAAAACTTGAATTTATGGCGTCATTGCCGTCTTCCGTGTATACATACACTGACCGGCCATTTGCATTTTGTATTTGAAACAGAGTTGCCACAGTTACTTGGCGTTGCCAAAAGTCGCAAATGACACGAAGTTTGGGACATAAATACTACTTTTTAATTCCAAGATTCGCCGCATTTATAAATGTTTGTTTTTACTTTTCTTATAAGGGAAAGTATTGTAATCTTAAAAAAATACCCTCTGAGATTTTTTTCAGATCTTTACGTTTCAGGGTCCTTAGATATACTTAATAAAAACTAGACCTATACAATTCATTCAAAATTTTGCAGAAAAATTAGCTGTGAGATGGGAGTGAACTGGTAAAATATTAGTACACCCATCCTTCTATTCCTGATAACAAGGATGTAGATTTGTGTGTCTGAGCCTTATTATTCTGGAAAAATATGTTATGTCCATATTGGCCCAACGAAGGTACTACGTTGATTAAAAAACATCGAACGGATAGAAATTTATAAGAGGTTAAATATTATATTGTCCTATATTGGCCAAAAAGTGGCATTATATATCGAACTTATTTTTTTTTGCCAATATAACACCTACATAGGCAAAAAATTGGGCCTATATGGGTCCAAACGTGGCATTATATATATATATATATATATATATATATATATATATATATATATATATATATATATAATATACATATATTTTTTATCTATATTATACCTACATAAGCCAATAAACTTCTATATTGGCCCCACTTGTAAATATTGGGCCAACAGTGCATTAGGCTAGGACCAATATTTTGTGCTACAGGGGGTGGCGGCGGCGTGAGAATTTATATAAATAAAAAAATTAAATTCAGAGAACTCCATAGAAAAACAAAAACTTTCCTTAAACAGATTTGGGTGTCTGTAAGTTTGGAGGGAATAAGGTATGCGGTAGGAATATTTTATCGTCTACCTAACAGTAACACTAAAAGTTATCTAGAAGCATTAGAAAACTCTATTTCAGGCGTAATTCTAAATTGTAATACTACTTTGTTGGCTGGTGATTTAAATATTAATCTGCTGGTTCCCAGTTCTAGAAGTGTTGAACTTTTCTGCGACTTTTTAAGTACTTATAACTTAGCCCAAATTGTAACAGAACCGACCAGAATCAGTAACACTTCCGAATCCCTGCTGGATTACTTGACCTTTTGAAGGATTAACAAAATCAAAGAAAAAGAAGTATTTAAATTTGTAGCTTACAGAAATTTTTAGGATTTAAATGAGCAAGAACTTTTATTGTACGTGGACAGTAATAATTGGGATAAAACTATAGCTTTCATTGTGTAAATAAAATAATAGAATATTTTAATTGTTGAATTATCCATGAATTTGATATATTTGCTCCTTTATGTACAAAAAGAAATCCTAAACCTCCAGCTCCCTAGTTAACTGATACTATTAGAGAAATTATTAAAATCAGAGAGAAGGCATATCCCAGGTATAAAAAAATGAAGCTCCAGGCTCACTTTGATTACTATAATAAACTTCGAAATTACTCTTCAGGGGTCATCAAATGAGAGAAACGGGCATGCATGGATTTCACTCTACGGAAAAAAATTCCAAAGAAACTTGGAATACCTTAAAATTTCTGCAGGTTTTAAATAAAAACAAAAACGAGTTAACCTACAAGATCTAGATGAAATAAATCAGTTCTTTTCTACTATCCCAAAAGTCAATAAATCTATCCACCCACTAAATATTTTAAATAAATTCAGAGGGGTATTCGTATAAAATGCAACGTTTAATTTTACTATCATCATCACCACTGATGTAAATGAAGAACTAAAGTTGGTCAAAAGCACCGCCATTGGTTCTGATTCAGTTTTCCTTACCATGCTAAGACTTTATTTTTCCTCTCTTAATAGAACATAATATCACGTTTATTATCAATAATCTTCAGAGGTTTTCCCATGTGCATGAAAAAAAGCCAATGCTATACCTCTGCCAAAAGTGCAGAGTCCTAAAAATTTTTCCCAACTGCGTTTTATAAGCATTCTTTCTACTTTATCCAAAATTGTTGAAAGAATTATATATAAGCAAATATCTAATTATGTTTTCCGTAATAATATAATACCTGAAACTCAATCTGGCTTCCGTCCTCAACACAGCACAACCACAGCACTAGTCAATATAACCGATGACCTCATTCGGCATGATAGTAATAAAGTCTCTTGTTTAGTGCCTTTGGATTACAATAAGGCATTCGATACATTAAATCATCATACGCTCCTTAGTAAACTAACTTATTACGAGTTCTCACCGAATTCAGTTTCCCTACTGCGAAGCTACTTAAGTGATAGGATGCAAAGGGTATTATATGGTGGCCAAAGGTCTAAACAATGTGAAATAAAATCAGGGGTGCCGCAAGGTTCCAACATATCCCTTCTATTATTTTATATCTATACTTCTAACTCTAATTAAGGTGCTTAAGATATGCAAAGTCTACCAATATACTAATGATATCCAACTCTACATGAAAGTACCAAACTCAGACCGAATCAATACAAATCTAAACTCCCTTATTGATATCTCTTCCTTATAATCTTATTTTAATGCCTCTAAGTCGTCCGTTATATTATTTGGACTCCTGGCAGAACATTTCAAAAAGGATAAGTGAACATAAATTCAGTTACAGAAAGCATAAAGATAATTCCAATTACTCCAAGCATTTAATTCAAGAAAACCATACTTTTGATGAGAACTTCGAAATTTTACATCTAGAACGAAAAAGTTAAAACTTAATTTACTAGGAAGTATGGAAATAAACAAACATACAAATAATAACACGTTATTAAACGATCAATAAGACCTGAACGGTTCCCCATTGTTAAAACTTTATTAGTTTATTAAGGGTAAATCCAGAACATTTGAACTGTATAAGATCCGCAGTTGTAAAAAAACGCATTCAGGTATTTAAAATCTATAATTTGTGGGACACTCTTATTTTATTTTAGTTTACATCTAACATCTGATGAAGCCACAGTGTTGGCGAAACAATTGTCATTATTTTTGTAAAATAAATTAAGTGGAAATTTTACGCAAGTGTTTTTTGTTTACTTTGTTAATATGAATTTCCATCAAGTAACGGCTAGTTCTATTCAACATTTGGACTCCTGTTACTGACTTGCTTTTGGAATAAGAAAACACAAACGTTTAGATAGTAAAATAACCGCTTCTGGTCGTCTTAAATTAGACAAACTTTGACAATTGCATCCTTTAAGATTAGGACATCGCATTCTTATTGACGAACCACCATTTTATATTTTTAGAAAGCTTAAACGGATCGTTCACTTTTGGTTTTAGTTCTTCTTACAACCTTCCGAGCGACTTCTTCAACTTTAGCATCTTAAATTTCAAAAAGAAACTTAGGCTCCATCTTCTTTCGCAGGCCAGATTTTTGTTGTTGTCGGTGAGCTATGCAAAAACGCACTACCCTTCCAGCTTCCTATATTGCTTGAATATCATTATTTACAATATTAGTTATTTTGAGTAATCAACTTTCGATTATTTTAATTTATTGTGAATTGAGATTGTGAACTATATAATCTACCTATTTCTTGATATACTAGGGTTAAGTAGAACAACGTCCTTATGAACGACACTTCGCCCTTTTAGTTTATATATCTGTACTTTATTGTATTAAGTCTGGAACTGAATAAAGACGATTTATTATTATTATTATTATTATTGCTTCTTTATATTTCAGCTCTACAGAAATGTATAAAATTCGAAACGAATTTGTGATATTAGTCTTTTCATTTTGTCGTAGATAAACTTAAAACCAAATCTGCCGACAGAACGCTTAGTCCGGTATACAAAATGAATCTTTTAGCTTGAATAGGTTCAATAACTTGAAAACAATTTATAAGTTAGAAAACCGTCAAATTTATTTATTCCGAATCCTATCATGTATGTAAGAATTATGACGTAATACGCTTTTGTTTTAATGCGTATATTAATTAGTGATTCTTGAGATTAGTGGAAGTATCTAAACACATTTTGGGTAATACGTCCTATACTCAACTATTTTCGAGACAATAGCGTCTCGGACTTATTATTTTGGACCACGTAAAACATTCTGTTAGTCAAATAGTTAAACTGAGGACAATGTGTATTGCACTTCTTTATCTTTAACTTCTTGAATTAACTGGAATATATCGAAAATTCTATTAACGGTCTGAACAAAAGTTTAACTGTTCGGACGTTAGAAGGCTCAGAGCTCTAAATTACAGTATAGGAATGGTACACAAAATATGTTTATAATGTTACACAGTTCTTAAAAAATTAGTAGATTACGTCAAAATTTTGAAACGTATGACGTCAGTATCAAGTCAGCGACAACAAAATATTCGCAGTCAAATAAATCATTTTGAAGGAGTTTTTATAAATTATGAATAATTTTCAAGTTACACAATTTATACAATAACAGACGTCTACTTTGCGTACTTATACTCATAAGGTTAAAGCCATACGCTTTACTGTAATGATCCTTTCGCAGGCACACTTACGGAAACTTTTATACAACTTTCACTTCTTCTAAACGATCAAGTTTCTTCACCTTCCCAGATACATCGACGACGCCGAGGCTGAAACACCATCATACAACGACTTAAGGATATCACCAAATCATTCAATCTGTATTAGTAACGGCCTGTATAAAGAAAGGGCCGTAATCCACGAGAGCTTATGACAATCGCAAACCTCATTCCCTAGAACGATCGAGGTTCAGCGGTTTACCATACACTACTCAACCAGGGAGGACAGACTGATTCCTTCTGTTTAGCATAGATGTGGCTCAGAATATCTAAGATCATCACAGCCTTATTATCGCTGAACTTCGTGCGGCAAGGAGCTGCTTGTCGTTCTAAGAAAAATTGTTTCCGCGTCGACAGTAAGAACCACTTAGAACAGGCTTTTAGAATCAGAATAAGCATAGTTAGCAAGCGTTCGTTGTTCGAAATAATCAGACACAAACAACAACGACCATTCCTTATCACCCACCGTATCTAGTAAGAACTCTCAATCTGTCAATACTTTCAATCTTGGTCTGATGAGGTTGTTACGGCATCACGTTCGACTGTAAATTAAATCACAACGTGGAAAGATTATCAGTTGTCATGAAGCTGATAAAAGCAGACCTGATCGTTGGCGAAGACCTCTCCTGTTGGTAAAGCAGGACAGGTACATAAAAGAAGCGAAGTCCTCCAAGTAGTGGGGCACAGTATGGGAAACAGTATTCCCTGAGTATAGCCGGTGTGGTACCATATTTTTTACTCTTTTTTCTTTTCGTTTTTTGCAATTTATAGAAATGGTTATTTTATTTTCTGCCAGGCCATCAAAGAGAGGAATTACGTTTGCCGCTCCTTGAGACGTGAGAGACGGCTCTCCTGGAAACTATTAAGGATAATTAGGCTTACTGCTCTGGAAATCCAGCTCGTCGACTCTCCTAGATATTTTGTGCATAAAGTAAAACGTCTGCAAAATTGGGCCATGCTCTCCAGAGGGGGAGAGTCACGGTCAAGGTAGTGAAACAGGAGAAAAGATTCACCAGGAACATGTTCGTATCTCACGGGACCTTTTTGGAACATTCCGGAAGTACAGGGAAGGCTCCGAAGGTAGACACTTGTTCGTTTTATGACACATTAGCGTCGATTGTCATAATCCCGCCAATCAAAGAACGCAAGGCATAATTCCTGTAGGAATAAGCAAAGAGATTCTTCAGAAATATATGTTGTTACCAAAGGATCTCTTTTAGGCTCTGCAAATGTCAGGTTAAATTGGAAATAACTAAAATTCCACGTCACAAATATAAATATCAAGTATTATTAGAATTACCAAATAAAATGTGTAAAGCACCATTCTTTCGGGAATAGACAAAGGGATCCTCCAGAAATACAAATTACGCCCGAGGGATCTCTTATAAGCTTTGCGAAACGCAGGAGAAATTATTGGAGAAAATAAAAAAATTACATCTGGAATATTAATATCAGGTATTATTAATATTATCAGGTGAAATGTATAAGGCACCATTTCTTCGAGAATAGACAAAGGGATCCTCCAGGAATACAAATTAATCTCTTTCTGACTTTGCGATGGTCAGGAGACATTATTAAGGATAATCAAAAAATCCACATAGCAGGTATTAATACTAATTTACGTCAAAGTTAACATGGTACGCAAGTCACCATTTCAACAAAGGAAGTCTCTTATTAAGGGAGTCCATTTCTCCCTGAAAACCCACGATACATTGCTTGCCTGGAACAGGAGGACTTTTAGAAGTAACAGTGGTGTAAAACCTTTCGTCTTAATATACTTGCCTGTTGAAGAAAAATAGAATCAAATGTTTCGGTCAAAGGGTGCACATCCCCAAGAATCCTTATACCAGGAAACCACTAAATTAAAACAAGCAGAGCAACGGTGCGAGGCTGTGGCCGCGGAGACATAAACGACTCGCGATAATAAACAGAGTAATATAATATAATAATATAACAATATTATAATTTCTCCACAAATGAGAATCAGGGAACGGACGTAATGGGGTAATAATATGGGGTCCCGAGAAAGTTAATACCCGATAGTAAGTAATAATAAGGAAAAAAGAGAGGACACCCATTTTACCGAAAGAAACCCCGTGTTAAGCGAAAATGAGCCGCGGGATCTACTATTGGAAGTGCTCTTTCGTATACTTTTTTAATCATCTTTATATTTCAACCATATGTCAATCAACACCCAAAAGCTATGATTATTCGGAAGCTGCCAGTCAAGTTATTTGAAGAACGTCGATATTCTGTATTTCACGAGGACATCCATATATTCTTGCGTAAAATAGAATACAATTTAGATAATTACTTTTAATTAGAACGTTAGAACATTCAAAATGGTTTATTAAATTGTCTTTTATTTCATACTAATATTAAGTACAGACGCTGTGGCGTCAGTGGTAATTTTTTATAATAGAGTACGTTTTGAAATGCGTCCTATGTAAAATTGAAAAAGCTTTCATGTAGCATACCCAGGTTTAATTGTTATTGAAATTGAAATTGACTTGAGGCGTTTGGAGTCTGTAAAATCTAAAATCTAAATAGTTAGGTTTAGGTAAAAACGAATTGCACTTTCTACCTTACTGTCACGGTTGTTATTTAAATAATCTCCTGATCATAGATAACACCAAAAAAAAATTTTATTTCTGGAATATTTTCAAAAGGAAATAAGATATTAAAGTGCTGTTTTTAATACTTATTTCCAAAATTTCTCTAGAATTAATGAGTTGATTTTAGTTTTAACAGTGAGCAAAAAATTTATTTATACAGAAGATTATATAAGAATCGAGTTTCGTTTTTCTACTTTTGAAGATCTGTGGAAAAAGTTAGGATATTTTTATTTATACCAGGATAATGTAAGAGGTGAAATACATATAAACGGCTTTTTTATTTGATTTATTTTCTTTATTTTATTTAAAGGCTGGCCCCCTTCATCTCCAGCAGTACTGAGAAAGGGTAATGATTATAATGCAATTACTACCGCATAATTAACCAACCCAGTATTTTGCCACCCCAAAATGTTGAAGTCAAAATCAGAATACAATATATATATAAAATATAATTCTATAAGAAAGACAATTTCTTGGTTAAACATGCCTAAGTGTATGAATGATATTTATGTGTTTTCATACCACAATCATCAAATATACATTTAAAAATAATAATTCAAATGTTGTATGCTAAAGCAGGTAAATGTAATATGTTTTGATGAATGTTAAATAAAATTCGGCTAATTTAACAAAAAATAGTAAAATGCCTGTTGATTTATTAATTAAAAATACTGCATAAAAATCTTTTTATTATACTGAGGTTTATGGCCGTATTGAACGTTTTATCAAGACTTCTACTTTTCTAATATCATTAGTGCAATTATTGTCGACAAATATGCAGTAATTAAATTTAGTGCTAGACTCTAGAATACAATACAGTATTAGAAAATTGGTACAAAAGCTATTATTTAACAAGGTCCTTAAGGATTGCAATAAAATTTGTGTAACTTTTTAAATCAAGAGAGTTTACAACTGGAAGTAATATAAAACCGAATTTCGCCGAGGTGATTATTATCTTTCTAAAGTTATATTAAAACTTCTCTCAAAAGTTCATTTCTGAAAACCAACTTCTGTTTTTAATTTGTCAAAAAGTTCATGTAATTTTAAATTGTTCGCGTAATCGCTATATGGGTCGTTTGCCAAGTGTGATTTCGAAAGGAATAAATATTAAAGTTAGAGCTAGAAACGGGAATTATGTCCCGTACTGAAAAGATCTTTTAGCTACAATTCTCTTAGGAGTTTCATATGCAGTCGCGCTGAAGGAATTTAATTTCTTGAAAGATTTATTCAATAAATATATAGATTCAAGTGAAATACATTAAAGAAAACGGAAAACCATTACACTGTTCTACTTTAGAATGGCTGTAAATCGGCAGTTTAAAACTAAAAAAGTTGCAGTATCAAAATAGAATATTTTTTTATAGGATATGATTTTATAGTACTAGAAACGAGCCACAGGCAAGTTTTCTAAAGTACGAGTGAGGTTATATTATGTTATGAAATGAGGGAGAAATAGTATTTATCAAATTGAAGTTAGCAGTTGCTATGAAAAGGCTCCTACTGATCGGCTGAATAATAAAAAATATAAATCTGTTCAAAAGCATTAACAATAGTCAAGAGGACTATGTTAGACTGGACCTCCCCCAAAATTTATTTCACTAACTCATATGGCGTCAATTTCTTTAAAAATAGCGAATATCTTCCAGGGTACACAGAATGACAGAAGGATTTGTTCAAATTGTTTTTTAGCGGGTTAGGGCCATAAATGAAATCCCAGTTTTCAAAATTAGCCGAAGTTATCACAATTTATTTTTCGTCTTTTTCAAGGCTGAAAAAATTTTATTGTTTTTTTTATTACAATATTGCCATTTATAGGATACAAAAAAATTAATTTAATATAACAACAATAAAATTCACAATAAATACATAGCAATAAACTTTTTTTATTATTCTCGGAAATATATTCATAATATTTATTATTAAGTAAATAAGCAAACAAACTCGACATTATCACAGAAAGTAATTTTTAAATGCGTTTTTTTGTTTTTTTTATATATAAACATACACATGTACAGGTTAGTCCAATAATAGAGGAAGTAGGCTGTAGCTCGGGAAACGTTAATAACAGAACTTGAAGGATAAAATATTTTTAAGTAAATCGGCCAAGAGAAATTGCTGTAAATTATTTTCAAGTTCGAAAGTTGGCCGTTAGGGAGCGCAACAGTAACAAAAAAGTGTGAATACCAAATTTCTTTTAAATTTTCATAATTGAGGTATGTTGAAAATGTTAGCATTGTATTCTTCAACCAATTACGGACTTTTTTGCTTGAAACCATTTTTGTCTAGTTTCAAAAATAAAGTAACTACTCGTGGAGCCATTAACTGTACCGTAATGACTTTGTTAGTGGTCACTAGATGGCGTTGTTTCGGATTTCTCTAAATAATGCTGATTTTCTCAAAAAAAATCAAATGATACTCTATGACTTTTATATCACAATTTATTTGCTAGTTATAAAGGGCATTGAATAGTGAAATAAAAAGTTCAGGTTCCCATTTAAATTAAGAAACTGGATGATGGTCTCTTGAATCCAAAACGTCGGATTGGAAAATTTACCTTTCCGTTTTGTAGAGGAGAAAAAGTAACAATCGCAAATTGGAAATTGTTTTCATCTCTCATTTCAATTAATCCCAAATTTTTAGGTAAACCAGAAAACTGGAATAAAACAAGGCTTCAATAGAAACTTTAGTAATCTTGCAAAACTGTAAAGAACAAAGGAACCAAGCAAAAAATTTTAAAATTCAATCTCATAATCACATAAGTTTCGCAATAAAATAACTAAAGTTAGGGCGAGGCAGGGGATGACTGGTTTGGGCAAAAAGATTAAACTTTGCTCCAGTGAAACAATAAAAGAAAACGACGAAATGAACTAACAACTAACAATATACATATATTTAAAATTATAGAAAATTATTTTGCACCAGTGCTCAAAATTTACGCCGTCATTGTCAATACAAAGTTACAAACTTTTCTGTGTCGGTTGGACTGCAGTCCCTACTTCTTACTTTGAATGGCATTCTTAATACGGTCCTCCATATCATGTCTTGTAGTAGGTCGAGTGGCATACTAAATTCTTTCCACCTTAAGTATTTTTCAGTAATTTTAAACACATTTGTTGTTAGGTTATTGTTAGTTGTTAGTTCATTTCTGAGTTTTTTTTTTGTCGTTTCACTGAAGCAAGGTAGAACTCGGTTTAATATTTTTGCCCAAACTGAGTCCTGTCCTGGCTCGCCCTAGTTTTAGCTATTTTATTGACAATCTTATGTGATTATGAGACTTAGTTTTACCATTTTTTGTTTTGTTCCTGTGCTAAGTACTGTTCTTTACAGTTATGCAAGATTACCAAAGTTTCTTTTGCAGCCTTATTTTTTTCAGTTTTTTGGTTTTCCAAAAATTTTAGGATTGATTGAAATGAGAGATGAAAATAATTTGCCTTTTGTCACTGTTACCTTTTCTTCTCTATAAAACAGCAAGGTCTATATTCCGATCCGACGTTTCGAATTCGAGAGACCATCATCAGCTTTCTTAATTCAAATGCGAACTTGGAATTTTTATTTTACTATTCCTTCATAACTACCAAATAAATTGCGATATAAAAATAATAGCGTACAATTTGATTTTTTTGAGAAAATCTGCATTTCTTGGAGAATTCTGAAACATCACCATCTAAAGATTAATACGGTCCAGTTTATGGCTTCACGAGTAGAACAAAAAAGATCTCTTTTTGACACCAAGTTGAATCGGTTCATCCAAAACAGAAATTTCTACATTTGGAAGTAGAAACCTTCCCCCACCACTTTATATTTGAAAATTAACAAAAACGGTCTAAAGCAAAAAAGTGCGTAATTGGTTGAAAAATGCAATGGTTATATTTTCAACATATCTCAAATCAGGCCGATTTACCTATAAATATTGTTTTCCTTAAGTTTTGTCATTAATCTTTCCAGAACTACAGCCGACGTTCTCTATTACTGGACCACCCTATATATGTTTTATATAAAATGGATGTTCTTGTGCGCATTGAAATTGCGACAGAAGTGGAAAATGGCCTTAATGATCCCGTAAAAAATAATTTTGTAGAGGCTACATTGGTAATAAATTTATTTAAGGTATGACGTCATTGCTACTATATTTACACTTTGAAACAGTGTTCCAAACCATCAAAGTGGCGTTTTCCGTTTTATGTATTGTGCTCAATTACTTAATTAGTCTTCTAATGTCCTACCAGCCTCGCACTTTTTATTAATTTTGACGTAAGTGAACTAATTTTATTATTTTACTAATAATTGTTCTCATTTTTTTCTTGCTAGTACAGAACCGTTAGTAAAAAAGATATTCTTTTGGCGTAGATACATGGATGACACCCCAATACTATGAACACGGTCTAGACTATGACTAAGGTCTTTCTTGACTTGAGGAGAGGATGAGATGGAGGCAATCAAAAAAATATTTTTTTTTTAAATCTTACTGTCGCGAAAAAAAATAGCACCTTAGAATTATCAATTTACAGAAAACCTACCCAACCAGAACATTCAATTACTTTTAACTCGAATCATTTCATAAAACACAAATTGGCCGTGTTTAATTCCATGATTAACCGGCTTTTCTCAACTCCCCTCCTGTAACAAAATTTTATAGAAGAGAAAAATATTATTTCTCAAACTGCAGTTAACAACGTATATGAGAGGGCTCTTATCGATGGGCTGATTAATAAAAAATTTAAACTGTTCAAGAGCATATTTTTAACATAGTACAACCTGGAAACCGCCAAAATTTATGTGGTGTCAATATGTTTAAAAATTTGCGAATATTCTTCATAGTACAGTGAATTACGTAAAAATGGGTTTTAAATCTTCCAGCAATTTAAATAACTTACTCTCCAAACTTAAGGACAACACACCTGTTTTACAAAAAAGTAGGATTTATCACCTACAGTGATAGTTGCAACTTGACTTAAGTTGGCAAGTTTGGACGCAACTTCAAAATCCATATTCAGGAGCATCTTAATTGAATGAATTCTCCAAACGACAATATTTCCGCTTTGGAGTACATTTAAAAGAAAAGAACACAGTTTTAGTATAACAACAAACTTCAAAACGATACACTTTTCATATTCAAAAATATGGAATCTCTTGAGTGCATTGAAATCGCGAAGGAAGGTCTGGACAAGAAGGTTAATAGCCTTAATGACCCTGTATGAAATATCTCTGTAGAGGCTTCATTGGTAACAAACTTATATACCTTACGTCATTCGTACTATATCTACATCTTGTGACAATGTTCCAAACTTAAACACCATCAAAGTGTTGAAAAAGTCTTGTTTATTTATATTCATTGTTCAATGTGGTGTTTTTGGTTTTATGTATTGAGTTAAATTTTAGGGGTTCTATCAGCTTTATGCTTTTTATTAAGTATAACGTAAGTAACCTAATTTTATTATTTTACTAACAATTCTTTTCATTTACACAAGTAACTTTCAGATATAAAAATGTTAGGTTAGTTCTTGAAAATGGTATTTTACTGAAACACGTCGAACTATCTAGAGAAAAATAAACATGTAGAGAAATAGACTTAGTTTTTTTTCATTTATACAATACACAGGGTGAAAGGGAAATAGAGTACTTTTGCAGGTTAAATTGCAGGTCATTTAGAGCAAAATCGCCTTTCAGAAAAGAAGGTCAACACAAAATGGCTTTAGAATTAGGGCCATTAAATTATTTAAGGTGGCAGTTATACTCGCTGAGGCTTGTACCAGATTAGATTTTAGTTATTCTAAAAATCCTTTGGTAAAATTATGAATAAATAAAAATCATTAACATTAATATATAATTATATTTTTATGTCCCTCATGTTCTTTGGTTAATGATTAAACTTGGCATTTTAATTTTAAAATCTGACTCTTGTACTGTACTTTAATAAATATAATATCACCTGTTGCACCTGCCAAGCAACTTGTTGCCACCATATATTAAAAACAATTCTCATAATGTATCTATTATGTTGTAATATTAAATCGTTGCAGTCTTTCGGATAATAATTAAACTTATAAATATTTTAATTTTAAAACAAGAATCTCGTCCATACTTAAAAAACAATACATGTTTTGTTGTGCCGACCTATTAAAAAAATCGGTAACCTGGCACTCCCTTCGTTATGAATCTTTCATTTTATTAGGAATAGTGCAGTGTAACTGAATTCAGTTCAGTATATAGTCATTTAGTAACACTGACTTTTAAAACATTTTTATTCGTCGCCATTTTGTTAGCTCATATGGTACCTATGCTAGACTTGATTTTTGGGCATAATTTAAAATAAATTCAATTAGTATGTTTTATATTAACACACACCGCGATTTTGTTATGTTATGTTTAATTCGTACCAGTTTATCCCTATATATAATTTTTCTACAAAATTTAAAATCACTGAATAAGATTTTTTAAAAAAATTATTTGGCCGCCGGCGCCGTTTTGTTCCGGTATCTTGAATTCGTACCACAAGTTTACCAGTTTATCACACTTAAATTGAAATCAATTTAATAACAGTTTTCAGGCTGATTTTTTAAATACTTTAAAAGAACCGCCATTCTGTTTTGTTATTTTATATTTATACCAAAATGTTACCAGTTCATTCCTATATAACATTTCACTGTTGTGCAAACTTTGAGGTAAATTGGATATTTAGTTTTTTCAGTAATAATTTTTTTAACGTTGCATTAGGCCGCCATTTTATACCGGCATATTGAATTTTTATCAAAATATTACCAGGTCTTGACCCTTATTTTCTGACCAAAATATATGCTATGCCGTGAACCATAAATTATATTTTTTTGGCATCTAGGGACGCTAAAACGTGAAGACATGTAAAACTTGAGAAGATGATTTTTCACGATTACAAATATTATATTTAGCCGCCATCTTGGATTCGTCTCAAATTTGAGATAAATTGGATAAGAAGTTATTTAGTAATAAATTTTTTAACATTGGATTGGATTTTTACCAAAACATTACTAGGTCATCTCCATATGACCCTTATTTTTTGAAGAACATTTGAAGTCAATTGAGTAAGTAGGTTAGCTATGCCGTGAGCTAAGAGACAGACAGACAGCCGCTATTTTGTTTCGCCATCTTGGATTCGTAACAAAATGTTACCAGTTGATTCGTACAAAATACTTGATTTTTGTGCAAACTTTGAGATAAATTGCAAACCTATGTAAGTAATAATTTTTTTAACATTTCACTAAGCCGCCATTTTGTTTTGCTATATTGGATTTTGACCAAAATATTACCGGGTCATCCCATATGACCCTTAATTTTTTACCAAAATTTGAAGTCAATCGAGGTGGTAGTCTTTGAGCTATGCCGTGAATTGACACATAGACAGACGAACCCACAGACCGACCGACCGAATTGATAAAACATGCTTACATCTAGAGGCACTAAAATGTAAAGATATGTAAAACCTGAGAGGGTGATTTTTTCACGAGTACACATATTTTATTTAGCAGCAATTTTTTTCGCAATCTTGAATTAGTAATTCAGTTCTACTAGTTCATCTGTATACTACAATTATGTGGCACACAATTTGAAATTAGTCCCTTAAGTAGTTTTTCAGGCTCAATTTTTAAATATTTTACTAAGCCGCCATTTCGTTCCGCCATCTTGGATTCGTACCAAAATTTTATCAGTTGATTCCTACATAATACTTTTTTGTGCAAAACTTGAGATAAATTGGTTAAGCAGTTCTTTAGTAATAATTTTACATTTTACTAGACCGCCATTTTGTTTCGCCATATTGGATTTTTACCAAAATTTTACCATCCGCTTATTGCTTAATTTTTTACCAAAGTTTGAAGTCAATCGGGAGAATTGAGAAAACATGTTTTTCGGCATTTTTGTGTGCCTATTTATGTATTATTTTTATTTAAGCCTTTGATGTCCTTGGGAAAAAATAAAACTCGATATTTTAATTTTAAAACATGGCTCTTATTCGTACTTGAACAAATGTTCCATCTTTTTTGTTATTGTAAAAATACATTTTTTTGTTTGCCTTTTTTTCTTATCATCTTAGTTCTTCATGATTTTTGGTTATTAAAAACATTAATCTCGTCCATACTTTTAAAGCGAACCTACAGTACAACTTGTTGCAAAGGTATATTATAAAAAAAATGTGGTCACCCTTTCTTATTATCATGAAATTTTTAAATCGTTGATGTTCTTTAAATAATTATTAAATTTGACATTTAATTTTAAAAACATAAATCTTGTTCGTACTTGAATAAATATTATAATATAAGTTGCGTAGGCATATTGTAAACAAATTTCTCTTTTGTTCACATTTTTATTATCAACATAATTAGTGAAGGGACTGTTCGAACACAAATAATCGAAGTATTCGATTCTGGCTTGCATTCGAATGCATTCGATTCTCAACGAAGAATTCGAATACGAGAAATATTCGAAACTGCTAAAATTATATAAGAAAGTATTTAAAGAAATGTGTAAATATTTAGCCCATTAGGCAAAGAACATCATAGTATATTCTCTATTTTTACGATGAAGACGGACCATAAAATAAAAACATACTACACCCTTGACTAATTTTATGAGTGGTTATAAATCAATTATAATTAAATATATATGTTTTTTACATATGTATTTAAATAGGTCATTGTAACCATACATTAACAGTTAATATAATGTGACCTTGGTAATTACTGCCCCCAAAATCGACATACGATATCGCTAATTCTAAATTAACTCCTTCTGAGCCCTCTACCGCCCTTTCAACCTTTGAACTTTTAACCAATATTTTATTTTTTAATCGTAAATGATTCTTTGTAAAATACTTAAATGTATCAAGAATCAACAGTTCAAAATCTAACAGTCCAGAACCACACAATTTAAATTTGAAAACGAGATTTCGAAGTCACTCGAAATCTCGAGAAGTTGAATCGCTAATTGCAACATTTGAGATGTCGCGACCTCGAAACCTGAATAATTCGATTCTTTGTATTCGAATAATCATTCGATTCTAAAGAGTATTCGAATGCAGGACATTTGATTCTAGAAATAATGCGATTCTCCCTTCACTAAACATAATATCATGGACTTTAAAATTGTATTCATTATACTTCATTTATTAGTATAAATCTTTGATAATATTAGAAAACTCTTTCTGACGTTTCATAACCATTTATAATGACGGGGTTTATAGACAAATTGTACTATAATTTTGCACAAAATTCAAGAATAATACTCGTACAAGAATAAACTGGTTAAATTTTGCTGCAAATTTATTGTGAAAACCCAAATAGGACTTCTTTTTTTTAAATTATACTTGTTAATTTCCTTTTCAACTGTGTATTATATTGCATAATTTTCATTGGAATAAAAATACGAATTTGCAATCTGTCATTATCCTAAAACTCTTTAAGATATTTTTTCTATTTCAGTTTCAGACTTAGTCAATTTGTATAAGCGTTCCTTTCGCAAATAACTTTACGATAGGGTTATAGAACGAACAACTAGCAAAAAGAAACGGAATTAAAACTGGAAAAATTACCCCCTTATTATCTCTGACACCGTAAAGCTTCGCCTTAATGTTGGGAAGTAAAAGCGAGAAGCTCATTCCTTTGCAAGGCTTTCAGCGCTATCGTTTTCGGTACGGTTTTAATCTGGTTTGAACCTTATTTAAAATTATCCTCTTAGAATATCGAATCAAGATCATGCTAACGAGGTAGTTACCCTGTGAATGTCGCTGTTGGGGGGATAAAAGTAAAACGAATTCCGCCGGCAGGTTTCACGTCATTAAACCAACGGAATATCGCGAAGATGTGTGTAGGATGTAGATCCGATTTAATGATAATGTCAACAGGTATAAAGATGCTAATTTAACTTATTTCTTACTCTTTGAACAAAAATTAAGCAAGTAAAGCATTGAAAAGGGAGTTCTTAAATAAACCGCGTACCATACTTTCTTAAATTGTGGAGTACTTTAAGATTTTTTAATTATGATTTTATGGGCAGGGTTATCCAAAAAAGACTACACAAACCAGTTTTTCCCGCTTTAACTGACTTGATTTGGAAAACAAAAGTATTCATTTAATATATTTCTTTCCGTGGAATCTGAAAATGATGAGTAAAAAACAACTGAACATCAAATAAAACTGCTATGTCTCATTCAAATGAAATATCGTAATTTGTTTGTGATTTTCTTATTGCTGGAATATTTTTCGTCTTTTCCGCACTTCTAAACTTAATATATAATAAATGAGAAATAAATAAATGAGACTTTAAAATTGTGACAAAGTTTTTTTATTTAGGACGAATTAGCAAACTTCATTAGCTTTAAAAAATTAAATAAAATGCTAGTTTTTTTTGATAATTTAAATCTTATTGCTAAAATAAAAATAACAAACATAAAATGAGGGGTTTCAATTGTACGCTATGTTCTTAACAAATAAGAAACAAGTTTTGGAGTATTTAGCGTAAAATTTTTCTTATCTGCCTAGCGCTTTCGATAAGTTGCCATCTTCAGGGCTATGACCCTAGAAGAGAACATACAGGATAAAATAAATTTACGAAAAATATTTTTATATACATATAAAAAATAGATTTTTTTCTTTTTTTTTAAATTGAGTCCACAAAACTAAAAACGTAAGGGGTAACTGTACTTGCTCGTGAATAATTGATTCCTGTCAAGTTACATATCTCGACTATTCTCAATGAAAATTTATTAATTATACTACAGGTATTTAAATTAGAAACTAAAGACAGTAAACTAGGGAAGCAGATGTTTAGCTTTGCGATTATTTGCATTCTACAGTTTATGGAAAACCAACACAGAGGGACCACACCATCATTTTTAACTTTAGTCATCCATTCTCCCATAAAATAGCATCACTATATTGTTATGTGAATAGATCCCTTAATGTACCTTTGAATGCTTCCAATTACAACACTGAAATAAATACAATTAAACAATATTTTTTAAACTCAGTTGCCAAGACTGTGCTGCAACTTATATTGGAAAGACCACAAGAAAATTAGAAATTAGAATTAAAGAACACATTTCACAACATACCAAGTCAGTCTTTGGTCATCACAAAGAACTCGACTACCTTGAAGAAATAATTTGCAAGAACTTTTTGACGTAGATATCCATAGCATATTTATCTTCTTCCCTACGCTAAGCAATAAAAAGTTTCATTAGTACTTGACTCATCTATTGTATTAATTTTAATCAACCTTCATGTTAATATGTTTTGTTTTCAATTTTTTATTGTATTATACCTGTAAATGTGTTGTCAATTTAATATCTATTTCTTGCTTTGAACGGTGTGAACTGTACTTACGAAACCTACCAACCAGTGTAACTACAAAATAATTTCTTCTATCCACTACTATATAATGAAATGAAACCCCTCTTTCTAAAATAATCGATATTTACTTCTCAATTCAGAAAACCCAATATTTATTTCCAGCTGATTCCATGCGTTTTTGCCTTAAAAACTACGAAAAGATTATTTGCATTTTACAGGTTAAAACACACTCGACCAAAGCTAAACATCTGCTTCCCTAGTTTACTGTCTTTAGTTTCTAATTTAAATATCTATAGTATAGTTAATAAGTTTTCATGGAGAATGGTCGAGATATTTAACTTGGCAGGAATCAATTATTGACGACTATATTCAGTTACCACTTACTTTTGTAGACTCAATTTAAAAAAAAACACAAAATAGTCACTGTAAATATAAAATTCGTATTTCAACGCATATAAAACAGAAATATAAAAATATTTTATTAATATGTACGATATATAGGACTTATCATTATTTTAAAAACAGACTTGATGTCTCCTTTTATTCTTCTCAGGCAGTAGCTTATAATATTTTGATCTTGATTAATTCAAATACTTTCAGTTACAATTTTTTGCTAGAGCTGCCCGATATTTCTATCGGGCCGTTGATGGCTCCTTAAAAATATATCTATTGGCTTGATATCTGGACTATTGGACTGCCAATTAATTATTCCTCAACGACAAATACACTCGTCATATTCATCCTGCTGCTAAAATGATATTATTGTAGGTTGGAATTAGCAAGTTGTTTTTTTTATAACTGTAAATATCTTGAATCTTTTTAAAAGCTCCGATAAAACAGTGGCTCAATAAGCTTAGCTCCTCCTTAATACTTTGTTGTTTGCTATTTATTAAGGTTAGTTATTTTATGACGCTTCAGCGGTCCACAGGATTTGTATATATAAATTATTGTCCTGGTCGTGCCTTCTTATCAGCATCGAAGCAGCAAGCCGAAAGCAAAGATTTTTGTTCTGCTGTTAGATATTGAAGTATTCTCGTCGGATTTATCATAAACTGTTGAGGAATTACTTAATTTTTTTGTTTGTGGTCTCCATACATAGCTTTAATTCGTCTTTAATGCTTTTGTTTCATCGAATAGCTCAAACTCTCAATAGATATTCTTTGTGTTTTCACGAGCTTTTCCTCCATTTTTGTAAAATAATTTTACAACTTGAAACCGGTCGTAAAATGAATAATTAATTTTTTAACGTTAATTTAACATTCCCGATTCGTCAAAAATAAATAAACGTAGTCACAGTTTAAAGGTGTGTTTTATTATCTTTCTCTGCAAGTAATCATTAGCATATACGTGTCTCGAAAAATATGGTATGTGCCAACTTTTTTTATAAAAACTCCCCATTATTATTTATTAGTTTTAGAAAATCCTTAAAAGTTTAAATTTTTTGAATAGTATACTATATACTTAGCTCTAAGAGTTTTTGAGATACTCATTTTGGGAAATTGTGAACTTCAGGATTTGTAAACTTTTCAAATTTATGCGATTTCGCTTATAGCAAAGCTATTTGTATATTCTCGTTATAGTATATATGATTTTGATCATCTCTAATTAAAAAAAAAAAACAAAATGGGAAATGGTTCATTGTGAGTTTGGATTTTAATGTGGCTTATTAAGGAAAAAAATAAGAAAACTAAGATAGGAATATGCAACCAGACTGAATATTATTTAACCTTATTTTTTACAGTTACTCAGACAAATAATTTAAAATTTTCAGACGAAAATATCTCAAAGTCAGGTCAACCTAGGTATAAAAAGTCCTGCATAGAGCATGTCTAGAATCCTAAAGAGGTAAAAGGTATGATTTATTTTATGCATTTGCGAGAAGGCCATGTTAAAACATTTTATAAGGTATGAAAAAGGATCGATTTATGTCGCAGAAATAAATAAATCGCCAAAATTGCGAAACTTGTACGCTAAGCTTACTATAGACTCGTTCGAATAATATCGAATATTTTCTACATTTTTTGTAACAAACTTTATATAAATACTCTGATAGCTGATCTCAAATAATACCCAAAAATTAACACCTTTTCCACCATAAAGTCAATATTCGAAATGTGTGTTTTAAGAATAAAAGTCTGTTTCTAAAAAGAATAATTGCATCTTGCCACATTTTTTATGTTAACTTACATATACATTAAATTATATTACAAACTATGCACATATTCTAGAGCTTAATAAAATTGACTTAAAGCTATGCGTAAAACTTTGGGATTATGAAGTTATCTTTATCTAATTTCAAGTCAACTTAGAATATTTAATTCTATTCATAGATATTAGAACTCGGGACGTATTAACTAAAACTTAGTTTTCTTTGTTTTGACAAAACTTCTATTCTACGAAGGCGTCTAGGGAATTTTGTGGAGTCTTGCAGTAACCTTGCAGGGCGTTTTTAGTGAAAAGTGGCGTGTTTTGGGGCTGTACTCCTAGAAACGCGTGGTAGTCTCACTTACTTCGGATGGAATATCACAGGATGAGAGAGGGCGCGAAGACTAAGTTTAAAATATATTCTGTGAAAAATCAAGAGATACTAAGTGACAATTTGACAGATTCTTATTAGTTTCAATTTCATTTAACTGTTAAAAAAGGGTAAATAATTGACAATTATTGAGTATTGAATTTAATAAATATAAGCAATGTAGAGTACTTTTTGTAGAAAAATGAACTATTTTTGATAATATTTTTATGGAAATACACTCTATTCTCATAACTCAAAAGACAATTTGTAGAGATATACTAATTATTTTTTTAGAATAAACTCTGCATTTTTAGGCATAGTTTTATTATTTTCCAAACTTATTTAATTCTACCGAAAATTTTACTTTATAAAGTTTATTCCCTTAGAACATTTTTGCCCCGGGCTTATAATTTAGTGATATTGTTTTTTGTTTGGTTTTAATTATTATGTTGGTAAGCTTTATTTAGCAATTTCGTAAAGTTAAAAAATGTCAATTGGATGCGACACGATAATTATGTCCAGGTATACTTATAGTCTAAGATCCATTTGCCTGATTACTACACCCATCTGTTTCTTAATCAAAATGCAATTTTTAAACATAGTTATTAATAGAGGAATACGTTTTTGCTGGTGCCTACCAAAATGGCCTCAAGTACTCTTAATTAAAATTTAGTTAATTATTTTTTTTTTAGCAATTTCGTTCTGTGATTTCACTATTGCTATCTCTGAAAAGTGCTTCGAGGTCGGTTAAATTAGAGAAAAGTTGCTTGTTTTGATGCCCATTCTAGATTCTTTTACCGTGTTGTCAAGTTTAGAGAATAACTCCCAAATATATTTCATCATTCCGTCGAATATTTTAAAAACTATTAATTTTCGAGACACAGATTAGATTTGAAAGTTTTATAATTTGTTTCGTTCTACACCTCCGACGTTCGATCCACCACCATCAACTTTTTTTTTTAAATACGGATCTGAACTTTTTATTCTCATTTTTACACTATTTTTTTGTTCGCTTTGTAACGGTCTAACCCAAAAATACCTTGTAGGCGTTTAGACCTTGTAAAATAGCATAATTGGGGAGTTTTACAAGTACAGTCCTGGTTTAATAATTTAGAGTCTTTAGATACGTTTTATTGTATATCATTTAATATTTAAAACGCAAGTGGAAATTGAAAATTTAACAATTTAATACTCGTATAAGAACATAGAACGTTTTAACACAAATATCAAAACAAATTATAAAATATATAGTAACAATGTAAATAAAACACTTTAAACTGTTTTAGATTTTAACTTTTATTCACAACTTGGGACATATGTTTCGCTAACACTGTAGGTTCATCAGACAAACAGTATTCAAACTAACACTTTGCTAAATGAGCTTGATTTTTATAAAACATGTTTGTAGGTAGACTTTTGTGGCCTACGAGAGTCCTAAATAACATCCGGACGGAAATTTCTAACAAAATAGGTTTAAAAGAGGTGAATTATTCATATCTAAATGGCTATCTAAATAATTTAGCAACGTGTTAGTTTAAATACCGTTTATCTGACGAAGCTACAGTGTTAGTGAAACGTATGCCACAAGTTGTTAATAAACGTGAAAATCTATAACAGTTTAAAGTGTTTTGTTTACATTGTTGATAATAGATTTTCATCAAGTAACGATCCAGCCAATCATGTTAAAAAAAATATATAGTTAAAACAAAAATTTCTAAATTGGAAAAATGTAACCCAGATGTTGGTAATGACCGTGTAATTGTTGTGATTCTTTGTGGTAAAACGTTGTTTGTTCACATATTGGTATCTAATTGTCAATGAATTCATTTCCACTTATATTTTAGATATTAAATAAAATGAAATAAGGTGTAGTACATTATCACTAGAAAGGTGATAACAATCGTTCTAAAAATGAGTCTACAAAGTCCAGGTCCGTATTTGAAAAATTAATCTGATGGCGGTGTCTCAAAAATCAATAGTTTTTGAAATATTTGAGAAAATATATTTAGGCGTTTTTCACAAATCGCGCTGTATTTCAGAAACTAGCAAGAGTTTGGCAACACGGTAAAATTATCTTTATTGGGCATCAAAACAGGCAAGTTTTCTCTAATCTAGTTTCGAAGATAGTCAAGTGAATGAAATTGTTAATCTAAAAATCAAATAATTAAAGTTTAATTAAAAGTATTTTCGGCCATATGTTGATAGGCAACCCTGCAGAAACATATTCCCCTATTAATAGTTATCTTAAAAAATTAAATTTTGAATAAAAAGCAATGCTGTCGGATCTCGTACTATTACAGTTATTGTGTAATTTATTTTCTTTTACATATAGATTTTCTTGTAGACAAGATCTGCTTACCTGGAAATAAAACATGCCTTTTATAAATGAAAAAGTTAGAACATATGGTTATAAAAATAAAATCAAGTGATCGACGATTTGTTTCCGATTATGACGTTTTATACTTATAAATATTTTTAATATAAAAACTGCATAATAAAATCTAAAACAGATATGTGATGTCAGAGCTAACTAAGATATATCTGTAAACTAGCGTTAAAATCTTTCAAAAAATGATTCATAGAGAAAGGAGCAGTCTTGCATAAGTATGTGTATCAATAATCTGCTTCTATCCCTATAAAATGATAAGAAGCGCGTTTTATGTAATACAGGTTCAATGCATTAGTTTTTATGAAAGCTTGAATGACTATACTGCATTTAAATATTTATTTAATATCATTGCCACTTAGTATGTAAAATAGGAACAAGTGGTTATAGGTAGGTACATACAGCAACATGGCTGTAAATGAAACAAACTGATCAAAAATTTCAAAACATTGTTATTCAGGAATGATAATTAAACTCATTTCTTATCCGCTTGACGACTCGCCAGTCATTCTGCAGAGAAGCAAAAAAAAAGTCCATTGACGCGACATATGTACTATCATCCCTAAAATTAAGGTAATTGACACTGAATTAACAGTTTGTTAGAGTTATCCATTTTTTATACTATATTTCTTTTTATGTAAATTAATTATTTGCTACTTTCTAATATATAGATATAGCATCTGGCTGCATTTACCTGGCAAATACGGACTACTTCCAGCGACATAACTAAGTATGTAACAGCATACACCAGAAGCTTACCAATAAATATGGGCTCTTAAACACCTTTGTGTCCTATTGTAAATAACAAATAAGTTCGGTACTTGAAAATAATGCCTTCAAACTATACTACCACAGGGCAATTATCACCGACAGACGGGTGACAAATAATCGGCCTGATGTGGTACTGCTAAATAAGGAAACAAAGACAGCTTTTAAGGTAGTTATCGCTGTACCTAACAATAACAAAGTGTTGGATAAATATCAAGAGAAAGAGGTCAAATATGCGGAGCTGGCTATCGAGATACAGCAGCTATGGGAACCGAATAAGATTCATGTGATCCCGACCATCGTATCATCAACTGGACTAGTTCCAAAAACACTAGAACAAAGTTTGAAAATCATAGGACTGTATACTGACACCTTCATGGACATACAGAAGGCAGTTCTGCTCAGTACTTGCCACATAGTGGAAAAATTCTTACAGGACAACACATAGAACTAATAGAAACCAGCCCACTCCTTTTGATGCATGCATCCGGGATGGGCTTTGAACCCAACATATGTGGAGAAATTGTTTGTCAATTTATTGTAATATTAAATTACAAGAGGCCAAGTTGAAGCTTATCTTCCTATCTTAATCTATTTTGTCTTAACCTAATCTAGTTGTGGCAACTTTTTAACTTAATCTTAATCTTGATATTTTTATGAGGTATACATAAAGAATAAAAAAAGATTATATATATATTACATGTATAGGAATAATGATATGACTTTATAAATCTCATTTTTAAATTTCAAGCTGTTAAGTCCTTTTAAACTATCTGGATTTTTATTGTAGAGACTATAGACCTGATAACTAAATGATCTTTATATATAACGGGAAGAAACATATATAAAAATTGGTCAAACGGTTCCGAATTTGACGCTCTCTAGCGTTTGTAGTATTTAGGATGTTTTAAAAAATAATACAGGTTATTTCAAATTGATGCTCGTAATGTGTATGTACGTATGTATTTTTAAGACTTAGCAGGTCGACAAGTTGTAATGTTGTAAAATGTGTTTGCAACCCTGGAACAAAAAGTATTTATAAAAGGAATCACATACAACTACAACTTGACTTCTTAGCCGTAATATTTGAGAAAACGGAAAGCTTGCTTGACTTTCCCAATTTTTTATTATATGATTATTTTATGATATTACTGCGAGTATGTTAGTAATCATTTTTCCAAGCTATGCTCATCATACATTTTTGACACTGTGTAAAATTTTGCTAAAGAAATCAATATATACATTTAATTATTGAAGACACATTAATTGGTTCAAATAATTAACTAATTGTAAAATTATTAAAACGGGGCAAAAAAGTAATTATAAATTTCCAGTTGAATGAGCCCATATTTAGCAATACAATTTGGTTATTTAAAGTTTCAATTTGTAATACCCCTAGGTATGTACAATAATGAAACTTTACCCACAAACAATTGTTAATTTAAAAGCTAGCATGAATAGGTAATGCAGACTGATACCATTTTGTTATATAAATAAGTTTTTGCTGATTAAATGAAAGAATTGAACTAATTTATGGATATGCAAATTTAATATTAATATTCGTAAAATTATTATTGCATATTTAAATAACGCCATAAAAGCGGATTATGTAACATTTGTAGCTAAAGCAAAAAAACCTAAAATGTATTTCTAATACTAAAATGCAGTATGCGAGCTTGCAATTAAAATTTGATATTGCACTATGCTAGCAAAATGCACATTATACCAACTTTTGTAAGTTATCAAATAATTATATGTATCTAGGTTTAAGATCGATCGACGTAATAACATCTTTAATTTATTACCCAGCAAGATGAGATTGAGAAAACTATTTATTTCATGCTGCACAAAATATCTCCTAAATTTCACAACGTCAAATTTATTTAAAATCTGCCTAACAATTGGAATTAGTGAAAATATTACAAAATTAATGACATCTTATTGGGCATAGCATTAGACGAGTAGCGTATATGCTATAAGAATCAAATTTACAAGATGTTAATTTGGTACAGGGTGTCCAGATTTCGATGGTTTTATCTCGGGTTTTGGAAAGGTACAGGGTTGCGGTTTTTAAATCACTGTGCACCTTTTTTGTGAAACGAAAGATGCCGTAATTAAAATATTCATAGCCCGCTTTGTTTCTAAGATACAGGGTGAAATTAAAAAATTTGAATTTTGGGACACCCTCGTGTTTTGGTTATCGTTAAACTTATCAGAAAAGTAGAAAGTGAATTTAAAGTAGTTTTTTACGTAGAATTCAATGGTGTATTTGGATGTTTGCTGTGGGTTGTCATATTTATTATATGACCCAAAGTTATGTTTTTTAAAGGAGACACCCTACACATTTTTAAATATTCTGTTTTTGTTTTTTTAAGAGCTTTTCTATAAAATATAACACTCTATATTTATTGCCAGTATTAAGTGCAATATATTTATTTCCAGTATTAAGTGCAATATATTTATTTCCAGTATTAAGTGCAATATTGTCACTTTATATTAAACAAAATTTTAGTATCAAGATATTCAAAATAATAAATGGCTGCCGTTGTAACGCTCTGAAGGACTCTTCAGTAGCAGAACTCTTCTATTATTTCATACTACCTTGTATAAATTCTATTTTGAAGGTATCCCTACAAAAAAAATCAGAACTGATAAATTGGGTGAATTAGGTCCATTTTACACGTCTTCCAGTGGCCTGGAAAGTTTCTGTCCATATAGTCTCTCACTATTTGAGCGTTATGCCGGGAGCTCCGCATTGCAGCAAATACAGATCATTGAATCGCGTCAAAGCAAATCTTCGGTTATTTCAGAGACAGCTATTACCAGAATCTTTAAGTATTTAATTCCAGTAAGGGGGCCGTCATAGATTTTATAGACAATTTTGCTTCCAAGAATGAAGCATGAAACATTAAATCCAAACCTGCCTTACCTTTCACGTCGAAATATAACATGCTTATTTTCCTGAGACCAAACCATATCATTATGCCGGTTCAAAATAGCAGCACTGGTAAAATGCACCTAATCCGACCATATAACATGTAGGTTTTAGGCCACGGTTTGACAAACGAGCTATGTTCAATTAAATTTGATCTTATTCTTGAAAAAACTATTTTATCTGGTTGCCTTTTTCTGGATATCTGCAAGGATATCATATTTTAACTATATAACTAGCATGAGAAAAATAAATATCTATAATATTACCTATTTAAATATAGTTCCAAAGCTTCTTCTGCGTTTCCGGCGCACTGGTTATAAGTCACGAGCATGTCGTATTTTTCATAATTTTCCAAAATTGCATTGTCTACCATAGTTGAGAAGTCTAATGTTATAAACAGTTTTAACGTAAAAAAGTGATAGTATTGGACTTAATATTGACATAAACATATGGTATATTTATATATGGTTAAAGAAAAAAAAACGAAATATATATATATATATATATATATATATATATATATATATAGATATAGATATATATATATATATATATATATATATATATATATATATATATATATATATATATATATATATATATATATATATATATATATATATATATATATATATATATATATATATATAGATATATGTGTCCCATTTAAAAAATCTAACTTTGGGTCATATTAAGTATTCATCCTATTTTCTCAAAAATCTAAGAAAAAGTAATGGAAATTCAGCTTCAATATCACGTCTTGTCGATGTTTACTGACTATATCATTTCTGCTACTGATAAAAACAAGCTTACAAACTTAATAATGTTAGATTACGGGAAAACTTTTGATACTTGAAATCATAAGGTTCTGATGCAAGTTAATTCAGCAAAATCGGCTGTTATGGGGTTTGTTAGAAAAGGAGATAGAGATAGATTCTATAAATCTATTTAAAAATAGCATTTTTATAAATAACGAATAACTAACATTCTATCAGCAGAACAAAATCTAGAAATGTTCTTGGATCAAGACTTAAGATTTACGCAGCACCTAAGTAAACGCATACAAAAAGCCTTTTTTAAACTTTAAATAGACTTTTTAACAAAGACATGTACTTACGAAAGAATTTAAAATTGTGTTGTGTGAATCTTTGGTGTAATCCCAGATGAACTATTGTGATGTAGTATATGGTGCATGATTAAAAAAATACGATAACTTGCAAATTCAAAAACACCAAAATATATGTCTAAGGTTGATTCATGGCATAAGAAGGAAAAATCCGATACATAATTCTCTCAAAATGACCAAATGGTTAAATATGAATAACAGGAGAACTTTACATGCTAGTGTTTTCTTTCTTTAATTATCAAAACTAAAACACCCCCATACCTCTATAACAAATTACGTTACCGTACGGATGTTCACAATCTTAATACTCCCTTTAAATGCACTCTAACCCTTCCCCGACACTCCACGGAATTTTTGAAAAGATCATTTTCTTAGCAGATTGTCAATATAATGGATCAACTGTACGATCAAGCAATAAACAGTAGCTCAAGAAATACATTTAAAAATTAGATCTATCACAAATTGTATCTCGCCATTTGGTACTGCCTTTCTGCTTGGCTTTTGGCGTTGTGAAATGGCCTTTGTAAGTGTTAGAGATAATAATAATACTCTGTATGTTTTTTATGCAATTCTTAGAATAATACTCTTTTTTTTTTAATTTAGCGTTATCTACTGCACTTTTTATGGTTACGTGGAAGAACATACCTTCATCGCTTAGTTTTTCTAAACATAAAGGTATTGAATCTCTCCCTTCTTTTTTCTCTATAGTCAATTATTATGTAAATGCTGTTAAAATAAAGACCTTTATTGTTATTATTATTATTATCATAAAAATGACTACCCACAGCAAAAATTAAAAACACCACTGGGGTTCTACGTCAGAAACCATCTTAGAACCACTTTTTACTTTGCAACATTTTCAATGTCACCCTGTTTTTTAGAAACAAAGCGGGTTATGATAATTTTAATTACGGCACCTTTCGTTTCACAAAAAGTAGCATGGTGATGTAAAAACCGCAACTTTATATCTTTCCAAATACCCGAGAGACCCCGTAAACCCATCGAAATCTGGACACCCTGTACATAGCCAAACTTTAACGGCTGATGGCTGGGATCATTTAAAAAAAATGTTCGTATAAACATTAGGCTATGAGGCTCCCTTCTCGAGATATAGGTGTTAACCTTTAAAAAAAAATAAGGATATTTATTATTATTTGGAAAAATCCTTAACGTGTTTTATTGAAACATGGTATGTAAAATAAGCGGTTAAAAATGTTATTTTTCCCAAGGTAAAGAAAATGGACTGAGCCATACGCGTACATATGGTCAGCCATGCTAATCTTTATTTTAGTACATTTATAGTACGACACTGCCTATTTTGAAAAATAATGTAATTTTTGCAATTAAAAACTGAATATATTTAAGAATTGTTTCCGAATTTATTGCCTATTAAACATTTTATTATTGCAAACATTATGCTATTACCGTATTCCTTATACAACGTTCAGTTAATATGAGTTGGCCAGGACTGCGTTAGAACAAAACAAGTGCTAGATTAATGTCACTGATGTGCCATTTGAAACTTATCAATAATCATGCTGGGACGCTTAAATTATACCCATGAGGATTATCTAAATTTGTATATTATTTATGGAGAATGTGGCAAAGGAATTTAAAGAATATGCGATACATATTTTTCTATTCGATATCCGCAAAAACAGAATCCATCATTTCACTTTGTGGCAAAAATCATAGAAAATTGTAAGTACTTTAGATCAGTTTAAGCAGAAAAGCTGAGAAATAAACGTATTGAAATCGCTATATTGGGATATTTTGCCGAAACAATGTCTTCTTAGACAACATCATTTGGGCAGGCGAAGCTAAACTTACAAAAAATGGTGCTTTTAATAGAAATAATTTTCATTATTGGAATGATTTAAATTTACATGTATTCATAGAGCAAAATTTTCCAGAATCCTGGCAGTTCAATGTTTATTGTGGAATAAGAAATGATGGTATTGTGGTACTATATTTTTATCAAGATGATTTAAATGGTAAGTTAGACATTTCTGATTCGTTCGAGTTATAAAATATCTTAACTGATTTCGGGTGCAGGCTATTTAATTATCCTGCGCAATTTTGAAAATTACTATTTGGACAATTTGCTCGATCTTGGAAATCTATCTATTTGCCTGATCATAGAAATCTACTCTCTCATCATGACGGCGCTCCTCTAAATGTAGCTACTTAATTGACGACTTTTGCGAGCTATTTTTATGACCGATGGATAGCCAACAATGGTCCTTCTCTTTGGCCACCCCGATGCCCTGATCTAACTGTAATTGATTTTATTTATTTGGAGTAAATCCAAAGTTTATAACACTTCAATGACTGTTAAGAAGGACTGTGTGGAGCAAGTCATGGACAAGTTCCGAAATATAAATTTAGAATCAATTAGAAAAGCATCCCATGAAGGTTTCGATGCGAAAAATGTGTGGTTGTTTAAGGACGGCTGTTTTATTTCCTAAAAAAAGTAGTTTCTTTATAAATTTAATGTTCTCGAATGCTATTGTCTTTTTAAACTAAGTTTTGTAATTTGTAAATGTATAGATATCTCTGATTTTTGTAACGGTGTGAGGTGGAGGTTTCTGTTTTTGCGTATATCGAATAGCAAATGTATTGCATGTTTCTGATATCTATTTGCCACATTCTCCATAAATAAAAAACAAATTTAAATAATCCGCGTGGCTGTAATTTAAGCATACCTGCATATTTATTGATAAGTTTTAAATGCTAACTAACAGTGACATTAATCTACAACCTGCTTTGTTCTAGTGCCCTCATGCCCAACTCACATTAACTGAACGAGAGGTATAAGGCATAGAGTAATAGCATATTATTTCCAACAGGAAAATGTTTAATTGCCAATAATTCCGGAAACTAAAAATATTCGGGAAAGAAATCCTTAAACAAAATTACTTTAATTTTTAATGCCAAATAAGACGAAACTATAAAAATGAGTTGTTTGCATTTAAAAAAACTAATTTTTTACAGCTCGTCGATTTAATTTTTAATCTTATTTTTTGAACACCCGGTATCAAAATCGCATACAAAATTCACTAAATAGGTCTATGTCTACAAAGAAACTTACCCATATGACACAATAAAAGCTTCCGTATAGGAAAAAATAACGGCCTGCCAAATGTTATTTTTGACATAGAATTTCAAAAAGGTCAAAAACGATGAGACTTAGGTATAGGACATTATGTAAAAAATATGTCTAAAATTTTACGTGGAGTCTAAAAATAAAATAACATAACGGGCGTACCATTTAAAATAAAGCAAGTTGGCTTAGTTTTTTTACATATATATACAGTGTCCTTGAAAAAGTTCGCGTCATATGAAAATTTTTTCACCTGATTCTTTTCGATTAAGCCATTTTTCATACTAAGTAAAGCGAAAGTTATTGAATATATAAAATATTGACTAAGTGATCTATTAAAAAAAATCCCATATGATGCCAACCTGTTCAAGGACACTATATATATATATATATATATATATATATATATATATATATATATATATATATATATATATATATATATATATATATATATATATATATATATATATATATATATATATATATATACCGGGTGTCAACGATATCGTTTTACACGATGCCATTCAATTGCTTTTTAGGTTAGGATTTTTTTATTTGGGTTAACGAAATATGGTATTAAGACACATATTTTTCATGAAAAAACAATTGAATATTACTGCCAGTTTTTCCGATATCAGAACCAAGTTAAGAATTTCAAATGGAACCCTGTATATTATTTTACATAGTTTGAGAGAGCTTAGAATTACCTTTTCAATGACATATCACACGTTATATTTTTTTTCAAAATGGCGGACCAGGAAGCGCTTTTTCAAAATTCAATATGGCGGTCGTTTCCCGATACCGATGAAATTTTTGTTTAACAAATTATTAAAATATTAAACAAAATCGGGTTTTCAATGGATTTTAATCAAATTTAAAATCAAATTTTTAATTTATCACAAAATGGGATAAGTTTAATTTTTTCTCTAAAATGTGAAATTTTTCTTAAATTTTCTCAAAGATTTTAAATAGAAAGTTGTATTTATTAAATATTAGTATTAAAGTATATCTTATTAGCTACACGAAACCGCATAACAAGCCGTATTTTTGCTTTTTGTTTGAGAAAAAATTGACGAAACTCTGCCGATATACATTTTTCGTAATACATATCATGAAACACACACACCCACACACACATATTATTAATCAGTAAATTTCGGAATATTTTTTATTGATAAACAATTTTGTATTATTTTGACATTTTATGATTTTTGCTGTCTTATTTTAGGAAATCGAGAAAAATTCACGAGTAGTATTAATTTTATTTTACCGGTAGGCTTTCGGTTTTTCCGGAAATACCTAGACCTAAGTCAAGAAGTTTAAAAAGAACCCTGTATATTTTTTCACACAGTTTGATAGAACTTAGAATTCCCTTTACATTGACATATCACAAGTTGATTTTTTTTCGAAATGGAGGACCAGGAAGCTTTTGTTCAAAATTCAATATGGCGGCCATTTTCTAACACCGAAGATATTTTTGAATTATAGGTAGAAATAATAAACAAATATGGGGGTTTTTATTGGGTTTAATGCTAATTTAAAATCAAACTTTCACAATTAATACAAAAGTCACTAAATTAAATGTTCTATGCGCTGTCCGCCTTGTTCTTGGCATAGTGTAACTCTCTCAACATTTTCCGCGAGCAGGTTTCGTAAATGCTGTTCTGAGATACTCTCAACGGCTCGTCATATTCTATTTTCTAACATTTCCAACGATATTACAGGAGTTGCATACACTTTTTCTTTCAGATGACCCCATATAGAAAAATCAAGCGGGGTTAGGTCAGGCGACCTCGCTGGCCATCGAATTGGTCCATTGGTTCCCAACCAGTTCTCACCAAATCGTTCATTCAAGTAATTTGCAACAATTCTTGAATTATGAGCAGGGGCGCCATCTTGTTGGTAAACTAAATCATCATTTTGCTACAAATTATTTATAAAATGTTCAATTTCATTTTCGAGAAAGTCCAAATACATCTCGCCAGTTAAAGGCTGATGGAATAATATTGAACCAATAACGCTTAGTCCTACAACGCCTAACCAAACATTAACTCCAAAACGTTCCTGGAAGGCACCTTCTCTTACTAATCTTTGATTTTCCTTTGCCCAATAACGAAAATTATTTCTATTAAACATCCCTAGATTAGTAAACCTTGATTCGTCCGAAAAAATAATCTTATGATGAAATACAGGACTTATTCTATAATTATCTAAAAATCAATTGCAATAAATAAGTCGTCTTTGGAAGTCATTTTCAAATAGGTGGTGGTGAATTTGATACTTAAACGATTTAAACCCGTGTTTCTTTAAAATTTTTCTGGCGCTTTCATGGGACGTATTGCACTGTTGCATTAATTCACGAAGGGAAGCTGTACGGTCATACTCGATGTACGCTAAAACGTTTGTTTCCACTTCTTCGCTTACTACGAAACCATCATTGCCATTAACATGGACACCACCATTATTTTTATTTTTTAAATGTTGTACTAGCCAAGGATAATATGCATGTGAAGGAGCGTCACGATTCGGAAAGCGTTCCTGGTATAATCTCTCTGTGTCCCTTGAATTTTTGCGACATTCCCCATAAATAAGGAGCATGTCAATTTGATGTTCTCTTGAATAAACCATAATATTTATTTTTAAAACTAACTAGAGCCACTTCTCAGTGTAAAAATGTAACGAAAGTTATCAGAAATGTCGATACAAAACAGTACTTTTGACGTTTCTGGTTAAATCTAATGAAAATTATAATGGCATCCCTATGCAATTCTTTTCAAGGCCTACTTATCTTAGTTAAGTCATCTTTCATGTTACTGCACCGTATCTACCGGTAAAATAAAATTAATACTACTTGTGATTTTTTCTCGCTTTCCTAAAATAAGACAACAGTCATAAAATGTCAAAATAATACAAAATTACGTATCAATAAACAATAAAAAATATTCCAGGATTTTCTGATTAATAATATGTGTGTGTTTGTTTCATGTTATGTATTAGGAAAAATGTATATCGGCAAGGTTTTGTCAATTTTTTCTGAAACAATAAGCAAAAATACGGCTTGTTATGCGGTTTCGTGTAGCTAATAAAATATACTTTAATACTAATATTTAATAAATACAACTTTCTATTTAAAATATTTGAGAAAATTTAAGAAAAAGTTCACATTTTAGAGAAAAAATTAAACTTATCCCATTTTGTGATAAATTAAAAATTTGATTTTAAATTTGATTAAAATCCATTGAAAACCCGATTTTGTTTAATATTTTAATAATTTGTTAAACAAAAATTTCATCGGTATCGGGAAACGACCGCCATATTGAATTTTGAAAAAGCGCGTCCTGGTCCGCCATTTTGAAAAAAAATATAACGTGTGATATGTCATTAAAAAGGTAATTCTAAGCTCTATCAAACTATGTAAAATAATATGCAGGGTTCCATTTGAAATTCTTAACTTGGTTCTGATATCGGAAAAACTGGCAGTAATACTCAATTGTTTTTTCATGAAAAATATGTGTCTTAACACCATATTTCGTTAACCCAAATAAAAAAATCCTAACCTAAAAAGCAATTGAATGGCATCGTGTAAAACGATATCGTTGACACCCGGTATATATATATATATATATATATATATATATATATATATATATATATATATATATATATATATATATATATATATATATATATATATATATATATATATATATATATATATATATATATATATATATATATATATATATATATATATATATATATATATATATATATATATATATATATATATATATATATATATATATATATATATATATATATATATATATATATATATATATATATATATATATATATATATATATATATATATATATATATATATATATATATATATATATATATATATATATATATATATATATATATATATATATATATATATATATATATATATATATATATATATATATATATATATATATATATATATATATATATATATATATATATATATATATATATATATATATATATATATATATATATATATATATATATATATATATATATATATATATATATATATATATATATATATATATATATATATATATATATATATATATATATATATATATATATATATATATATATATATATATATATATATATATATATATATATATATATATATATATATATATATATATATATATATATATATATATATATATATATATATATATATATATATATATATATATATATATATATATATATATATATATATATATATATATATATATATATATATATATATATATATATATACATATATATATATATATATATATATATATATATATATATATATATACCTATATACATATATATATATATATATATATATATATATATATATATATATATATACATATATACCTATATACATATATATATATATATATATATATATATATATATATATATATATATATATATATATATATATATATATATATATATATATATATATATATATATATATATATATATATATATATATATATATATATATATATATATATATATATATATATATATATATATATATATATATATATATATATATATATATATATATATATATATATATATATATATATATATATATATATATATATATATATATATATATATATATATATATATATATATATATAAATATATATATATATATATATATATATATATATATATATATATATAGTAACAATAGAAAAATATTTCTAGTATTCTTTAATTTCGATAAAGTTATGTACCCAGCATATTACTTTGACACAAAGACAAATTTGCAGCTTTAGAGCATTTTTTGTCAAAATTATGTATATGTATATGTATTTTTCAAATGCAAATATTTTCCACTAGTTTTAAATTAAAAAAATGCTTTGCTAATTTATTAACACGGTGTCAAATCCATACCTTGCTCATCCAATTTCGTAGTTGTATAATTTATGTATTTTTGTTATTAATGGAGTTTTTCCTCATTAAATTCATTATGGTGAATATTAAACATTCAGCAGTAAATCGCTGAAAAGTACGAGTTTTTTCGAGTTGTCCTAATAATAGAATAATAATGGTTCGTCTAATTATTATTTTATACAGTTAGATACTGCTATTATATTAATATTTTTGTATATACACTTAAGTGAACTTAGTATTTACATTAAATTATACATTAAAATATACTTAAAATGGTAACAGGAATTCGATTCTAATATATGAACACGATATTATATTTTTCGCATTCTTGTGTTCCCTTTATCTAAAGTGTTCGAAAAAAGAATTAGCGCAAAGAACAGGACATCAAAATTTATAACGAGTGCCTTTCGTCAAAAATCTCATTTTTACATTTTATTTGTTTTAAATTTCCCTTTAGAATATGTAAGGTTATATCACACTTTATACTCAGGATTCCAAGAGCTGCCATAAAATTTGAATGCAGTAGATAAAAAAGTTTTCCTGTAAAGCCGGGTTTTGGTGTTTTTACTTACATAAACAGAGAGTATTTTAATTGTAAAAAAAATTATGCTCTCAATTTTTTTGCAGATCTTCATCGTTTTCGCCGGTAGGTCTCTTTTCAACTCTGCTATAAAAAAGGACTTGCCCAATTAACCTTCTGGTAGCCTATCTGTTTGTTCAAAGAAAAATTAATAAAAACTATTTATTAAGTTAAATTTAAATTTTAAGCGAAAATTAAGAGGGAATTCAATTTAGCAAAAGAAAATGGCGGCCTAATAAAAGTAAATGTTATATAAAGATAAACTGGTAAATTTCTGCAGCGAATTTAAAGTAGCAAAACTAAATATTTTTGCATTATTTATGTATAAAGTAGTGCTTTCGAGTTATTCGGCTTCCTTTTATAACAAACTTGTGCTTAGAAATTTCACGAGTAGTAAAAAAAACCGTTCAGGATTCTATATAGCATCCCAAGGCAATCGACCGTCTTATTCAATTTTTTTTTATTGTTACTTCCCTCGTAAAGGGTAATTTTGATATAATCACCCTCCGAGATTTTTTCAGATCATCATGTTTCAAGCTTTCTAGAGGCCGAAAAACTTTTTTCTGAATTTTCACGGTCTGTCTGTCCGTCTATCTCTATGTCTAAATTAAGGGTAACATGGGGATGACCTCGTAATATTTTGATAAAAATCCAATATTGCAAAGTAAAATAGTGGCTCAACTCAAAAATTACATAAGAATTAAATGGTAAAAGGTATAAATCCAAGATGGGCAAACAAAATACAGGCCTAATAAGGCAATAAAAAATTCAACCTGAAAAAACTACTTAATAGATTGATTTCAAATTTTGTGCAAGAAAGAACTGTGGTATAGATATAAACTGGTAAAATTATGATACGAATTTAGGATGGCGAAACAAAATGGCGACGAAATAATTTCTTTTTGTACATATCCAATATGGTAGAACAAATTGTCGCCCAATAAACTATTTGAAAACAGAATATATGTGTTACTAAATGACTATGTGTGAACTTAAATTGGGCCACATTTCACTATTTCTAAAAAAAAGGAAACATTTATAGTGAGGAATATTTACTGATTAATTCACAAATGTTTTTACAATGTGTGTGTGTGTGTGTTAATAATACTTTTCTCTTTAGTACATGTTTTATATACTGACTGTGATTTTTTAGTCACTAATGACTAATATAAGTAGCTTAAAATTGACTCAGACCGACAAAAGAACAGACATACAGATTACCAGGCAACCGAATTTAAATTTAAAAAATGCTTTTAAAAACGCGTCTCCTTGCGGTTCGTAAAAAATATATCTAGAATTATTATTAATGCTTCACCAAAATATTTCGTATTTTTGTGCCAAGGAAAATAATTACCTTAAACCATCATTATTTAAACGTTCTTCCATAATAAATGACCACGTGCGGAAAATTACTTTTTAATAAAAATTCTTTATTGATTCTGGTTTCAAAGTTTTTAGAATGTTTACTTTGTTGTTGGAATCTTATAATATTTTGGAAGACAACCTCGGTTTTTTTTCTACTTGTAATTTTATTGATTTTATAGGAGTAAATGAAATGAGTCGAAACGAAGCAATGTCATATTTGGACTTTACTGCATTTGGTTACTTTTAGTGACGTTCCCTATATACCAGATAATGCACAGGGAAACCCAGATTTGAGAAATATCAAAATTATATTTTATTGGCAGAGGTCCAAAACTAGCAAATATAAAACAATACAAAACATATAAAATATAATAAACAAAAATCTTAGAAAGAACTCGTTTGTTTACATTTTTATTGAATTATATCTAATTGTAAAAATAAACAGTAATGCTACGACCAATTAAATCTAACTTTTAAATATAACGCTATATTTTTTTGTTTCTTAACAACGATTCTTCGAGGTATATTATAGGTTACCTACTATTTTTAATAAAGTTACGGCAACAATAAAATTAATGTGTTACGTTAAAAATAGCTATATTCGTATCAAAAGACCTGTGAAATTTAAACAAACAGGCTATGGAATTGAAAAGTTTATATTAGTTCGTTATAACACACACATTTAAACCATTCTAGAACGGCAGTTCTATTCACTTTATAGAAACACAAAAAGTCGAAAGGCCTGAGATCATATGTGTATTTAAATTCGTTTGGTCGAAAGAGAAAATAGGTAAAAGCAGAATAGCGAAATTAAAAAAATTCGAATTATTAAAATACGGAAAAACGAAACAGCGAAAATTTTCAAAAGGCGAATCACAATTTGAAGTTAAAAAAAATATCAATTTTGAAACCTTAAACATAAAAAGAAGAAAACTGAATTAATTCTAATTTCTATGTTTAAAACAAATAGAAAAGGTATACATAATAAATTTTGACTTTATATTTTCTAGAAGCACATTCTTAACAACAAATTCCATAACATTAAAAAAAGTTTTTGAGTGAAGCTTAAAAAATATTGCCGCACGTAAGTAAATTAATTAGTTCTATATCCCAAACCTGCTAATTTGAATAAACATAAACGACAATAACGTACTCGATATTTTATTTTATTTCTATATCTCAACATTGGAATTTTTGAATTACAACAATTTCCTTTTCAATGTTCTGTATATTGGACATTTTGTAATCTCGATGTTTTGTATTTCGATCTTTTGTTATTCGATATCTTTTCAACATGCCAAATTAGCTGCTAAGAGAATAAAATCAATCATAAGACTATACAATAATAAATAAAATAATTAGCATATCAGACTAAATAAGGAGTAGACGCGTAATACAATAAAAATAAAGTTTATTAATTAAATACAAAGTGGATCAAAATTGTTTCTGATCTGGTTTTCTTTACGCTTACCCACAGAAATTAAGGTTGGTAAAATGATCCTCAAGATTTTTTAATACACTTAGGAACCGTACGTCTTTTCTAATTTTTTTAAATATTATTGTTTGTCTGAATTAATGTTTTGAAAGATAAATTACTACAAATGAAAAGATGAGATAATATATTTTGACGCATTAAGCACTTATTCATAATTGTTTTCTACAGCAACACAACGCAGATCTGACAATATCAGGACCAAACGCGTTAAGAATGTGAAGTACTCTTGGCTTCTAAAATAATAATAATAGCGGACCCTTTTATACGCTAAGATTAGCACTTAAGAAGATAACAAATACATCAAGAAAGCCCTAAGCAAAGTCAGCTATATTCTCCTTGCTTAAAAAATATTCAGCGATTTAAAAAAAAACATTTAAATAATGTAAGTCATGCTTATATCCGCTGAGTACATAAATTCGAGAAAAGACGCAGCCTACAAAAAATATTCTTTGCATATTTCATCACAATAAAACTCCTTTAGGCCATTTTCTTGTCAACACTCTTGTTAATTAAACATTCATTGTTTGTGTTTGTATTCCCTATCTACTGTTTCTCAAGATAAAGCCCAGCCCTTTGTTTAATTCTCAACCGACTGGTCCTCGCTGAGAGCAGATCTTTTTGCTCCTTGATGCAGTCATTGTTAGGCACGAGTTCAAGGGCTATTCAAATAATTGGACGTTGCGACTTTTATTATACAGTTCCATCCGATAAAGGCAATTCAGAATGTTTGCTTGGGTCAAGCGATATGAAATCATATTTATTATTCCAATTTTTGCATATTTACCTTTAATTTCCTTTTCTTTTAAACAAGGATTGAAATTTTGTTAGCGTTCGTTAACCTCTATTGGATGGCGATTTTAAAAAGAATTAGGTTTTTTTTTGTAATTTACAATTTGTAATTTGGTGGCGTCAAAAAAATGTTTTACAGTTTTTCTATCTAACTTTGTTGTTCTAAAAGAAACATCATGTAGATTTTGTGTTCATTTCAATTGAGCTGTTTATGACAATTTTTTTTAATTAGCACAAAAATGTGTGTATGGCAAGCTTTAGAAATTGGTTTCAAATAATTTTTGAACCACTTCTACTTCACTGATTGCTTTAAAACATATACACTGTATTCCACGGTCGATGTTATAAGTATTTTTCATGATCTAAGAAACTGATTTAGCCACTGCCATAATATTGAAATGAACAAAAACATTAAGTAACCATTGGGCTCTTCGGATGTACGGTCCGATGGCTTTGGTCTAGTCTATTGTGAAACACGTAGAAAGAACTTATAACTCCCTTTCAATATAACATTTTATTGGCGAGTTCATGTTTAATATAAAGAACCCTAAGAAAAAAATTTTGATTTTATCTCGAGCCTTATAGAGCAGTGTGTGTGAAGTGTGTATTATAAAGTTCAGTAGTGTCTTAAAATATTAGCAGCCCTTTCCGTCAGAAGCCGTAAAAGTTCGCCCGTTGAGGCAAAAATGGTAGTTAAAAGTGTTTATTTAAAGTTAATAGGGCGAGGCCACGAAAAGAACTCTTCATTGAAGGAGACATCAGTTCTAACAAGTATCCCTGAAAGTACAGTTTGCAAAATTGTAAACAATTTGATAGAACCTAAAATAAAACGAAAAGAAAATGGTGTACGGAATTGTACTGATTTCTTTCAAGAAGTTTAAATCCGCCACAAAATTTATAAAATATAAGCAGAACAAAATTTCTACGTTATCGTCACTTTCACAGCGGTTGTCCGAGGATAATTGTGACATAAATTATTCCACTACAATTTTGTGCGTACTCAACTTCATTCGTCGTTTTCTTAGAATACTGGCAAGGAGGAATCTAACAACAACATCAACGGTTATAAAGGAACAAATTCGGGTATCACATTACATCGAGGTATCAACTCAAACAATTCGAAGACGGCTACGTGAAATGGGCCTAAGAAACAGAAGGGCCCTGCGAGTTCTCAAACTTACACAATTAGAGAAACGGACAAGGTTAAATTGGTGTATAGAACAATGGAAAATGTAATGTTTTCCGATGCAACCAGAATTGGTTTAATGTCCGATGACCGACGGGTTCACGTTTGGCGAGTTCGAGGACGAGAAACCAAAGCTTCCAACTAGAGAGGAATGCTACTATATCAAGGTGGTACAACCATGTTTTGGGGTGGGAGTAATATCTATACCCAGAACGATGACTGGTCAAATTTATATAGAACAAATCCTGGACCCGGTTGTTCGCAGGTGGCGGGATGCTGTAAGTTCAAATTTTTTATTCATAGATAATAATGTGACCGCACATAGGGCAAGAGCAGTGATCGAATATAAAGAAGTAGAAGGAATATAGAGTTTGACTGGGTTCCGCGGCGGCCGGACTTGAATCCAGTCGAAAATACTTGGGATATATTGGGAAGGCGTGTAAGGAAAATAAATGTATTTTTTGCCGTTTTCCCGTCCTCATTGAAGCCGCTGTGGAGGATTGGAATGGAATTCCGCACCACCATATAAAGAACCTAATTGAAAACATGCCAAGAAGAATTGAGCAATGCATTAGAGCTGGAGGTGGCCAATAGACTATTAAGTTGTCGTTTTATTTTCGCATTTCTTTTTTAATCTTTTTTGTAGCCTTGTTGTCGCTTTGGTATAGTTTCTTTTATATGTTTGGTAATAAACCCTCATTTATATTAACTGTTAAACCTTGCAATGGCATACAGTAGCTCTAAAATTAGCTTTATTTCTTTTTTATTTGATGTGCATACAAAGGCGTAAAAATAAAAATAAAAAAAATAAATAATCTATAAATATCAATAAATATCAATCAATAAATCGTAATTAATTGAACTTGGCAACACTGTTCAAGGAAATTAAAATTAGGTATTCAAAAATGTTCAATGGCTAAGTGTATTTTTAAATAACCATATTTCTAAGTTATAGTTTAAACTGATTCTCTCTTTATTCACCCTGTATTAAAAATTAAAGCTTTAAACTTGGTGATGTGATACAGTAAACCTTTACATATCCATAGCATAAGAAAAAATAAAATATGCATGCCCCGTCTCTTTTTGACAGTCATATTAAATTTTGGTTTATTTACATGCTTACGTAATTTTTAATTTTCCTGGTACAATACAACAAAATGTTCGACTCTGCTTAGGGCCTCAGAAAGGAAGAAAAAAAAATTGTTAAAATCGGTTGAATAATAACTAAAATATATGCATTTGAAATTAATGTTAAAAATCAGAAATGTATTATAAGTGTTGACTAGGTACTATAATGGATATTATTTACATATAACTATAAAACTTTCAACTTTCTTATAACAACTAAATTTTAACCTAACAATTATGCAATCAAGTATACTGCGGCCCTGCACGATATCTTGCCGTTAAGTAGTCGAATTATTCGTGTGGTATAGGTATATTAGAGGTAATACAGCTAAGTTACATTCCTAGATCATGAAAAATGCTTTTTTTAATTTGTAATGTTTAATAGCTTTGGAATTTTAAATGAAAAGCTCTGTATATTACTGTATTATTAGGTTTTGCGTTAGATTATGTTAACACCTGATTTTTGGACATAATTTAAAAAATAGTTTTTACATTGAGACACACCGCCATTTCATTACGTCATGCTTAATTCGTACCAGTTTATCCCTATTTCGTAATTAATTTTTCCGCAAAATTTAAAAGCAATTGAATACGATTTTACTTTGATTTTTTAAGAAAATTATTTGTTCGTCATTTTGTTTAGCCATCTTAAATTGGTACCACAACTTCACAAGTTCAGTTTATCTCTATATCTGAAACTTAATGCTTACCCAAAATTTGAAATTAATATAATAGGTAGTTTTCTCAGGCTGCTTTATTAAATATTTTATTAGGCCGCCAATTTGTTTTACTATCTTATATTCATACCAAAATGTTACCAGTTCATTCTTATGCTACACTTGATCTTGTTCCGGTCTATTGGACGGACTTTTACCAAAAGGTTACAGGTCATCCCCATATGACCCTTAATTTTTGATCAAAATTTGAAGTCAGTCTTCAGTCACAGACAGACAAATGGATAGACGGACTGACGGAATTGATAGAACATATTTTTTGACATCTAGTGTCGCTAAAATGTGAAGACATGTAAAACCTGAGAGGGATATTTTTTTCACGATTACAAATATTTTATTGAATTAGTATCCCTATACCACAATTACTTATTCCACACTATTTGAAATCAGTTCATTAAGTGATTTTTCAGGCTGAATTTTTAAACATTTTGTTCCGCTATTTTGAATTCGTACAAAATTTTGCTAGTTGATTCCTACATAATACTTGATTTTTCTGCAAAATTTCTGGTAATTGGATAAGTAGGTTTTTAGAAATATTTTTTTTGTGATTTCACCAGACCGCCATTTTGTTTCGCCACACTGGATTTTTACTAAAATGTTGCCAGTTTATCTTCATATGACCCTTGATTTTTGATAAAAAGTCAATTGTGTAAGTAGTTTTTAACTATGCCGCGAACAGGCAGACAGACGGACCGAATTAAGAAAACATGCTTTTTGGCATCAAGGGACCTGAAACGTGAAGATCTGAAAAAATCTTTAAGAGCAACTTTTTTCACGATTACAATACTTCTTTTTTAAAACCAAAAATCTTTGATGATTTGTTTCTATCTTATACATTATTTAGAGGCAGAATAAATCGAATTATTTAATAATAATAATGAAAGGTATTATCTGTTTTGGTTAACATAGTTCTTCTCCATATATGCATGTAAGTCAATGATTTTCCGAAGTTGAGGATTATTTGCATAAATATAACAAAGCTGTCGTGTTTTGACATTTTTCTAATAACTGTAGTTTCTGAAATATTGGCTTTTTAAAAATTGTTTTATCCTCCTTGTGTCGTCTGAAAAGAATATAATCAAAAAATATAACAAATTTATCTTCTTCCACCCTTTTACTATCATTTCACTAATTTGCTAAGTATAGCTGAAGTACAAACGTTTTTATATATAAAAAAATTACATATTTGACTCGTTTCTGAGGAAACGAAATACTTCTGAATTTCTTTTATTTTCACGTAGCAGTTCTATAAATAAAAAAATTACATGTTTGTCTCTTTTCTGAGGAAGCAAAATGCTTCTGAATTCCTTTTATTTTCAGGACTACATTGTAAAATTAAAAATATATGTTTTTTTGTACTCTCGGGACTAAAGCATATCCTCTAGTCCCGCCTTATAGGGACTAAAAAGGTTTATTTAGTTCCAAGGGACTAAAATGTATCTAGGTGTTGCTTAGATACATTTTATAATTAAAAAAGGGTTAAATTGAACAAATTTATTTATATTTAGATAAATATTTATATTAGTACCATTTAAAATATTAAATAATCGATTTTTGTATGATAGTTTTAGATACTTCGTTAGAACCTTGCCTGGAAGGATTTCTTGAGGCTCCAATTTGGAATTCTATTAGCATAACCATGTCCAAAAATTTTTTTCAAATCAGTTACATCTTCCACCGTCAACTCAACTAACTCCTTACTTCTACAAGCAACTGCTTCACCGGCTCTTGTAAAGAATTTTACCCATGGAATTTAACAAATTTAAAATATACATTTGAAAGATTGCCTTTTTTAAATTATTCCTATATATAAAAATTTATGGATGAAGCACTTTTTCAAATTATATCCAAAAAAACTAAGATTTCGGAAGGTTGCACTGAACTTGTTTTTGGCGTATCGCAAAAAACATATTTTTCACAAACTTAATTTATGAACTACGTAAAAGACTAATTATATTATAATGCTTTATAACACAAAAATGATTATTTGTAACTAAAAGTTAGAAATAATTATTATATTAGACATTATTCAACGTTTTTAAACATAATTACAGCTACTAAATAGAGAGCGAGAGTGTCGTCTGTTGGATGGAAATCCAGTGTGCTGGGGATGCTACGTTGCCAAGTTTATTTTATATATGATCTATATAAATTATATAAGAAAAACAAAATGCATTTGTGGGTTGTGGATCGGTACCAACAGGAGAGCGAAGGCACTAGGTGGATTGGTACCGGGTTAGCACCAGGTTAGGCGCCGTAGGCGTCATCGCTAGAGCCCTAAAAGACGAACAACAGCGCAGGGCATCACTGGCGGAAGCCTAATGTTAGGCTTCCGCTAGTGATGCACCCGCCTGTTGATTAGTGTTAACTGCACTAGGTAGATTGGTACCGGGTTAGCACCAGGTTAGGCGCCGTAGGCATCATCACTAAAGCCCTAATATAAAAGGCGAACGACAGCAAAGTGCATCACTGGCGAAAGTCTAATATTTGGGATTTGCACAGGAGTCCAAACGAGTTACTGTCGGAAGACAAACATGAGAAATTTAAGCTCCATACAATAATGTAAGTTTGGCAACAATGCAAGATAGCCTTTCTTCAAATTGTCATATTAACAAATATGACGCATTGGAATACAGTGAAAATATCGAATTTCTTTTTGGTTTTTTTAATAGAAAAAGTGGTTCATCCATTTCTTTTATTTTCTTAAAATAATAGCTCTTTTTTTTTAAATCAAAAGTTTACATTTCGATTTAAAATCACGAGATTAATGACACTTACAACTTGTTTATTTATGTTGTAAATACGTGACTTGAACAATTCATAGAACACTAATCAAATTTGTATCTGTTACCTGCAATAATTTGTCACATTACGAGGTGTTTTAAATTTGCACTTATACATTACATTATTTAGTAATATTGTTCCCGAAAGTGAGAAAAATAATGTATATATCGCGACTAAATGCCTTAATCCCTTGAATGGTTGTTGCCTGAGAGCTCCGCCCATTCGCTAGATTAAATAAGTCACTTTAGTCCCTAGTTATATAACGAACTATTTTATGCAAAAAAAGAAATTCGCCGTATTTCACCGTTTTTTGATAAATTTGATTCTTTCTAGGCGACTGCCTCTTCACTTCAGAGGTACCCTGTATAGTGTCCAAATTTGATATACAAACAATAAAAAAAATTTGACGTGTTTCGCCATTTTTCGAAATATTATGTAGTTTTTTAATATATAAACAATCAACAAAAATCAAGGAACTACGCCAACCACTTCCAATTTTTTCAATGTCAGAACATTTACACTAACTATTTATGTTTTGAAATTGACTGTCATTGGTTTATGCGTTCTCAACATATGATTGTTTACATTTTGATACCCCTTAAAAATATTGAAGATCTAGGCGCAGAAGACTCAAAATGTAGTCCGGGATACACTGCCCATGACTATTTTTAGTGAAAATTTGAGTTGATGCGGTTTGACTGTTATCAAATTATCGTTGGATGAAATTTTATTTACACGCACCTCCATACAGACATTACTATTTTTATTTCTAAAAATATTATTATTCTAGAAATATTAAAACAAAGAAAAATCTCACCTTATATTTTTTCATTTCTTTTGCGATTTCAATAATTATCGCTATAAGCTAAATATAATTCATAGACTATATACAGTCCAATAATGCAAGTTAAAAAAAATAACTAATAGTTCTTGCCAACCATTAACTACAATAAAAAATAATTTTCTTCAAATTCAATAGTTGCAGCTTTGCTTTAACCCAGAAATTTTTTTTCTTTAACACGAGAAGTATCAATTTTCCAAGAAAAATTGTTAATAACAAAAGTAAGGTTTATAAAAGTCTTACTTTAAAAAAGGTTCTCAGATTTTTTTGTAGGATTGTTCGATATCTGCTTTTATGTCTAAAAATGTGTTTTCCTTTCTACAGCACCTCACGAAACTAGCAAAAGGGTCTGCAATTACGAAAAATTCACAAAATTACTATTATCGTTAAATAGCAGTATGGCATTTTATTTAAATTTTATAAATCTCATCATTCTAGAAATAAATGAACAATCAAGGGAAGTGAAACATAAATTAATTTATTCAATTCTACCAAACGACGTAATAACGTTATATAATATTTAAATTGTAATTATTTTACTTTTTATGATAAATGAGAAGCTTCATTATGAGAAATGTACTGTCAAAAAGACTTAACGTATTTTTACCAAACTTTATTATCCCAATATTTTGAAATTTCGGACCAATTTACCTATTTTTTTGTGAAATTCCCAGTAGGCCTAATCAAGGTCGATATGCAATAAAACATATTTTGAACTGTTTAGTCCCTTCCTTCAGATCTATTTCAATGAGAACGTCCTCAGCTTCATCAACGACTTCATCAAAACGTTTATCTGCTGACTATATGGTTCCTTGACATAAATATTAAGAAGAAAAACGGAGTTTTGTAAAAATACCATGTTTCATATCATTCATTCATCTTGATGTCACGAAGTTCGATTTTGCTAATCATTTTAATTTTTTACAATGTGTATTGCGTATTTCATATGTAATGCAATACGTTTAAACGTCAAAAATATTCAAGCATTCATTATAATAACATTTTTTACAAATAAACCTAAGAAGTGTGAAATATTTTTTCATAAAAAAATAAAACTGGCTTCAAAAAAGTACGTAAAGTAATATTTTGTTCCATCCTGAAAATTTGTCCTAGTAAGTCGACGACGAACTACGAAAGACAGTGAATGGACATAGTCATCGTAGTAGAGTCAAGACACTTAATACATAAATGTTTTTGTGCTTAATTAATAATTAGTCTGAGGCTCAATTCGTAAAATTAAATTTTCTAGAAGAAAAAAAAATTTTTTTACCATTTTGTGCTTTTTTAAGTCGGTTTTAATTCCACACATTTTTTTTAATAAATTGAATTTATTACCTATAAAATGCAACCATTTCTATATCTGAATTTTATGCTTTACCGAATATCGAAGGAGGAAATTTATCCGTCACGATATACCAGAACGTGAACTCTAACATTTTATATATGTAAAATTAAATCTTCTAAATAGCATTATTGATCTTCTGAGTTAAATGCAGACATTTTTACAGGGATAAATAAAAATGTGTAAAAATAAAACTATTCCTAGATTCAGTAAATTTTATAAGAAATAAAATTAAAATTATTCAGGCATTTCTAAGGGATGTTAAAAAAGGATATATTATTTTAAACGAAAAGAGTTATGACTTAAGGCGATAGCTAAGATTAGCCCTTTACTGTCTTTTATACAAGGAACTGCATTTTGTTTTTGTTAAAATACGCTACCAAATTAATGTACCATAATCCAAGGTATTCGCTTGCGCGTCTTGGGGTAGAAAAAAAGTTTTGGTCGGAGCCATTTTTACCCAGCAGTGGGAACTGATACAGACAATTCTTCGAAACTCCATTTACGAAAAATTCAGCGCGAGACGATTCTTTTTTTTTTTTAGAGTGGGGCACTTTTTGTCAGAATTCCTCTCTGACAATTGGCGTATGGGATATCGCTTAAAAAAGATATAAAAATGGGGTAACTTTGTAGGCAATGCATGGGTGAAAACCCAATAATCAAGATTCAAAATCTAAATATATATGCCAAAAGATCAAAAAAAAAAACTAAAATAAACGGTTTTTCTTTATATTTTCACACTTTGCACTGATTTTTTTTTTCAAAAAAACAAACTCCGAGTGAAAATAGTTTAAGGACTCCGAAGTATCTTGGACAAGTGTAGAAACCACATCTCCGGAATTAGTTCCGACTCCTACAAGGCAAACCGAAATTATGTTCCGACTTCTACGAAGCAAGTCCCTTAGAATTGAAGTTTCTATTTTTTCTTTGCTAACACTAAACTATCGATATTACGTGAATGAAATAAATATACAGTTGACTCCCGATTATCCGGCTCTCGGTTATCTGCATGCCGCTTTATCCGAACGCTCGGAATGCGTGCGAAATTCTAGAATTTTTGAAGTCATAATTATAAGTATCGATTTTTGAGACCGTCGATCCGAATCGGCTCATGCCCGTTTCCGAAAATCGGCTAATCGGTGTGATAAAAATCAAAAGAATGCTTGGATGGATGCTTACCTTTTTAAAGGCTGTTTTTTTGACGAATTCATGCCAAGAACTGAAAAACATCTTAAGAACACCTGATTTCCAAGAAAAGCACTTTTATTGGTGGACAACGCTTCCTCCTACCCTAATGAGCAATCACTCGAAAGCGGCGATATAAAAGTGATGTTTTTACTTCCTGACGTCACATCGTTAATTCAGCCTATTGATCAGGGTGTGCTGGAGAATTTCAAAAGAAATTATCGAAAGTAATTACTTAAACATCTTTTAGAGCAAGTGGAGAGGAGCGAAAATTTCATTGACACTTTAAAAACCATTAATTTAAAGGATGTTGTCTACTGGGCGGCCACAGCATGGGATACAATCAAACACTCTTCACTTCTAGCTATAATGGAAAGAATGGAAGGTTGTGAAGCGGTTTTTTGCAAGACATAGAATTCTGGGTTGTTGATGATGAACAAGAGGAAATGACAGATGAAGCTTTGATCGATATGGTAAATAAAAAACAAAATGACGGTGACCAAGATGACGATCTGAATTATGGAGACGACAATGAAAAGGTTTCAAATGCAGTTGCGTTAGAAGATTTTGAAACAGCATTAAAATATGTTAATTAAACGCTGGAGAGATGCTGCAGCAAAAAATATAAGTTTTACAAAATGGAAGCAGCTGACTATTACCTCCGTGTTAAAGAAGAACTATTTTATTTATCGTTGTATTCTTATAATATATAAGAATATATAATATTTTTATGCACTAATCAATATATATAGTACTAGACTACCCATTTTGTTTTAATTTTTAAGGATTAAATACAAACTCACGATTATCCGAATTTTTCAGTTATCCGACGTAGGCGCGGTCCACATTAAATCGGATAATCAGGAGTCTACTGTACTAAAGCAAGGTCTATATTGGGTCTAGAGATCGATATAAAATTTAGCCTGATAGATGTTTTTGCTGAATTTCGAAACATTTTTGAGAAGTAGAGTGAGGGAAATGATTCTGATTGACTTTTAGCCTTCGTACCTATGCGATATATAAGTATTATCTGGGCAACAACCATTCGTTTTTTTTTGCTACTAGATATAATTTTACATTTTTTTTGTCCGTGATCGAGAAATTGGGTAAAATCGACTTTCGAAAAAAACGCACAAATATATCATTTTAAAAGAAAATGGTTGCTTTTTCAAACTGATCGTATAGCTTTGGTTAACGTCAGAATAAGCACTTTGACAAGGGAGGACTTTTCAACCTAATAACGGACAATTATTGTGTTGTCTCAAATATACATGTAATATATTGCGAGATCTTAATATACATGTTCTATGTATTTCGTAAACGTAAAAATGAAAAAAATAACTTTTGTATAATATTTGTCATCCATTGGAGTCATCTTAATGTTGGATAAAAAGTTCCTTAGCGTATGAAGTAGACTTGAAAAAAACTTATTATAAAGTGGAAATTATTTCAGATCGAAAGGAGCTTTTTCTCTTGTCTTGATCCCTATAATTAATAAATCGTAAAAATTTAAATATTTGAGGTTATACTTTCACTATGACTACAATATGTGATAACTATTAGTTTTTACCTGTAAACTTAAAGTTTTTCCCTGATGTTTTTATGGTCTTAGAAATTTAATCATCTTTTTAGAAATAATTGTTTATTCGCCTTTTCCATGAGGGATTATCCTCTTTAAAGGGTTTGAAACAATTTAATGTTTAATTTAATGTTAATAATGAGAAATTATCCTCTTTAAAGGGTTTGAAACAATAAAATTGCATTCAAAAACCGTGCTTTGTCTTAGGATTGGAACATGTAACTCATTTTAATTATGCGCTTCACTGAGTCTGGCTCACTTTACTGAGTCAGCTCACTGAGTCGGCTCAATTGAGCTGCGAAACGAAGGAGCGAAATACACTCCTAACGTCGTTTGACAAGACTCCTAACTCATGAGTTGACTCCCGGACCACGGTTCTGCCACCCTGACGGCTCGTAGTTGTAAAGGATAGTGGATGGGATATCGTGCTCGGCTAGTACGGCGAAGAATCACCGCGACGAATTGGTCAAGTTTAGTGTTTTAATTTTTAACGTTATACGGTCTGACTATGCAGAATTTCTGTTGGAGATTTATCAAATAAATTGGGCTCCTATTTATTTCGTTTAAGATAGGTAGTATTAAAATGTATAGATATATGTATAATTAATATTAAAAATGATATCACGATATTGCCGAAAAAACTCATATGTTCTTTTCCATAATGTTAGAATATATAATATTTAAGTTTATTGCATTTTTTAACATACATTATTCTCTTAAATAGTAAATTGCCTTATTTTATATGCGTAATTACCAATAGGCAGTTCCAACCATATCTAATATCTATAATTGTATTTATTTTACATCTAAACAGCCGAAATAAAAAGATAAAACCCAAAGAGTTAAGACCGGTAAGTCGCGCCGCATCGAACAAACATATTGCAATGCAATTCCACTCTTTCGGCGGTCGGTGACTCTGCGGCTTTTCATCGTCGCAAGTCGTTCCCGCTCCGTTACGCTGTAGGTAAGAGGTGAGTCAGAATCGAAAAAGATCTGTACCGCGGAGCTGCTTCAGTAAGTCACTTAACTGACCTGATTCTTTGAGCCAGCTCACCCCTGAGTTACACGTCTTTACTTTGTTTATGTGGTAAATAATCATTATTTTCGATCATGTTGCTTTTTAGTACTTCCCCGCATTTTTCGAAAATCTTATGACCAAACTTCAAAAAATATAATATCGCTTTCTTAATTCCTTTTCAGAAGTATTCTAATATTTGAGAATTTTAAATATCTTTCACGACTGTCGAAATCGGACTTTTTTCTATAAATCGCTGCTTTCTTTTTCAGAGGATTTTTTTTTCCGATAATTTCGTATATGAAATTAAAGGGGAATTAATTACCTTCTCATTCGCTTTAGTAAGCATAACTTTTTATATACGTGTAGGAAATAAATCTATATCTTAATTAAATCCTCGTAAATCTGTTGTAATGTTGTTTGGCAAGCCCATAGACGTAAAACTTCTAACTCCAGATATAGACATTAAAATTGGAAACAAAGTCTTACCTAGGTTAAAAACTTAGGTCTAATTTTAGAAAACAAACTCAGATTTGATAAACATATATCCATGTGTATAAAAAAATCAATTGGAAAGCTAAAGGGGCTCTAGGCATATTCTTAGTCGAAATCTAAAAAAAATATTATGTGATTCCCTGATTTTGTCAACGTTTACACATTGTGACGTGGTATATGGTCCATGTTTGACAGCTGACACCGCGCAACGTACAAAAAAAAAGATACAAAAATACTGCTTAAAATTTATTTACGGCATACGCCGCAATCGACCAGTTAGTTACAAACTCAAAGAGATCAAATGAGTAAATATGAAAACCAGACGATAAATCAATAGATGCCGCCTGTATTACAGGATAATTAACCACAAATCTCTTAAGTACTTATATAACAAAATTACCTTTAGAAAGGATGTCAATAATTTAAATTTACGTTTTAAGGCTCTAAGGCCGGTGCCACATAAAACAGGCATTTTTGAAAGATCCTTCACCTTTGATCTAACTAGAGTCTACAATTCTCTGTCCCCTTGACTAAGGTCATGCTCTGTTTCATTGTTTCAAAAACGTTTAATACAACCCCTCATCTCGTAGGACGCATCTATATAGCAAATAGTATCTACATGATAATATTTAAAACCATTGTAACATTATCAGATTATGAGTGCAGTAATGAAAACTAATAAGGTTTCTAGCTTCTAAGTTTTTTGTTTTGTAAAAAGGACATTTACTTTACTTCGCTAAGGATAAGCGTTAAAAACAGAATAACAGATTGTTTCGTTCTGTTGATCTGCACTCTTGCCTTTTTAATGTATACTTGAATAAAGATTATTATTATTATTATTATTATTAATTGAATGAAATACAAAAATATTCACTCGCAGAATACTACAACAGCTGCCGCATTGTGCACGCGCCCTACCAAAGATGCCCAGTTTATAGGTGAAAATTAATTACTGCATGTTGTGGCCACAGATTTCCCATTCAAGTTCGTTTTGAAACATAAAAAAGAACAACTTTATGGAGAGTTATTACAATTTTCAGATTTTTAACTAGACAGGAGATGTCAGTGAGAGAAAATTAACTATAGGTTATGATCTATTTACCTCAAAAACCATTTTTGTTAACTGTGAGATGGTCTAGCTATGTAAACCTTTCAAAAGAGCTCTCAAAGAACTGCAATTCGACCTGCTTCCTTATTTTTATGAGATCCGTCTAAAAATGTGTGATTGTAGCAAGTAACGCAAAAACTAAATCATATATGTTTCCCATCACTAAGAAATATTTTTTAATTAAGATGAATAGCGTTTTACTTAAAAAAATAATAATTTTATATTTGAAATAATAAAATAATATTATGTTGTAAAGCATTTTCTATTAACTTAATTAATAAATTATCTAACTCCAGAGTGCAATCCAATATCTTAATTGACAACAGTGTGAGCAACCATCGCAATCAAGGCAGCAATAGCAGGATCTAATTAACTAAAATCAATGTCATTATTGTTAATTAGTTATGCTACCTCAAAGGATTCACGTCTGAGAAGTTTCGAGAGCCAGCTGAGCACATTAGCTGAATTGGCCAGTATTATTCCGGACTGCTGCATTATTAGCTGCCCCTTTGGGGTTTAGGATCATTTCTAAAGTAAACGTGGCAGCGTCTTTATGTTTCGGCCTGTATGTATTCTTTTACCTTAAATTAAAGGTCTGACTTTATAAACGGCAAGAATAATAATAAGCGAAAATTGGGAAATAGATCATTTTTGTGGAAAACTCTTTAACAGCTTTTTTTAATTAATCAATGTTTACATCATTAAACCCTCCGCAAGTTCAAGTTCAAGTCAATATCTGCCTAAATACAGGGTGTCCTTGCCGAGAATGATAGCTGGAAATGCGTAGTTAGTTTTGACAGATTTACGATAAGTTTTATTTGGCATTTGTTTATTTTTTATCTTTTCTCCAAAGTAGCCCAAAAAAATGTCCATTTTAAAATTTCAGAGATCTTACTTATTTTAAATAGTACAACCCGTATATCGTTAGGCCAAAAAAAATGGTTCATTGTTAAGGTCTCCACAAATTACTAATAACCATAACTGATGCTTTACGTTGTAGAGAGGAAAAAAAGTGGGAAAAATAAATATTTAATGTAGCATATCCTGATAAATCACTTCAATCACATTTCGAATAGAGTTACCTAAGTTTCATGGACTTTATTGTTTCATATGTTTTCCTGGGGACAATTAAAACATTTTTGCCATTTTAAAAAAGAGAAAATGAATGTTGTTTGAATCCATAAATCTCTATACCTATAACCTTGCTCTATACCAGAATATGTTTTAATGCTTCACATGATACTCTTATAACAAGGTTTTTTGTTCAACGATGAACATTTACAGAACAATCATAGCAATAAGTTCATTGAACATTAAATACTGCACTACCTAAAAAATAGAATTAAATGACCTATTTTAAAGCTAAACCCATTAATTAGATCTATTTTCAAATAGTTGAGCCAACTTTCTTTTAAAATTAAGTTTAGAAGTACAAAATATATCTAATCTAGATAACATACATACATTGGTGATTGAACTAAAATGTTAGTTCTAGGTTTATCACAATAAAACAAACATTTCGGTCTAATATTTGCAGATCTCGGGACTTTTAATCTAATCAAATTAAGAATATCTGAGTTATCGATATTGTTATTTAACAAGTTATAGAGGTACATAATAAATGCAATAGATCTGAGATTTTTTAAGGTGGTTACACTGTAGTAATCCAGCAAAAACTCTTTTTGATGCCACAAATATTGACCTTTTTTAAATGTGTTCAGATTATTTGTTGCGTTTAGATTAACAAACAAAAATCTTTTTTGGCTTTTTCGCAACTGAATAAAAATATTTAACTTTAAATTAATTGAAGCAAATATTTAATATAATTACATACCTCAACTAGTCTGTCTACGGAATGTTTCGATACATAATATAAATAATATTATTTAAGCAAGCATAAGAAATTATATCATTTACCTTAAGTTTTTATAGACACATAGTAGTTGTACACATACTTATATTAAATATTTGCTTCAATTAATTTAAAGTTAAATATTTTTATTCAGGTGCGAAAAAGCCAAAAAAGATTTTTGTTTGTCAATCTAAACGCAACAAATAATCTGAACTAATTTAAAAATAACATTATAGATGGCTGCAAACTATCATTTTTTTCATATCTAGGTTACATGTCAAACAAACTGACACATTTTAATATTTTGAAATCAATTCTTTTCTATTATTTAATGTTTTTCTATTATGATCAGCGCACTGCGCAATGATGAGTCCCGATAGGATAAAAGTATTTGTACAACTACTATGTGTCTATAAAAACTTAAGGTAAATAATATAATTTCTTATGCTTGCTTAAATAATATTATTTATATTATGTATCGAAACACTCCGTAGACAGACTACTCTACATGTTGAGGTATGTAATTATATTAAATATTTGCTTCAATTAATTTAAAGTTAAATATTTTTATTCAGTTGCGAAAAAGCCAAAAAAGATTTTTGTTTGTCAAATATTGACCTGTTTCTCTAAAATATTTACAATTAAGATACCTACTTTGAATACTCTCCAACCCATATTCATATTTTGCATATAAAGGAATTGTGAAGGCATACTTCAATTTGCTTCTTACCAATGCAAAGTACAATAAATCTAATGGTCGAGAGGACTCATATATTTTTGTATTTCTGCATACAAACCCTAACAATGTGGTAACACTGTAAACTATATTATTTATATGTTCAGAGTAAGACAGTTTTTCGTCAAACCACACACTTAAATCTTTATTCTCGGTAACACTACTAATACTATCCGATTCTATTTTATATTCATACATTATTGGTATACTAACTTTAGTGTAGGATACCGCTTTACATTTAGAAACATTAAAATTTAGAACATTCAATAACCTTAACTTTTATTTACACACATTTAACCAATAAATTTAACTTTAACCACGCCATCGAGAATCGACCAAAACATGACGCTGTTTATTTAAGGGCCAAGGGGCCATGAAGAATTAATCCTTACCGTTAGTTTCTTTCGTTTCGTATAACTTTTTACAACCAAGAATTTGATATTTCTCTTTCTGTTCTATTTTTGCGCAGATGTGTCGTCTGGTGCTCCAAAGTACGTCACATCTAAAGCAATTTAGTTGCACCATAGTACTTACAGAGGGTGCCACTGGTTGCCTATTTCCTTCGCCGACTTTCAAAGTCGAACGACATGACATCTTGATGGTTTGAGGGTTTGGGTATTTTGGTTTTAATACCGATACTCTTAAAGGCAACTGCCTGATGGGCCTTGCTGGGGCGGATACAATGATAGCAGATGGCTCCTTGGCCCTTAAACGAACATAGCGTCATGTTTGGGCCGATTCTCGACAGGTTGGTGAAAAGTAATTGTTACCGTTAGTTTTTTTCGTTTAGTATAAGTTTTTTCTACCAAGAACCACACAGAAAGAAATTTGATATTTCTGTTTCTCTCTTCTATATATATATATATATATATATATATATATATATATATATATATATATATATATATATATAGAACAAAACGTGCTAAATCTAGTGGGGCTGTAGTCAAAGACAGGGGACCTTAGATTAAAACACTTTGTTGCTTTGCCAAGCTTTCGGCAACTGTTTATTGCCTTCCTCAAGACAGCCTAAAAATTGTTATTATTTTGTAATAACATTTATTTTAAAAAAAGGTTGTTGTGGACTTACTACTTGGTTTTACTCTTGAAGAAACAACACTGAAAAATTCTCAACATTGCTAAAGACCTATATACATATTATTTACACCTTTTTATCACTAGTTTTGACTTGGATGTTGTTATATTAACACATTTTAAAATTCTTAAAGATTTGGTTTATTCCAACGTGCAGACACTGTCGGCCATTTTACGTATTTTAAAGGCAAATTATTATTGTAAAATGGAGAACGTGTTTTTTTTTATTTTTGCTCTCCTTCCCTTACTTCACACTAGTTGGTATATACTATATATATATTTTATATATATATATATAGTATATACCAACTATAAACTATATAAATATATACATATATATATACATATATATATATGTATATATTTATATATATATATACATATATATATATGTATATATATAAATATATATATATATATATATATATATTATATATATACATATATATATATATATATATATATATATTCCAAATCTCAGTCAATTCCAATAAAGGAAATGTTTTTACGTTTATTTTATTTTGTACTTTTTAGCATTTTTACGCAGTAATATTGTAATATTTTGCTAGATTTGAACCAAACATACTAACTAACTAGCTAATTACAATACAAGCGAAGTTAAATAAAAGCTTTTAAAAATGGCCAGGAACGGCGTAGTAAAAATTTCGAGAGGATTTAAGGGAAAAACTCATAAAAATCCTTTCTTATCGAACCTCTGCCACCTTTCTATCAACCTGTGTGCCAAAATGCAGCTTTTTACGTCAAGCGGTTTCAGCAGAATAGTGATAAATAAGTGACCCGATTTTTTAGAACACCCCGTATAAATTTTCCATTCCAAAAAATAGTTTTGAGAGGTCTCGGTCTTTCACGAACTTGCCGAAAAACTTTCTTAGTGTTTTAAATAAACGGATAAATGTATTTTTTCAAAAAAGAACGGCATTTATAATAAACGACGACGCATTGTTTTTAAAGTCAACTGACATATTTTGTATGCGGCTAAACATCTGTCTCATTCGTTGGACTAATGAGGTTTCTGTAGATTACCCACATCGACCTGTCACACTGCAGATATCATGTAATTTATTTGCAGCATTACTTCAAGCATAAACTCCTAATCAAATAGTATTGTTTTGATAAAGGGTTTTTTTTATGGTTCATCATTTACTAATTGCGCTTGCATAAAATGAATGTTTTGCACAGGAAATTTATAGAAATGCGGAAGTGCCATAATGTGTTTTAATTCTAGAACCACTTTTATCCAATCGTGACCTGTCCATAACCTGAAGTGCAGCACCAACTAACGGCTTGAGTTATAAATTGACGGGTAGTCTACATAGTTTATACGTTGTTTACATATATTATATATTTTACGTACTCGATGCGTTGTTTGCACTAAAACGTAGATAACCATTGTTGACCTGTAGATGCCGATCGCTGGTTCTAAGTTTTATAACCTACAGTAGCATATTCGGCAATATATATGCTTATACAGAGTGTTAGAGGTTTGACTACAAATATTTTAGCACATGAGAGTATGGACCATTTTGATCAAAAAAGTATTTTAGAACGTTAGATCTAATCCTTTCCAATTTTGAGAAAAATGGTCTTAAAGTTGTATTGTATTTTATTTAATTTTGAGCAGAACGTAAGTACTTTTATTTATTTTATTATATAAAACAATTGTTTATATTATTTTTATATAATTATAAGTTTTTTTAAGCATATCTTCACGGTCTAAATTTATAGAAATAGAACAGCTTGAAAAGTTAATTTTTACCTTAATAACATCTTGTAAAAATCGGCAACATCGTGTATCGTAAAGGGGAGTATACACGGTTCAATGTTCAGTGAACGATTGCAAAACAAATAGTTGTCTTGTTTTTCTGGCAGCTACGTAGCGTTTTGTGTTTAAGTTTACGTAATGTGCTTTTTAGAATATTTAAAAATGAAGAATACAACGTGAAGATAGAGATAATGAGATATATACGTGCGTGATTAAAGTGGCCATTTGTCTTAACTGTTCATAATGCATTTTTTGAATTTCTTTGTGCTAAATAATAATAAACTAAAATAGCAGTCTGTCGTCTATAATTTATCTCGGAAATTATTAATATATAGTTACAATAACAACATATTCTATTTCATTATACGCTCGCTCCGTCAATATGCTTCTAAGTTACTATCCTTTATGTCAAATGAATCCATGCATCCTGTTAGCTGCATGGAATTTCAAAGATATTCCAAACCTTTTCGTTTGCTGACAAATAACAACTTCTGTGATAAAATGAAACAATATACAACGTAGCAACGTTGCCATGTTGCTGAGATTTTAACTGAACCTCCAAAATTAAACATTTTAAACTGTAATATCTTGAAAACAATTCAGAATTGACTGATGGCATATAAAACATTTTTGTTCAAAATCGTCCTTACTCACCTGGGAAAATGTTTGTAGTTAAACACCTTGTGTAGTGAACTTTTTTCACATTTTATTTCTGGAGAAAAGGAGAAAAGGAAATACTTAAATCGTTGCTTGTTGAAGCTGTTACCTATATTTCCTAAGTAATATAAAAATATGGTTTTATCTTACTTTCTGTCTTAATCAGGTAATAAAATTGTTTCCACGCCCCTGCCCTAAACAAAAATTAGGTAAGTGTTTTTTTTATTAGATAAGGCAATCACGTAATATATAAATTTCAATTTATACAAAGTGCCTGTTGGACACCAGCGCCGGAGAAATTATCGGTTCGCAAATCAGAACGGAATTACAAGGAAATCCAGACAAATTGATTTAATTTGAATTCGAGACGTTGAAATGCAAGCGGCATGGCAGGCTGTGGTGCGAAACGGCAGATGATAATTTATAAACGCTCTGCCGAGGACCCATATCCGGCCATTTCTATTCTGCTGGATTAGGAGACCTATTATTTTTAGTTATGTATCTCCTGAGCAACTCGCTTTAAAGAGATCAACAAATGCAAGAAAAAGAGCTTTATATGTACATCCATGAATGATTGTCAGTTGAATCAGAATGCTACGAAGAACATTTTTAAAATTTTTTTTCCTCCACTTTTTTAGAACACCTAAAATTAATTGTCGAATAAAATTCGTCGGGATATTTGCACATAGGACAATAAATAGATTGTTTCGTGACAAAAATAGTAACCGCAAACGAAGTCCGCCATCATACTCAAGATAGTCCATTATGTTTTCCACTTGAAACTATCATTTGTACATGTTTGTTATAAACAATTTATTGAAAAAAATTTCGTTTTATAATATATAATATATAATCGAAACTAGTAAAGTGGCTCATAAAAACTAAACTAATGGTATACAAAGATGAATTGTAGAGAATAAAATTACAAACAACATGATATGGTTACACGACTTGATTTGATTATTAAAACAGGTGAAAAAAAAAACAAAAAAAAGAACGGAAAAATTAGGCGTTTGTTCGAAAATTTCTGTTCCCCAACTTGTAGCGAAGGCCTTTCGCGAAATTATATTTATTGATATGTACTCTATGCATATCAATGTGGTGGTGTGAAATTATTAGTTTTCGCAGAATTGCGATTTGAATTTTTTAATGCACTATTTCTTAGCATGCCTGGATGCATCGTGGATGATCTGATTTGGATTCTGCAAAATTATGTCGAAAGTAGAAGTATCATACTAGAAAAATAAATACTCCGTCCTCTCATAAACGCCAGGTAGCCGACGGGAACCGTAGTAAAAGACACGCTCAGTCGCTTGTCCTTGATATCATTGTTACAGTGTAGTTTCCGAAAATCTACCCAAAGGCAGGAATCTTTTTAAAATTTACAATCACATTGATTCCTCTTCCCGCTTGATATTCTCAACTGCCTATCTCTTGCGTCATTCCGTTTTAGTGCTCGTCAGCATCGAATCGACTTCGCAGACAACAATGACAATTGTGTTAAAAAGTGCAATAAGATGTCAAAGAGGGCGAATTTACCTAGAAAGGTCGACAAGGGTAGTGAAATTAAGAAACTCAAAGGCAACTGCGTGAAATGCAATAACAAATAAATAAAATTCAGTGATTCATTTTATTTTTCTTATTGTTCAACACAAGATTTTTCGAGCAGGTTTTTTCTTATATATATATATATATATATATATATATATATATATATATATATATATATATATATATATATATATATTATTACATATACCAAATTGGACAGATGGCTTTATATTAAATTTAAAAATAGATGTTATCGATGTGGTCGATTTCCATAGTTATGCCAGAGAGTTTGGTGTTACGTTTAAAAACTTAGGACATTCATTTGTTTGCATTGTTTGCCCTGAGAATTATTACGGATGTTTCGAAAACATCCTTTATTATTTTTGTTTATGTTTATTAAAATAAGTAAATAAATAACTGAAATAAATAAATGCAACTAAGTGGATTGGACTGAGGATCAGTATTTGTTTTTCTTTTCAGGCTCGTCTGAAGATAAACTATATAAACAAAACACTGTTATCCTAAATCAAACTTCTTTAGATCAAATACAAACAACTCCTACAGAAGCATAAACTTATGTTGGAGCCAGAAAATACCATAGTGAAGGGCGAATCATGCCAACATCAAACAAAACAGGACCTCAACATCCTAGGTTTACAACCAGATTCCAACAATAACAAAGGCAACCTCTTCATGACGAAATAGTCATTCGTTAAACTCATATTTGCTAAAAGGTGTAACCAAGGAGCAACGTAAGGAGGTTGTGAATAATTATAATATTTCAGTGAACTGTAAAGCATTCGTTCCCCTTAAGGTAAATATCAAAATCCAACCTTGCCTAAACAAGTGGGCGATTGAACATGATAAACTTTTTAAGACAGAATTATCGGCAGTGGGCACTGTCATAGAAAAAATGATTCACTTTTCAGAGCAGTCACAGGATTTAAAAATATTAGCAGAAGCATGCCAGTTATTTACTAATGTTCATTGTGCCATTTCTCTCCACAGAACATTCTGAGTCATACCACACTTAAATACAGACTGCAAAAAAAATTTAAAAACATGAAGAAATTTGTAGAAGTAGTGAAGGACGCACAAACAATTAAGAAAACACCACAAATGGTAGCCAACTACGCAGGAACCCTTCTAAGATTTTACAGGTTTGGAAAAATATTGCAAAGAACCGAGAGGTTGTAGGATAGATTAAAGGAATATCAATTCCTTTTTATTCAAATTCCAAATAGTTTTGTGAACCTACTGTAAGAATCTCGGAAAATGTATCTAAAAAAACTCTCTTAAACATTTGATAGAAATAGGTGCTATCGAGAAATGTAGTCCTATTAAGGAACAATTCATATGGTAGTACTTTCTTGTTAAAAAAAAACCAAATGGGGTTTACTTATAATACTATAAAGATGCAAATTTTTGCATTCATGGTGAAAAGATGTAAGCTATAAAAAAATTAATCATTAGTTTTAAAAAGAAAAATAAATATTATACATTAAGGAAATTTACCATGTTAATAGGTAAACTTGTAGCTGCATGTACTGCTGCAACGTATGGTTTTGTACATCTTAAACCTTTTGAAACAATATAACATACTTCTCTAAAAGATAATTGTCTAAATTAAAAAAAATAGTATTCCTGATTCATTATTACCGGAACTAGTCTGACGATACAAACATATTGGATTAGGTCAGGATATAAAATCAACCATAGTTTCTTGTAAAATATTTTTAGGAGGAACTGTTAAGTATCTACCTCTAAATAAGGCTACAAAGGAATTGTGGCAATGGTGTGAAGAGGGAGGGAGGGTCATCTACTCTACAAGGAGATTCCCTATGTGGTAGGGAAGTTGTTCGGTGGTCTCTTTTAAGAAAAGGTGTACCGGAACCTGGAATCAATGTAATAATATCTTCCCTTCCTGTAAGGACGATTAATTATAACCTTCCTAGATTTTCCGTAGATATAGTTATTACCAAACCCACCCTGATATAGGTATCCTATTTGACAAGCGATTTTCCATCGTAGCATTTCTACGGAATGACGCAAGAGATTGGCAGTTAAGAATATCAGGCGGGAAGATGAATCATTCTGATTGTAAATTTTAAAAAGAATCGTGCTGATGGGAGATTTTCGAAAACTACACTGTAATAATTACATCTACAGACAAGCTAAGAAAATTAAGACTAATCTTCCTTACAGGTAAGTCGATTAATCTTTAAATTATCTCAGCAACTGCAGAAGCTGCTAAATAACTGAACTCGAGAAAACCGAATATTTACTTACATTGCGTAAATAATTAAAGGGAATTGCTGCTCTCGGACGATTTGCTACATAGCCTTTGATATAAAGCTTGATAAATAAATAAAGAAAGCACATAGTTATTATTTTTTTTAAACAGTTAAATTTATGATAAAATATACGATGGTGAAAAATATATATATAAAGTATATACCTAGTTATTATTTTTAATGGCCAGTTTAATTAATGCGAGAAACGTTAATTCGTCTGTATTTTCGGACTAAGTACCTACATATTATATTAAACTTCTTCAGTTGCTCAGATAACTAAAATCAAAGATTAATTCTTTGCGTGCGTAGCCTCTCCATTATCCCTGGGCTGCCTCGGTTGCTACCATACTACTCGGCTACTTTCTCACATTCGGCCGTTTTCATCATGTTTGGAAGCATTTTTAGTGTATTTCGCATAATTTTAGCGAGAAATAAAAATATAGTTTTGTAGTATGATACTTATGCTTTCTATATGACTTTGCAGAATTCAAATCGGATCATGCACGTCGCATCCAGGCACGATGAAAGACATAAAAAAAATTCAAATTGCAATTCTGCAAAAACTAATAATTCCACATCTCTTGGTTTTGGTATTCGTAAAGTACTTATCAATAGCTATTACTTTACAAAGGGCCTTCGCTATAACTCGAGAAATAATGAAGATATAAAAAAAATTATTTTCGGATTTTCGATTGTATCTCCTGTTCTAATGATCTGATCAAGTCATGTAACCATATCATATTGCTTGTACTTTTATTCGCTATAATCATCTCTTTACACTATTAGGATTGCTTCGTTAGTTTCGATATTATAAGCTAAAAACCAAAGACAACGCGATATTTTGCATTAAATTATTTATAACAAATAAACAAATTCTAGATGAAATTATGACTTGCAATAATTTTAATTGTTATAATCTATTAGTTAATAATTATTAAAGGTAACAAAAAACTAAAAAAATTAATTTTTTCGTTAGCTTCAAAAATTAATAACTAATAGACTATAACAACTAAAAATATAGCGATGTCATAATCTCATACAGTACAGTTGTGATAAAGTTCCCACAAATGAATATGATTTCTTAATTGGCACAAGCGCGAAAGCTTTCTTCTATGTTAAGAAAAATAGTTTGACCTTCAGTAGAGTCACAGGGAACACCAACCCACTTTCGAGCAACCGCTTGAGCAGCTCAATTTGTTATAATTGCTCTATCTACAATATTTTGACAGATGTTGGCATTTTTTTTTGCACTTGAGAAAATTCCGTAAGAAGCAAAATTTTCTAGATTATGTGATAATTGAAAATAAAATAAGCCAAATTCCTGGTTGATAGATGACATAAACTGGGATCTAAAATACATTGTTGCTCGTTAACTAAATAAATTTATTCCATGAAATACATAAGAAGCCCAGGATATTTTCCTGGTTCATAAACGAAACAAACTAGGATTTTAAATACTTTGTTGCTTGTTAACTAAATATATTTATTCCATGTAATATATAAGGAACCATAAAATATCTGCCAGAAACCAGAGTTCTACAAGGCTCAAACACCAACGTCAGACGTGATTTTTACACGATAAGTTAAAGAAATTTCTTTTTATCCTGAAAAATGTAACTAATGTATGCGTTTCTTGTTTCAAACAGCCTACAACTGAATTTATTTACTTAACCAATTAAACATTAGATATTGGAAATGTTTGGGGAACTATCGATTACGCATTCATTATATGTAGTTAGTGCTAAAGGAGCTAAATATTGGGTTAATGAAGTAGACCCATGTTAAAAATCGTCTAAAATATCAATAGTAATATTTATATACACTCTACCCTAGTTAATAGGGTAAATACATACATAGAATTAAAATATTTGGAAAACATTATAACATACAGTTATACATTTTATATTAATCTTTATCAAACATTTGTCCTTTTAGTAGAGTATATTGGGGGGTTAAGCGGGCTCCCCCCACCACTTTTTTGATTGGTTGACTACTTTCCCATCTATCCTTGGCCCCGCTCACTTGTCTCTACTCCAAATACATTGATTCTTATTGGTCGTGCCCTTCTCAGTCGTCTCTAGGCATTGTAGGGAGATATTTCATTTAAATCTTAACAGCGAACAGAGCAAGTCATTCGCACTGATTCACTTACCATAATCAAGAGGGTTACCGCGATCTATAAAAAAGTGTTGTGGTCATGACAAATTACGGGAAGCTGTCAGAAAATTAAGTAAAGAATTTTACTTATTTTCATTTTTTTACTCTCAGCTTCTATGCAAAGTAGACCACAATGGTGTCATTATTACGACAAACTATCTAATGGATCTGCCTGTGACAAATATTGTAAAACATTAGATTTAATACAACTTATACATGAAATAAGAAAATTGGGTTTTGGTTATCACCTTCTTAAATTAAAGAAATATATTGAATCCAATTCTAGTTAGCGAGATTTTGAAAGAAGAAGAAGTTTTAGTGTAAAGATGGAGGCAATTGTTACAGAAATGTATGAATAGTTCATCATGTTCGCAGCCTGCTCTGAATATTATGCATATGAAGGACAAGACAGTGAAACTCAAAACATTATTGTGTATTTACATTATACAGAACATACAGAATTATGTACACTCGCTTCTAAAGCATGTATAGATTTTCTTAAAAGTAAAAATGAAAGAAAATTTGTAGAAGAATTAAAATAATTAGAGTTAGGCGAACATGTATTGTGCATAAGGAAATATTTAAAAAATAAAACTAATATATTTTAAACTAGTCGTTTTATTTCATAAACAAATAGTTATACAGATAAAAACATTTGCTAATGCACAAACACAAGGAGTTTACTGATGATAGAAGCAGCATCGTTCCAATTTCTGTAAAGCTGGTTGTTCATCAAATTCAATAACTGGCGAATATTTTCTTACAAACTCAGCCCTTTCTTCACCCTTGACGTAGACAAAGTTGGCTTTCTCAGTTAAGTTTCTGATAATGTCTCGACATATATGGCGCTACTAGATAGACTAGAAGGTAAATGATTTAAGGGAAATGTCGCTTTAAATATGTGATGACTGATTTTAAACCCGTCGTAAGCTGCCAATTCTTTAACAATTAATTTATTGTTCTCCACTGTAAATCCCTGAATATCTATAATGAGTCTCATATCTTTAAATATTGAAATTTTTTGATCATTTCCACTTTTAATTAATATTCTTTAATTTGTTTCATCAGATCCTGTAATTTGGTTTGAAAACTGATCAACTCATGCATATAATCCATAATGTAGGAAAGTTGGTTGTATTCTGTTATAAATATTAAAACTGACGCATGCGCATTAAAGTTGTTTTAATATTTTAGTTAGAGGATTATAGCTAATGATTTTATAGTGTAGAATAAAATCAGAAGCGATTCCTTCTGATGAGAGCAATGAATATGTGAAATAGGGGAAGTCTTAAATTTTTCAGGAGTAAAAATTGGTTCGCTGGTCAATCCATAGTATGAGTTTCTAAAATTAGCAAACATTTCATATAGAGCAGAAAATTTGTTGTCCTTAAAATTTATTATTTCTATCTTTAAGTTTTTATGAATTACATAATATATTTTGATTTAAGGTTTAATATATTCTTATTTTTAAACATTTTTTTTAAATAGGGCGTTTAGAAGACACTACTGTGTTAATAAATATTAGTGTAACTGTCAAGACCAAAGGGTTCCTAACTGATGTTGTGACGTCACGTAAACATACATATAAACTTTCCCACATATCCTTCAGGCTTTAACGTTAAACGTTAGTTTTCAGCAACTTATTTGACCAGAGAAATAAGCTTATCAGTTTTATTTCTGATAATAAAGTCGTTTAGATGTCCAGTAAAAATTAGTAAACGTATACCCTTAGCTGCTATTGTGGATTATATTTCTTGAAACGAATAAAAACACTTTGCTTTTAATTACAGAATAATATGCCTTTTTATATTATTAAAAAAAAAACATAGTATTCCTAAGTTAAAACATGTGACCCAATTTAGTTCAGAACATAATCATATGTACAGGGTTATTTTTTACAATTTGCCGCCCCTTGAGAGGCTTATCTTTTCAAGATACTCCTACTTTTTCAAGATACTAAAGATTTACATGGTGATAATTTTAAGAACAAAAGACGATCGGAAAATCACTAAACCACCATCAACTTTGGTTTAGTGGTAATTTCGACATATTGGATTTTTACCAAAATATTACGAGCTTTTTCTCAAATGACCTTTATTGTTTATCTAAAATTTGAAGTCAATCCGGTAAGTAGTTATAGTTAGTATAAACTATGCCGCGAACGACATACCGACCGTCTGACATTTTTTTGCATCTAGGGACGTTAAAACTTGAGGATATGTAAAAGCTGAGAGGGTGATTTTTTTCATGATTACAAATATTTTATTTGGCCGCCATTTTGAATTAATACCACAATTTTTCTAGTTCATCTCTATACCACCAATTAGTCATAGCACATAATCATATTCATTACGTAGTTTTCTAATGTTGAATTTTTAAATACTTTATTAAGCCGCTTATTTGTGCCTCTTGGATTAACACCAAAATTTTACCACTTGATTCTTACATAATACTTGATTTTTGAGAAAAATTTGAGATAAATTGAATAAGAAAAATTTTAGTAATAATTTTTGTAACTTTTCACTAGGCCGTCAGTTTTGTTTTGCCATATCGCATTTTTGCCAAAATTTGTCAATGGAGTAAGTAGTTTTTCAGCTATACCGCGAACAGACAGGCAGACTGATTCAAATGAGAAAACCTGTATTTCGGCATCTACGGTCCCCTGAAACCTAAAGATCTTAAAAAATCTCGAAGGGTAATTTTTTCACGATTGAATTTTGAATTCCTGCCAAAAGTTTTAATGCTTGCACAAAATTGAAAGGGAATCCAATAAGTAGTTTTTTTTTCAGGCCGATTTTTTAAACATTCTATTAGGCCGCCATTTTGTTCTGCTATCTTATATTCATACCAAAATGATACCAGTTCATTGTATGTAAACCTTGATTTTTCTGCCATATTTGAAGAAATTAAATGATTAATTTTTTAGTATTATTTTTTTAACGTTCCACTAGGCCGTCACCTTCCGGCATATTAGATTTTTACCAAAATATTACCAAGTCATCCCCATATGAACCCTAATTTTTGACTAAAATTTGAAGTCAATCGATGAGCAGCTTTTAAGCTAGGCTCCGAAATGAAATACAGGCAGAAAAATCGACGGAATTGATAAAACACATTTTTTGGCATCTAGGGACGCTAATACCGGAAGTTCTGTAAAATCGGTGAGGGCGATTTTTTCACGATTACAAATATTTTATTTGCTCGCCATTTTGTTCTGCCATGTTGAATATTTCCTTTAGAGGAAAATTTGAGAAAATATTGGTATTATTACCAATATTTTCTCCTAAAGCTAGACTTGCGTTAAATCTAGTATAATATATGCAGTTACCATTTAATTTAGACTTAGATATTTGCCATACATAAAGCATTTGATTAAACGGATAAAATTACATACTACCTCGTAGTTTTTCTGAAGTTTTTGTGGGTCTCATGTTGACTGATAGATCACTTTAAATGGTAATGTAGAGAAGTGAAATTAAGATACTTAGAAAAGGTAAGGTAGTTAGTTTTAATTAAATTTTCAATGCTCCTCTCAGTGCATTTTCGGCAATTCACCTGCTTACTGCAACTACACTATTAGACGAATTCTAATTCTGATACCAGCAAACAGAGTTCAAGGAACGGTAGAGAGTTTATATAGACTTGTCTGAAAGTTAGTTCCAAGCTTTTTTACTGCAGTGGCGTGACATGACTTTTTATTATAGGCTTAGTCACGGGTGGAATCTTTTTTTAAGGAAGCAATATTAACTATTATTATTATTATTAAATTTTATTATTTATCACTTTAAATTACATATAACAAAGCAAAAGATAAATCCTCATACTCACAAAAACTTGTCGAAGATCCACGGATTTGAATATCGACGTGATTGGCGAATTGTTTTATTCACTTGCTATACTGGCAAAATTAAAACAGTTCCTGTTTACCAAATTAAAATTAATGTAATAAATTGTTTGAAAGTTTGGGAGTCCGATGTATTTTATTTAATATTTGCTTTTCCACGTCTACCTCCGCTGCTTGTGTAGCAGCCTTTAACACAGCTTATTCAACTTTGTCACTACTAAAGCCAAAGGAACATTAAAATAAGACTGTTGTTATTTAAAATAAACTGAAAAAACTTGAGAATTTTGTATAAGTGTTTATTATGGGATTACTCCGACAATATCTTGAATATTCCCTGAAAATGTCACAAAATTTGGTCAAACCATCGCGGAGTTATCGATGTAAATACGTAAAAAATATATAGGGTGGAATTGACAACCTCCTCCTTTTGAACTGGTTAAAGATTATCAATCTAGGTAGATATATAAATTTTTATTTTAGCAAGAAAAAAATTGGTAGGGAACGTTTAACAACATTAATATACCCTTCGCCTCTGCTTAAATATAAATTTAATCTACCGCATATTTGTCACTTAAAATACCTAAGTGCTGCCCTTATCGGGCTCCTCATATATATCTTATGTCTAATGCCACTTAAAATACGATTACTTGAAATATGCTAGTTTTTATTATTTAGCGAATTTGTATCTAGAGGCCAGGGGGCATTAGTGGAATTTTATAAAATATGGAGTAAGTTCTGTAAATGCTAATTTATTTAGTAAGCAAACGATAGAACTAATTGTCATTTAAGATCCTAACGATGTTTGGTTATCAAGAAACTTAAACGCATTATATCTCTTTTTATCCAATTAGCTTAGAAATGTTGTAATATTAAATACGACCATCTTATAAATTAAAAAACGATGGGAGTTAGAATTAGAAAAAAGTAAGTTCAGGATATATCGGTGTTTCCAACGCCGAACAGGATGCAGCCTGCATGGCTCATCTAAAACAAAATCTATTTACAGTCTCTAGAGATGCTGTTATTGCAACAAGACTTCCTGGATTGCAGCCACCAGAGAATATGAGATTCAGAATTGAAAAACCGGACGGCTGTGAAAAAATATTATTAACGAAAGAGCGAAAACTGGGAAAGCCAATATTTGGCTTAGACTAGATATATTTTGAACCAAAATTCTGTAGCAGGGTTGTGTTCACCAATGAGAAGACGCCTATCCACCTATCATGACTAAATCTGTGTACACCAGCTAAATAACCGAAGAATTGCGGCTTTGCTTTTAAATTTGTAAGATATTTCGTTAACGTATGGGTTCAATGAGTGTCTATATATTAGACATCTATTATCGAATAGAAGGAAAGTTTATAATATTTTACTTTCCAACATGACAATTTCCTTGTCCATGCTGCCAATAAAATACGACAGTGGTTTCAGAATAATAATATGGAAATAGTTATTTGGCCTTCTTACTGTCTGGATTCGAATCCGATAAATAAAATGTATCCTAGACTGGCTTTAGATCTTGCAATGTATTTGCGCCAATGTTTTTAATTTTTGACATATTGTAACCCCTAGCAAGTAACAACGTGAAAAAAAACTCAACAGACAGAGCCAGTTGTAAGCAAATATATTAAAAAGAAGTTATAAGATTTGCACCACTTTTATCTGAATAGAACTGAACCGGATTTAACTTTATTGATAGCATGAGAGAAAAAAACCGACCAGTACTTGTTTAGCCAATTTTGGAAAGTTAGATACTGTGTGCTATAAAATCCATTAATAAATGAATTCAGAACCATTTAAAAATAAAAAAAATTAAGAGCAATCATTTCTAATAGAACTGTATTTACCCTAGAGGCTGTTCTACGGTGTAAGAAATACAATAAAATAGAATTTCACTTGGGAAAATATTAAAGGGTGGTTCTATAAAATATCGGTTTCTTTCATTTAATAAATTCACTTTCTTCCTAACAAAATACTCATTAATTACAGCATTATCCAGATAATTGGTGTACACTTTATTTTTTAGATCTCCCCACAGAAATTGGTCTATTGGTTTTTTTTTAAAATGTGTTCAGATTATTTGTTGCGTTTAGATTGACAAACAAAAATCTTTTTTGGCTTTTTCGCAACTGAATAAAAATATTTAACTTTAAATTAATTGAAGCAAATATTGAATGTATATAATATTGCTTCAATTAATTTAAAGTTAAATATTTTTATTCAGTTGCGAAAAAGCCAAAAAAGATTTTTGTTTATATTCAATATTTGCTTCAATTAATTTAAAGTTAAATATTTTTATTCAGTTGCGAAAAAGCCAAAAAAGATTTTTGTTGGTCTATTGGTGTTAAACTGGATCTATTTGTCCCGTTCGTCCCAATCCTTTCTTTATAATTAGAATTTGAGTAACGTCCTACTTGTATTACGTGAACAGAAGCGCGATCGTCCTGATGAATTAATTATTATTCTTTGATAGTCTCTTAATAATCATCTACTATACAATTTGGCTACACTAATATTTTAGAATTTATATTACACTTTTCCTTTTGGGTTTCGATCAGAAAAATATAACCTTAAAAATTCTCTTTCACTCTGGAACGTGAAATATTTAAACAGATTTTCTTTTTATATTACGGACAATAGTGACAATTTTCTCTTTATTTGATAAATATGTTCCCTTAATTCTTGGGACCGTAGTTTTAATGATTTTGGGATTATCTACTTATAACAAAATAGAACATCTAGTTATTTTTCTTAATATTTCCTTCTTGTTATTATTTTTTCATTGCAAATTTAATAATTAAATTTGTCCATGTTTTCTTTAACGTATACTTTAAAGAAACAGTTCAGTGTTGACGCTTATATTTCAGAAAGACTCAAAATAAGCATAATAAATAAAATATTTCTGAAAACTTTGTTTTATTTTTCGATGATACTTAAAATACAAAGAGTTATATTAAAACAATCTTACTTTTTATTATACCACACTATATTGTAAATTTGTTCCCAAATTCAGACAATGAAATAGAAACTATAAAATGATATTATTCTTTAATTTGCGCTGTAAAATATAAATCTTTTAAGGGGATGTAAATTTATTACTTGAAAGTTTTATTTATTGCGCTCGCTATGGACCTAGAAAACCAGATCGTTAGACCTTAAAAAATACTCATACATTTTAAAGATGTTAAACTTTTTAAAAATATATTTTGGCAAGGAATATAAAACTTGATAAAATCATCATACATACCTGACTAGTAGGCATACTCAATATAATAAAAAAGCTAAGTGAAACCATAAAAATTCCAAGTATTCTCCCTGGAGAAAATATACTTTCCGCATCTAGAAGCATTTTTTTCTCTGACTATATAAAAGCAAACTACTTTATATGTCGTCGTATCAAGGCACTTCCTAGCGTGTCACATATCCCGCCTTTCAGAAAAGTGTGACATTTCTTGTTCCCTTCCTGAGTTTTAAATTTGATTTAAAGCCTGTAGGAAGGCATATATTTCCTTGCCTCTCGTTCTTTTTATTTTAGTGTGCTTGAAACATTTAAAATACGTCGCGAAATTGATTTAGGGTTTTATACAAAAAATTTACTTGAGAGTAAAGTAACATAAAACGTTTTGAATAATGAAATGTTTTGAAAAATTGTAGCATATTGCAAAATTAGATAAGGGTTAGTTGTGAATTGAGTGCAATGGAATGGAAATTATTTTAAACATAAAAACTATTAAAGTCTATAGTATAACAAGCATATAATGATGATTATCAATTACGAGGATGATGTTTGCAACACAAGCATTGGTTTTAGATATTTTTACTTGATAGAAAACTTAATGGTAATGTAGATATTATTTATTAGTCATAGAAAAAGAATAATTAAATGCCTAATCGATAACTGCACCATTGTGCAATTGAAGTACAATTTTTTAAAATCTAACCTAAATTTAAATAGCTATAACTTCTAAACAAGATAGTATGTTTAGAAAGGGTTTTTTAAATTTTGTAGGCTTATGTTTTTTTAACATTTTTGTGGTATGCGTGTTTTAAGGGTTGCTTTGGTTTGGTATATACGAGGGATAAGACAAAAGTAGTTTTTTTACATAAACTAATTTGTTTCTTTTTTAATTAATTTTTTCTTATAATCCGCATGTTTTCAATATTTTATTAAAAACACTATTCTTTTAATCGTTTTGGCTTCTCCAAGGACGAAAAAAAATTAAATCAAATTTTGCCTTGCCGAATGTTAATTTTACTTTAAGGGACGTACTAATTAATGGTTTCAGACCGTTATATACCTTTCTTATTTTCTTAAATTAGACTTTGTCTCCTGAATTCCGTAAAAGGTATTTTCACTTCTTATTATTTTTGATAAAAGTGACTTTCAAACCTTGTGACGGTTTTTTAATTTCATAGAATTATTACTTGTAGTCTAAGCAATTTTTTAAACTTTAACATAAAAACTATTTTCTTTTAAATGACCAATTTTAGGCACTTTTTAAAAAGTTGTGCCTAATTGAGCATGTTTTCTTCTTTATTAGTAAGTTTTCGTATACCGAGTGTCCAAAAAATATATAACTAATAAAACCTTTATACAGGGTGGGGCACCACTGACATGTCCGTCTCTAACTGCTGAACGATTCTTTCTTTTTAAATGGACCTTAATTAATTCTCTCTTATGTCCTGAATTTTGCAAATTGTATTTTTACTATTTTTTTTCTTTGTAAATTAAAAAACAGTGGTTAATAAGTTTTTAAATTTCATGCAATTATTAACCATAGGCAGAATAATTTTTCTATATTTTATTCAACTCAGTTATGTTAAAGCATATATTTTTTAAAATTTAAATTTGTAGGAAATTTTTTAATGATGTATGTTATTTATCACTAGCTTTTCGATACAGGTAGTATAAAAAATATATCTAAATAACATAAACTATATACAGGTTCTTGCAAAGAGGATGCTCATGCTCATTGGGATCTCGCAAGAAAAAAAACTTTTTAAGACTGTCGAAAACAAAAAACTAAAATATTTTAATTGACTTTAATTTTTTACCTACTACATTTGAGGCGTTGCATAATTAATATTTTCACTGCAAATTTTGTCCGTTATAAAATGGCATTTTTTAACTTTCTATTCCGATGGTTCGGTCCAATAATTTATTCGATTTGAATAAATGGCATTGTCTAATATATTACATAACAAATGTTAAAAACGGAAGTTTCCAAACAAGGCATGAGCCGAATGCAGAAATCTTGTAGAGTTAGACAACGATTAGTTTAACGCTAGTTATACAGAATGGCCAATATATAACTGACTGGTTTGTCTTCTAAATATTTTTAAAATGAAACAAAATATGTCTACCGTTTTTTATCTTAATCTTTTATTTATGGTTAGATATTATATGTGAAAAATGATATAAGACCAATGTCCTCCTCTAGCCGCACAAACTTTTAGTTACATTTTCCATAACTTTTTGGTAGGTTTCCAAAGGAACATCTTGAACCGCTTCCCGAATATTGTTATTCAGCTGCTCTACAGTGTTTGGTTTGTTGACTTAAACTTTATTTTTCAGAAAACCCCATAAAAAATAGTCAGGAGCACTTAAATTTGGCGACCTTGGGGGCCAGGTCACGTCGATTAAACGCCCTGGAAACATTGTTCGCAAAATATTAATTGTTGTCCCAGCTGTGTAATAAGTTGCCTGCTGTCTTGCTGAAACCACATGTTTTGCAGGTTTAGTTGTTGAATCTGAGGAGCAAGAATGTTTCTTATCATATCACTTCGCTCGCCAGTGATAGAAACAGAATTACCTGCAGCGTCTTCAAAGAAATAGGGCCCGATGACACCTCTACACCAAACACCGCACCAAACTGTGACTTGACGAGACTAAAGCGGCCGCTGATAGATAATACGAGAGTTTTCTATTGCCCAAATTCGACTGTTTTGCTTATTTACAAAACTGTTCATATCGAAGTGAGTCTCGTCACTCATCATTATAAATTGTTATTTTGGACAGTAAGCTGCAATATTGCGTTACTGTATGTCGGCGACTTACATGATCTCTAGGCTGAAGTTCTTGGGTTTACTGAATTTTAAACGGCCGTGAATGTAAATCATTTCTAAATAATGCCTAATAATGTGCGGCTAATGCCCAGTTCTTAAAAACGACGTCTGGTAGAGGTTCTGAACGGTCCACTACACTTTCACGAACTCAGTCAACATTTTCCGGAGTACGAACAGTTCGAACAGTTCCCGACCTTGGCAAGTCTTTAACTTCACCGGTTTGTTCAAATTTGCTCACTAATTGAATTTATGCTGCCATAAAAAATATTTAATTCAGCCTCCAAGCAGCAAAAGTCATTTATAATAATTATTTTGGGTCTAAAATTTCGTTGGTATTGGGTGAGAAATAACTACGGAGGAACATTTTTTTATAAAATCCTTGTGTGCATAGTATCCTTAAGGACTGAGTTAAATATTTCTTTTAAAGGCAGCGTAAACTACTGTTGCTATATATTACAACAGATTTCAATTCTGGTTAGAAAATCATACACTCCCCTTCTTTCCATTCAAATTGTTTAAAACAAAGCAATTTGAATCAAAATATTTAAAAACACAAAAAAAATAATGTATCACTAAAACTTAAATCTGTATAGAAATAAATAAAACCATAATGGTAGGGCATGGGGACTTTACAGTGACGGAGCTTGTATATAAAGAACGACCTTATATCTCGCAAGAAGCAACAAATCATTTTGTACGAGAAAGTTTGTGGATTTCTTCTGTGCTTTACTCATTAAGTTCTACAATTTTACAACTACCATTTAACTCCTTTTATAACTTTTGCTTTTAAGGGGTAGAGATAATAGTATGGAATTCGGCCAATATTTGCTGAACAGCGGGCTTACATTTTCTTCGATTTTGAGTAACAAATATTCTTAACCTCGTTTTTCTAATAATGAACTATACAGGTCTGACGACTATTTAAAACTTAATTCTGAAAGACAAAAAACATCTTTATCTCATTTACCGAGGTACTTTACGTCAATTAAAACTACTTTTGTTAATTAAGTACTTAAATTCGTGAACACATTTCAACCTATGACTCAGCTTACGCAATTGAATGTAAGTTACCTATATATAATTCATTACAAACAACGTATCTCGTTTTAAACCAAGGCTGGAATAATTAATGGTCATATCCGATGACAACGTCTGCTTTAATTAAATTCGTTTTAATTTTAGGCGATAGAATTTTATAAATTGGAGGCGACGTTTTTTCAGTAGACCACATTGTTGAAAAATACACGGATGCTATATTTTGATATTCAACTGTTTCCCGTACAAATTCATTTAAGGGGGAACTGCACGAAGTATGACGGATCAGTTGCAAGCCTTCCGCCGTTGCAATGTTATGTTAAAACTATAAGAGATATGCGTTAGCTTCAATGTGATTTTAATAGGGAAATATGTATAGTTGTGCGCTAAATGCCAATTTTTATGAAAAATTCGACTTTAGAAAGAAAAAATTAGTAGCAAAGTTGTCCTTTTTCGATCATATTTTGACGCAGATACCACTCCATATAGTTTTTTTTCACACAATGGCTGTTTACCGCCTTAGACTGATCCTTTGTCTACATAACTGCAAAATTTGAAATGTTAAATCGCCCTCGTGTCTTTGTATTTCTGCAGCGCGTGAACCTTGTTGAGCCGGTTTTTAACCGAAATGTATTTCAAGTTGCCTATAGACAACATCATTTTTCATGGTCAGACGCGAAGGAAACGTCTCGAATTGAGTTATTATAATACACTGAAAAAACTGCGACCAAAATTATATAAATATATTTAAAAGTAATGTACAAGTACAAGCAAAATAAAAGAAAATTTCTGTTAATTCAAAATAAAAATGTGGAGAAATATAAAAATGTTGCAAAATTTAAAACAGGTGGAATGATCTGATAAAAAAATATATATACACTACGTCCTTTAAATTATAGAATATTTAAAACAGCAAGTCATTTTTAATTTTTTAATTTTTTTTAGTTTATAGGCAATTTATTCTCGAACTAAAAGCACAGTAACTAATGTCTCGAAAGGCTTTGTACAGGGTGTGTCAAGCATATTTCATAAAATTTAAGCTGGCTACGTAACAAATACCAGCCAAAGAAAGCGTGATCTTTATAGTATATTGTGAATAAGTTATAGGCTGATCTAGAGTAATTATTGGCACAGGTACTTTATCACGCAGTTCCAGGTACATGCAAAATTATTCAAGTTTTGTATAATTAAGTGCGAGAATTGAATTTTTGTAATAAAACAATACAAAAAATAGTGTTGAAAGGTCTCAGTAATCAGACGATCATAAAAAAAAAACAATCATGCAAATTGGTGCAGTACAACTCTCTCACAAACTTGCTGAAGATTCTGGCTTAGTCTTTTAAACATATATATTTTATATACCAAGTTTCAATATAATACGTTAAGGGATTTCCAAATATTAATAAAAATCCTTATTTTAAAACATATTTAAAGGGGAAGGGAATATATATATATATATATATATATATATATATATATATATATATATATATATATATATATATATATATATATATATATATATATATATATATATATATATATATGTATATGTATATATATATATATATATATATATATATATATATATATATATATATATATGTATATATATAGAGGCGCCCATCAGACGTATTGTTAATGCTGTAAATTCGCCCCGAAAAATTATCTTGCAGAAATTATGCAACCAACTGTCGAAAAAGCTGATTCGTTTGTAAAAAGCTCGGAACATTTCACTCGAATTATACGAGACATCGTTCTTGAAAAAGTCGATATCATATATGACCCTCAGCTTTTGACCAAAATTTGAAGTCAATAGAATAAGCTGCCGCGAGCAGACATGATGAGAAAACATGTTTTTTGGCATCTAGGGACCCTAAAATGCGAAGATCTATGTAAACCTGGGAGGGTGTTTTTCTCACGATTACAACAATTCCTTTTAACAAGGGAAGTAAAAAAACGGCAAATTCACCTTTACCCACAACTTGCTTGTATAGAATTCCACTGTACTCATATAACACATTTTATCTACGTTCGTGAGATAAGAGCCGTTACCGCACTGATGTTAGTTAGATAATGTTAGGTATTACCGCACCAGTGCGGTAATGATATCTACTAATATTAAAATTAAAACAAAATTTAACAAAATACGTTTATATTCAGTTAGAATACCGCATTACAAACTAGTTATTGTAAATATTAATTTCACAACTATTGCACTTATTTAAATTAGACTAGATGTACTTGGTGAACTTGACTTAAGTTGCGATGAACTTGCATTAAATATGTTCAGTTTGCTATTTGCTTCATTTTCCTGATATCTGACTATACTCAAAACAATCTCCTTTTTGTTTTCTTCCAAAATTTCAATGAATCCTTCTGCAACTGTAGTTGACCGCCATCCTAGTGCCTCTTTACGGTCGAAATATCTACTCCGATGTTGACTAATAGTGATGTAGAAGAGCTTCTAAAGCAGTGGCCGATGTATTGTTCTGGATTTGATAATTTTAAAAACACAGCAACAGTCTCAGGCATACCTTCAAAAGTGTTTATTTTCACTAGCTATTTTGTACATTTACCGTTCTTATAGCACACGAAGAAACCACCATGATTAACGTGTTTAGGGCTTAATTTCGGACAATTTCCACCATATCTAAACCTTTAATGTCTCCTGATGTTACAAAAAACTCTCGAGCAATTTTCGTTTTCGTGAATGGTATTACAAATAGGAAACACGCACTTTCATGTTTCACATTTTCTAAGAGTAAGTTTGTCAGCTATTCTCTTCTACATGCCCTTACTAGTCCAACAATAACGAACGACAAAAATTATGAAACGGGAAAGCAACAAATAGTTTTACCATATGTAAAAGGCACAACATATAGAATCAGAAGACTTCTTAGGAAACACAACATAAAAATAATACACAAGCCACAAAAAACTGTTGGTAAACTACTTGCAAACCCAAAAGAATAAATCATATTGGAAAACCACGCAGTATACAGCTTTCCGTGCCAGGACTGTGAAAAGATGTACATGGGGCAAACTAACAGGCGACTATCAGCAAGAGTGGAAGCATAAACTCAGCATTAGAAACAAACAAACAACATCAGCTTTATTCCTACATCATCAGGAAACCGGCCGCAAAATAAATTTCAATGGGTGTAGGGAGATTGCCAATATATAACATTATTTAACTAGAATACCAACAGTATGGAAGACAATAATCGGCAAATCTAAAATTACAAGAAATCAAGCGCAATAAGCGCAAGAACCACGCGGAAAACATAAATAACGACCAAAAATTTGGAAACCTTATTTTCTTTGGCCTAGGTTAATAGTAAAACACAATTTTTCATATTAAGTCAACGTTTCGCTCATTGTGTCGAGCTTTCTCAAGGCTTTTATTTTGTTTTGCTTGATCTCTAAAAATATATTTTTTTCATTAAAACAAAAAACACAGGAAAAATATATACAAAGACGCAGACATTATATACATACTAGAAATATTAAAAGGTTTAAACACTTAAAAGTGTCATATTAATAATATTACATATGCTACGTTTGGCAAAATAAAATGTTTAGTTTTGACCAAACACACATATCTAAAGAAGCAAATGTAAAATAATTCTAGCAATTTAATTCTTAATTTTATGGTACCCACCTTGGATAAGCAATTTACATGTTGTGTTGTAAATGATATTAGACTGATCGACTATTTCGGTGATGTTTTTTTTTTGGTGAATAAAAACGGTAGAGTTTATCTGATTCTTAGCTAGCTGTGAAATAAATAATATTATTATAGATCTACAGAGGCAAGTTTGTTTTCTATTTAAAATGTATACAGGGAAAATAAGTTTTTTGAATTTTAAATTGCTCTTTGATTATTTAATTAGGTTGAAATATATTTGGCTTAAACCACAAATATCTTTTTTATCATTCGCTGCTATCGTTTCTTTAAATGCCAATTTACCATAATTTTTATCTTGTGCTAAAATCTCGGTTGCACTGAAAATAAACTGATGTTGTGCTGTTTGTTCATGCTTGTGAAAGGCAGTAGAGGCATTTTTAGTGTATTTATGGCCTTTAATTCTATTTTCTAAGCATATGTGTTGTTATTCCGATATATTTTTTAGAACAATTCAAACACGGAATTGAATAAACTAAGTTTGATTTTTTTTGTGGTACTCTATTTTTTAATGGAGTATAAAGAGAAATTAATAAATTATGGACTTTGTGACAAGTTATATTATGTTTTGAAAGAATGGATTTTAATTTTTCTGATAAATTATTTGTGTAAGGTATTGCCACGTACTTAGGATTTTCGTTTTTAATTCGTTCTTCCTTTTTATTGCAATACAGATAAGTTCTTTGTTTAATAATTCTTAGAATATTTTTTTCTGGATAATGGTTATATATGACCGTTTGTTTAACTTTTTCCAGAGTTTCTGGTCGTTATTCTGGAGAGGTTAGTGTCATTGCCCGGTCAGTTTATCCTATTATCACACTATTTTTATGATTATTTGAATGGTTGGAATTAAAATTTAAATATCGGCCCGACCAAGTTTTTTAGGTATACCATTTAGTTTTTAAGTTGTTTTGTGCTAAAATTCTATTTAACGTTAAATCTAAAGAATTAAGTTCACTATTTTCCTCAATTTCCATTGTGAATTGTAATTTAGGGTGGACATTATTAAAAGCATTTAGTAGTTTATTTATTTTGTCTTCTGGAATAGCAGTTAAACAATCGTCAATGAACCTTTTGAAATAAATTATATTAAAATCTAGTTTCTCAATTACACTTTCTTCCAGATACTCCATTACAATTGCTTATCTAAGGTGCGTACCATAAAATTAAGTATTAAGCTGCTAGAGTTGTTTTAAATTTGTGTCATTAAATATGTGTGTTTTATCAAAACTAAACATTTTATTTTACCAAACGGAGCATATGTAACATTATTAATATGACAATTTTAAGTGCTTAAACCTTTTAATGTTTCTAGTATGTATGTAATGTTTGCGTCTTTGTATATATTTTTCCTGTGTTTTCTATTTTAATGAAAAAAATAACTTTTTTAGAGATCAAGCGAACCAAAATAAGTCTTGAGAAAGCTCAACACAATGAGCGAAACGTTGACTTAATATGAAAAAATGTGTTTTACTATTAACCTAGGCCCAAGAAAACAAGGTTTCCAAATAAAAATATAAGGTTAAAGAAAAATCCCCGATTTATATTATATATTCATTAAAATAGGATTTTAAAAAGTGTATGGTATAATATATGTATAAATTTTTATTTTTTAATGAATACCTAACATTGAAATCACTATCGGCTTAAACGGAAGTACCACCAACATTCTTTGTAAACAACGTAAACGTCAATTGCTCTTACGATTTTTGAATTCTACTTTCCTTTTTCAGTGACGTATCACAACATGACATTTGCTTTCAAGATGGCGGCCACAGCCTACTTTTATCTAAAGCATTGGAAACCATAATTGGCATACCGAAAGAACCGTTTGTTCAGTAGGTATGTAATTGATAAAGAAAAACCTACATTTTATAAATGGAAAACTTCTATTTATATACATATATATATATATATATATATATATATATATATATATATATAAATATTAAAATGAAAGTTTTCCATTTATAATATGTGGGTTTTTGTGTACAATTACATTAAAAATTAAATTAGGTTATTTCTCTAATTTATTTAAAAAAATGAAGATCGCACTGACCGCTAGCTTAAAAATATCATTTGTTTGTTTTTTTGCCCTACTGAACAAAAGGTTCTTTCGGTATGTCAGTTATGGTTTCCACTGCTTTATATAAAAGTAGGCTGTGGCCGCCATCTTGAAAGCAAATGTCATGTTGTGATACGTCACTGGAAAAGGAATGTAGAATTCAAAAATCGTAAGATCAATTAACGTTTACATTGGAAAAAAGAATGTTGGTGGTACTTCCGTTTAAACCGATAGTGATTTCAAAGTTAGGTATCCATTAGAAAATGAAAATTTATACATATATTATACCATTAACTTTTTAAAATCCTCTTTTAATGTATATAAAAAAAATGACGAGGTACTGTGTGCTACCATATATATTAGAGGTAATAGGTCGTCTGCTAGTGGATAATATACATACATTTATCCCAGATGCAGTATGGCACATAAGCATCCGAACTGTTGTTGGCTGATGACGTTAGCAAGCCTTTGTTCCCTAATTAATATGCGGTTGGTGGGAGACCCGTGCTGTTTCTCTGATTTCTGCGTTTTTTAATTAAATCAAGATAATTTTAAATAGAGCTTGTGCATTCAGGTGAAATTCAATACTTATAAAAATAATGAAATATCGATAATAAATCAAGTTTGAACTTATAGACTTAAGCTAAAAATTGTAGTAAACTTTCTAATTATGATTGCCTCCTTTTAGTTAATTTTTGCCTAATTTCTAATAATGAGATTTATCAGCTTAGAGCTGAGTGAAGATGAGAGTAATCCAAAGCTCCATTTTAAAACTAAGAACATTTAGTAAAAATGAATTAAATTTTCCAGTATTAATGCTTTAAAACTCGTTAAAAATATATTGTTTAATACTTTTTAACTGGTTCAAATTATGCAATTATTACATTTTCCTAAAAATAAAAACATCATTAAATAGCGACCGTGATAGTGGCCTAACTGAACGGGCTATAAATATTTTTGACCTACAATTTAGTGTATTCTATCAATCCACAAGAAGTTATATCAATATATGTCTGCAAGGCTTTTGTTTTTGAGATAGTGTGTGTCAAACTTTTAATTGTTTTTTTCATGACACACACCGCTACTTAAGCAATATCTACGAAATGTTACTTTTGGCCAGGTCGCGACCACTTTAACCTTCTATTTTTCTTTGTGCGACTGCTGTTTTTAATTAGAAAATCATATTTCTTATTTCGTTCTCTAACTTTCTGGTTTGATACTTTAATCCGATTTTTTGAACCATTTAGACGTTAGTTAGCAAAATGCTAAGGCTGTACAAATTTGAAATTTTATGTTATTTTTTCTGATTTCATTTTGACTGCTTAAAATGCAGGATGTGATTTTTTGGTTCATTTTAGGACTAAAACTTCATATAAACATGTGTTCGAGAGGGCTTAGTTGTTGAGATCATATCAATTAGCCTCTAAAGTCCACTGCTGGACATAAGCCTCCCTTAATCGCTTCCATAGGTTCCTATCTTGTGCAGCCTGCTTTCAGTTTGGGTGGATGCGTCTCAGGTCGTCGTGCCATCTAGTTCGTGGTCGTCCCCTACTTCGGAATGCTTTGTGCCTTGGTCTTCATTCGATTATCTTCCTCGTCCATCTGTCATCAGTCAGTCTTGCGACATGTCCTGCCCAGTTCCACTTCAAGGTTGCTATTCTTTCTAAGGCATCGACAACTTTCGTTCTCCTACGTATTTCTGCATTTGGCAACCTATCCCTTAAAGACACTCCCAGCATTGATCTTTCCATTGTGTGGTTCTGATTTTATTTGTAGCTTTTCTGGTTAAGGTCAATGTTTCTGAACCATACGTTAGAACACGGCAACACGCACTGATCAAATACCTTCCTCTTCAAACAGACAGGGATACTTGACTGAAACACATATTTCAATTTTCAATTTCAATTTTTTTTTTCAATTTGTTGTTGAGATACAGAGTAAAAAATTAAAAAAAAACTAGGAACAAATTTAAGCTTTAACACCATGGACCCAAATAAAACCAGACCAGATGCTAAAACTCCCGTATCGCATGCTGGATGCGACGGCGAACAAAGTAGTGGAGAGCCGAGCGGCAGGCCGCTTGGCAACAAGTAGGTCGACCGATGGTTATAAAGTTTCACGGCCGTCTGGGTAATGTGTCTTCCAACTGCCGTGTAGTATGGCTGTTTTTGTCAGAGTTTGGATGTTTTTAATTCATTTTTATTTGTAATTATGTGAGAATGTTAAAAAATATTTAATCGTGTGGACAATATCCTTATACCTACGTATAGAAACGTTTTACTTTGCTGGACCGAAAATGCCTGGTTGTAAGTGTTTTTACTTGTTATGTTCTAACTAAGATAGTGGAGGAAAGACTTTATTCAGGTGCCCAAAAAATCGTTAAGAGTAAGTATACCTAAATGCATATCTTACAGCATAATAGTTGTTTAGAATTGTGTCGTAATTTTATAAATAGATTTGACCAGGTAATTTTGATTTTTATATTAATAAGTCCTTATAAATGTTTTAGATGCAATGGCGTGGCTTGAGGTTGCTGGAAGACCAGATCTTCTAGAAAAGAACTATAATAATTACAAACTGGATCATTTTGAAAGAAAGTTTATTTCTACGACATTAACAAGCATCAGATGATGCTACCCCATAAATTTCCTGTGAACCAAAACGATCTATTAATGACGTAGGATCTGAAGAGCCTCCTTCAAAAATCGTTAATTATCAGGTTAGAAAAAAAAATGTATAAAATAAAATATTACTGCTGCATCTCCAAGTGAGTATCAAAACGTGTAAAAAAATCGGTAATTTCTTTTCCCGGAACTTCCCTCGATTTGATTTTTTTCCATTTGTTAGGAATAGTGAACTGTAACCAATTTAGTTCAGTATATATTCACAGTATATTATTACATACTATCGTTTACGAAAACTATTTAGAAATTTAATATCTGGAAAATATCTGCATATCGGATTAAAGTAACATACCAAGAAGTTAGAAAACAAAATGAAGAATTGATTTTTTAAACAAAAAGAGCCAATGACGTCGTAGTAAAAATTTTGGGGGGTAAAAGTGACCGCATCCTGGAAAAAAAAACTAATACCCAGTAGATTTATGTAAAATGTATTAATTATAGCCACTTCGTAGATTTGGGTACAGTTAACTCTAGAAATGTACGAGGTTCATGAAAAAATAAATAAAATTTTGACACCCTTTATCTCAAAAACGAAGGACTTGCGGACACATGTTTTTTACTCCTAAAATAAGCCAAGAAAATAAACACTCTATATTATGTCAGTTAAATACGGAAACACAATAATTCTATTAATAGTGTTAGAAGAGCCATTGTGAAAGTTCGGGAGAGTATCTACGAAAAAATCCTTACATTTAGAACGACACAAAAAAGGTTTTAGTATGGCAAAAAATAGTGCAGATTATACAACAATGTGTAAAATAAAAGACAATAAAACTAGGCATAAAAAATAATTTAAAAATAAGTTTTAAATCAAAAATTAAAAAATATTAAAACTTAAAATAGTAAAAATATAAATTTTGAAATAAATAAAACCCTCTTCAAAAAACACTGGAAAGTATATATATATATATATATATATATATATATATATATATATATATATATAATATATATATATATATATATATATATATATATATATATATATATATATATATATATATATATATATATATATATATATATATATATATACATATATATATATATATATATATATATATATAATATACATATATATACATATATATATATATATATATATATATATATATATGTGTTTTCATTCCGGGTGTACATCCGTTCACTACTGTCGTTCTGAAAAGAACAGTTTTGCTGACGTTTCGCCAAAATCACATTTGGCATTTTCGAAGCTTTCTTTCTCGCGTCCGAATAGAGACTGAAGTGTTGGTGACTGCGACGCTTCCTTTTATACCCCCACTCGGAGCCGAAGGTTATATCTGCGCAGGCGTTGGTCGTTATTTATGTTTTCCGGATGGTGCTGTTGTTGTTGCGCTAATTGCGCTTGAGTTTTTGCGATTTTAGATTTGTCTATTATTGTCTTCCATACTGTTGGTAGTTTTAATGATTCGTCCCTTTTATTTAAATCACCTTGCTTTTCAATTTCTATGGCTTCTCGGACCATTCTGGTCTTATAATGTTCTATATTGGCAATCTCGCTATACCCATCGAAATTTATTTTATGGCCGGTTTCCTGATGATGTAGGAATAAAGCTGAGGTTGTTTGTTTATTTCTGATGCTGAGTTTATGCTCTTCCATTCTTGCTGATATTCGCCTGTTAGTTTGCCCTACGTACAACTTTTCACAGTCCTGGCACGGAATACTGTACACTCCGTGGTTTTCCAGTTTGATTTTATCTTTTGGGTTTCCGAGTAATTTACCTATAGTTGTTTGTGGCTTGTGTATTGTTTGTATGTTATGTTTCCTCAGAATTCTTCCGATTCTGTCTGTTGTGCCTTTTACATATGGTAATACTACTCGTTGCTTTCCCGGTTCATATTTTTTGTTGTTCGTTGTTCGGGAAACTTGTGCATTAATAGCTTTCTCTATGGTGCGATTTGTGTAGCCATTTTTCTTTAAAGCACTAGATATTACCTTAAGTTCGTTTTGTCTCGTCTGTGTTTCAGTTAGTCGCACGGATCTAGATATTAGAGTATTTGCCACAACTTGAATTTGTGCTGGGTGATGATGTGATTTTGCATTTAAATATCTGTCTGTATGTGTTGATTTTCTATACATGGTGTATTCGAAATGTCCGTTATGTAGTTTTGTGACCAAAACATCTAAAAATGGTAGTTTGTTGTTTTCCTCTAACTCTAGAGTAAATTGTATTCTGGGGTGGATTGAATTTACGTGAGTCAGAAATTTTTCGAGCTCTGCATGACCATGTTGCCATATAATAAATATGTCATCCACATAACGAATCCATAATTTGGGCTTTAAACTTGCTTTCTCAAGAGCTTCTTTCTCGAAGTATATCATAAATAAATTCGCGACTACTGGTGATAGCGAGGACCCCATTGGAGCACCATCCATTTGTTTATACATTTGCCCGTTGAAAGAAAAATAAGTATTTTTGAGGCAATGCTCCGAGAGTTCTATTATATGTGCCTGGAAATCCAATGCTTCGTCGATGGGAATACTGGGATATAACGATTTGACATCTAGGCTTGCTATGATGTCGTTTTTTTCAAGGACGATATCTCGTATAATTCGAGTGAAATGCTCCGAGTTTTTTACAAATGAATCAGCTTTTTCTACAGTTGGTTGCATAATTTCAGAAAGGTATTTCTCCAGTTTTTGTAGCGGCGAATTAACAGCACTAAATACACAAAAATACACAAACCAGGCGCGCCTATCAGACCTAACATATTGTTATACATATATGTATTTAGTAAGAGTTCTAAAGGAAAGTAACTAATATGAAATTTCTTCTTTTCTTAGTACCTAGTTCTCAAATAGTACTTTGACACCGACTTCATAAGTCAAATTTTTAAAGTCGTTTAAATTGTTATTTTTTACTTTTCAGTGCTTTTTGCAGTCGGCATTATTTTTAAAATTATTTTAAATTTGATTTATACCATTGATTCATTTTTGAAACATAATTATATCTATACTGATTGATAATATCGCTACTCAGTTTGGATCAGAATTGCCTATTATTTTATATATCGAATATAGAACCATTCCATCTTGTTATCAAGTCATTTGCAACCGTTACTCAACTACATCCCGCCCAAATTTACACACGTGAAAGCCAATACGAATGGTCAATTGATTTAAATGTCCATTCTGGTTAACGTAGACGCTAGGCTATTAGATAGTTGTTTCACTCAGGCATCAAACTAAATTTTACCGAAGGCTTCTTATAATAGAATTCTTATATTAAAATTCGAATTATAGGATTTTCAAATAATATGTGTCAAATTTTGCTGCAACTGAAGGTTTTAGATTTTTATTATTGACCATTTCGAAATGATCGGTAATAGATTGAATTCGCACTTGTAGACTGGAGTTTAGAACTTTAATAAATGTATTAATAATGGTTACCTTCGTTTTAAGTAATTTTTGTCTCATTTTTAACAAGAAGATCTTACTACTGTTAATTTTCCACACTTTTTGTTGTACACGAGTACGCAATTTTTCTTGAAAATTAAAAAAAACTGGAGCAAAAATTCCTTTAATTTTAGGTTACAGAGACACAAAAGAATTTTGAGCAAGGCAAAATATGTTCTAACGTTTAATTTTGTATTACATTAAACTTAGTTACTAAATCTTTATTGATTTTAGAAACATAAGTGTATCTATAGTATATTCCTTCCTATTAATATCTAATTCTATAATATATTCTATAATATTCCCAAGTAATTTTCAGTCGTTACCTAACAATATCTTGCCCAGATTTAAAAACATCGGGCTGACATGAGATATCAAATAATTCAAATATCCATTCTGGTTAACGTAGAGAATAGATTGTTGAATATTCGTTCCTAACGCCCTGAGTAACAATTACGTTTCTATTCACTCAAACGTAGACCAGACCTTACCGAAGGTGTTCTTATAATAGAATTCTTACAGTAAAATTCGAGTTAAAAGTTAGCTACATTGCACGTGTCAAATTTTGCTGCAACTGAAGATTTTAGATATTTACAAGTTCATAATAACGCCCATTGCTTATGGTTCAATAATAGATCGAGGTTGAACTTGCATACTGCAGTTTAAAACTTTAATTGTAATAACAGTGTCAAAAGAGCCAATGTTTATTAGAATTTAGTTTTTATTATTTTAAAATTGATTTTCACTTTTCAATAATTTTTGAAATATAATTTTATCTATATTGAGGTCCTTCATACTGATATTGCTACTTAATTTGGATCAGATTTCCTCTAGTTTAAATACCTGATATAAAAACAATCCATAACGTTCTCAAGTAATTTCTAGTCATTACGCAATAACGGCCGGCACAGATTTACAAACATGAAGGCCGAGATAAAATGTTTATTGATTCAATGTCCATTTTTTTTAGTGTAATATTCATTCAGACGCATTCTTCTAATAGAATCCTTGCAGTAAAATTCTAGTTATAGGATTTTTAAATAAGAGGCATCCAATTTATCTGCAACTAAACACGGATTATACTTTGAATAGATGATCCATCCAATGTAAAATAAATTAACCTCTAAACGGATCTCAACTTTGTATTATAAGTTCTGTCTAGTGGGTATCCGATTTTTATATTGCATTTCTAAACAAGTAGTGGCTAAACAACGACAGGAGCATTCAATGGGGCTAATTTATTTGTATCTGATTGACGGTCTATTCGAAGTATAATCGATCTTTGCTGCAACTGAAGTTTAGAGGTTAGATATTTACAAATGCATGTTTCATCACATTGCTTATTGGTGCGTTGGCTGTATTTACTGTAAATTTTGAATTAGGATACCTATGTGCTGTTACTAAAAAGGAAAACCGTAAAGAATTAACCCATTCCCAATAGTGTAGCTCTGATAACATATAAAACGGATAAACCTATGTCTAGATTAAGAGATCTGCTAAAGTACATCCCAGTATGAAAGATCCCACATTCTTTAATTTTTAATGGGTTAATTTATAAATTTTGTACATAGTTGCGAGGTATTCGGGTAAAAATATTTGTATTTTACCTGCTTTGTTTACGCCCTCATTTATATACTGCAATGGGACCTATTTTTACCTATACGTTTACTACCTGTCAACCCATTAAAATGTTTTATCTTATAGGTTTACTGATCACTGGTCAGAATTAGTTTCCAAGGATATTTTGAGGTGATTACAACGCACCTGTAGCGTGTGTAGGATAATTGCAATAGTGGCTATCGAAAAATGTTTCCAAAACTTTAGTGAAAAGAAGTATTACGCAACAATGCATACAAGTATCAGAAGAAACTAGGTAATTCCCAAAGACCCCAATTCCTACGACTAAAAGTACTGTAGGAAAATCGTTAGTCAGGAGCAGAAAAAAACGGAAATATTTTGAAGTATAAGATTGTGAAAAGACATCATCAGGAGAAAAATATATTAAATGTTTGAAGAGCAACTTGTATCGAAATTGGTTAAAATGAAATTGAGACTGATGCAGGATGGATCAAATATACATTGTGGCTGAACAACCTATTACAAAATTCTCTTAAAAATGGATTTTACGTTACGAAAAATTAACAAAGGCAAGCAGGGATGGAATCATAAAGATCGCGAATCCTGTGACAGTCTTATCCGCAACAAATTAAAAAATATGAATCAGACAAAAGGTAAATAATTTACCTTGGTGAAACTTGCTTCGATGCACATGATACTGTACCATATTTGGGTCATGATCAGTACAAAATGTCAAACCATCAAATAGAAATAAATGAATTACTATTTTGCATGCTGAGTTTCAAATTGTATACTGTGATAAACAAAAAAGATTTAAATTTGGGCTATCACAAAAACTCAACCACAGAACTTTTTGAAAACTGGTTTCAAGTTCTCTTTTATCGAATTTTGTCGAACATAGTGATTTTGTTATGAGCAATGCAAATTACGTACTAAGTAAAGTTCCGAATGCAACAGCAGGTCTGAAATACAGAAATATATGTTACCTACTTTGAATTTAGCTATAAAAATTAATCTTTTGTAAGTTTGAAAATACTTTAAAAAAGGAATGTATTTGTGATAGTATGTTTGAAAATATGTAACACACTTTTTGCGTCTTCCTAATGTTTTTGTTGTTTAATCCTAACATCTTTGACACCAAGTTAATTCAAAAGTAGGGGCAGAAAACGTTTGTTCTGCTTTGGGTGTGGCATCGGTTGAGTTAATAAAAAAAGTTATTAATGGTTTACCTTGTGAAACCTGAAAGAATTTCTTTCAGTATGTTGCAAAAACCGAAGGTTCTTATATTTTGCAAAAACCACTGACAGTTGCGTAGATGATGACAGTTATAGCGAAACTTAAGGCTTAAGTAAAAATATATTTTTATTTATACCGTACGTCCATATTTGTCTTCTTGTAAAACCCCATCCGGGGATATATTGTATGTTTATTTTTAATTTTATATTATCTTGTGCCTTTTACTACTCACTCTTTATCCATTTATTACACGCATCTACTAAAATAAATATCCCTAACATTTAAGAGTTTTATTTATCTTATAGGCATTAATAATTAAAATACTTAAGTCCATCTCTGCAACACTTTATGTCAGAATAGCTTTATTGAAGACTTACAAGGACGAAATTCAGAATCTTATATTTGGAAGGTTACCTTTTTTACCTTGTTTATTTTACAGATTGAAAGCAGATTTCTGGGTAATATCTTTTCTGCGCTAATGTTGTGTCGAAATACTGTATAAATTGGTCGAGTTAAACGTCTGTTTTTTATTATATGGCAACAAAATATGGTTGACTCAAGTATGATACTTATGTTCAACAGATTCAGTTTTTAGGAATGGCGCACAGTGTAACAAAACCTAGCTTTAGAAGAAAAAATCATGTCTTTTGTAATAATTAAAATATTTATTTCTAAACTTTACAGTTATATTTAGTCCAACGAATAAAATGTTTTAGAATACTTACACATAAATGACAAAATTGCGGTGTAAAAAATACCTATATTTATGTTATAGCAAAAAAATTTAATAATAAAGTCTAATTAAAATTGTAGTGTAGTAAAAATGTACTTATCAGATCCATCATTATCAAATATATAAAACATTTTAATATCATCATCTATAATATTATGTTTATTATTTACCACATTTCGGAATGTATAAAGTTCAGGATCTGATGACAATATTATTAAGTTTAGAAAAATCAGTATTTGTGTCAGTTCTGAATGTTTTCCTAGTTCGAATTAACAGCATTTTCTTAATTTCCTTTTTGCGCGCTTCCAATGCCTCTTCGGAGAGCTCCCCAATTCGAATATTAAAAAACTTTATGACTGAAATTCCACGCATAAGAACTTTATGGATACTGGATGGCATATAATACTAACTATATAAATTTAGATAAAGTTCTCGTGTTTGGGTTAACAGTAGTTAGAAGTCAGAAAGATTTATACTATAACTGCTTAATGGAACTCTTAGAATTACTGCATGTTTTTTACATTGATTAAAATAAGTCTTCATTTTGAAGTAATAATATTTAAAAAATTCCTCCAATTGAGGGATTTTTTCTGTTAGTTCTTAAAAAATCTTCCAATAATTCTATTCACCTCTCTCTTTGGCGTCGCCGTCGGTCGGAACTTTATGCCATACTTGTGCCAGCTGACCGTTTGTAGGCATGATCTCGCGGTCTATGAAGAAGTCTATATTATCCGGAGTAGCGCAAAGTAGCAAATCATAGTTATAAACTAGACACCCAAAAGTTACAAAATACCTGAAAAGTACACAGATGTTTTTTAGTCTATTTATGAAAATCACAACTGATTTCAAAAACACCATTAACAAAATAAGCAAATTTACCAATATAATTTAATAGTTGTCTAGTTAAATTTATCCTAGGTCTCAATTTAGATAAAATAGGTAAAAAATTACCTTTTCCATATTTCCCACTATTTTTCAAACTAAAAAGCTTGTAACATGTTTAAGAAACGCGTCAGAAACCAAAATAAATAATACGCCGTAATTACCTTTATTTGTCAGCCTGGCGTTTTGTGGACATTAACCCCCGTATTCACTAAAAAGGTCTAAGAGTTAGACCAAGTCTAGTTGCCATGGTACTTAAGTAAGTACTTAGTTCGCCAGTTATGTTTCGCTTGTGTCACTCTCATTTTGTAATTGTGACATTTAGAAAAAATATTTTTTCAATTGTTAAAAATGTCATCTTTAACCTATAACTGTCAAGTTAGACCTGGTCTAAATTTAAACTTTTTTAGTGAATACGGGCGTTCATGACTTGTTAAGACTTGCCTCTTAACTTATTTGTTGTTTTTTAAAGATTCTAGGGTCTGCTTTCATAAATATACGGGTAGTATTTTTCCGAAATCTTAAATTTGAAATTGGCATTTTTTCAACTTATGTTACACTGTGTGGCGGTCTAATGAAATGTTAAAAAAAATTATTACTAAAAAACTACTTATCCAATTTACCTCAAATTTTGCACAAAAATCAGGTATTATGAGAAAGTCAACTGGTTAAATTTTCGGTAAGAATCCAAGATGGCGAAACAAAATGGCGGCTTAATAAATATTTTAATATTCAGCCCGAAAAACTATTTAATGTATTGATTCCAAATGTTGTGTATTAATTAATTATGATATAGAGATGAACTGGTAAAATTGTGGTTGAATATAAGATCGCGGAACAAAATGACAGCCAAATAAAATGTTTTAATAAAAGATACCTGTTTAAAAAATCAGCAAATTTTACATATCTTCATGTTTTAACATCCATAGAAGCCAAAAAATATATATTTTATAAATCCCATCGATCTGCCCGTCAGTCTGTCTGCCTGTTTGTCGATCTTTAAATTTTGGTTCAACATTAAGGGTCATATTGGGATAACCTGGTAATATTTTGGTAAAAATACTCCATAACAGTATAGCGGAAGAACATGGCGGTCTAGTAGTGGAACGTTAAACAATTATCACTAAAAAACCATGTATCCAACTTACCTATCCAACCTAAATTTGCTCAAAAATTAAGTGTTATATATAGGAACGAACTGTTAACATTAAATGGCGGCATAATAAAATATTCGAAAAATCAGCCTGAAAAACTATTTATTAGATTAATTTACAAACAAAATCGCGCCCAAATAAATTGTTTATAAAAAATCATTGCAAATGATAAAAATAATTTCATAAATGTCAAAATTTGCACCTGAATGAACTTTTAACATGAAAAAAAGATGTACCAGATGCCTGTTCCTCTTAAAAAGGGTTAATCTTCCAGATAAAAAACTGCTTATATAATTTACCTAATATTTTTCACAAAAATCAAATGTTATCTAGAAATCAACTCGAACGCGGCAAAACAAAATGGCAGCTTAACGAAATATTTAAAAAATTAGCATGAAATGATTTATAGATTGATATCAAATGTTATGCAAGAATTAAGTGTGATATAGAGATAAACTGGTACAGTTGTTGTACGAATTCAAGGTGACAGAACAAAATGGCGGTCAAATAAAATGTTTGTAGTCGTGAAAAAAAAGTTTTAAATTTCAGCCTTTCTAGATGCCCAAAAATTTATTTTCTCAATTCCGTCGGTCTATCAATTTGGCGCATAAATAAAAAACTACTTGCCCCACTGAATTTTGGCCAACAATTCATGTTTAAAAGCAGCACTAACTAAAAGAATTTCTTAACTTGAATGGTGTTAACATGAAATAATATTTTACATGGCAGCAGCTTGCAGCCTTTTGTTCACTGCAAAATTTTTAAAAATCCCGCCACAGAAATTATTTAAGTTCATCTCTAATACAATTCAATCCTTACAGCACCTTTTTGTCCGCTTGAATTAATTACGATTAATGCAACGGGTCCACGCAATGTTCCTATTTCCTTCCGGAAAATGATATAGCCAAATGCCGCTTTAAAATTTAATTACTCTTTTAATTATACCTGTTTCAATCTAAAACCAAAAAAAAACTTTTTAAATTGCAAATTTCTACCTCTCGCAAACAAATTTTATGCACATTTTTAATAACTAGGCTCAAATTGAATATCGATATCGCAGAGGGATTTTTCATTTTCGTAAAAGGGAGTGTTGCAGTAACTGATTCAAGTAGTTATGACCAAATCAACTTAAAATCAGTACGTTGATAAAACGTAAAATTTTATTAAATTATATTCTATTAAACAAAACTTTGGAAAACTCAGCAATCAATACAACAATTTATTTATTTACATTACATAGGTTTACTACAAAAAATTGAAAAAATGTGTGAAAATATCAAAAACAAATAACAGGTGGAAGATTGTGCCCATGAGTCAATTCCCGTATTGATCCAAAAGGTTTATTCGGTTATTCGCTACATATCGAAACGTATATTTGAGTCAAGTCAAGTCAAGTCAAGTCAATCGGGTAGGTAGTTTTTAAAATACAACTAAACACACTTAAAAATTACAACGTTGAAAATATAAAAAAATGTATTAAATATGCCAAAATTTAACCAAATATTACAAAGTCAAATTTTTAATGACATTTACTGTATTGATAATATGGAGGTGGCCACAAGCCTTTTCATTGAGTCATTATATAATGCTATAGATTCTTGTAAAAAAATACTAAAAATTATCAGAAAAAGGAACTTTGGTATACCCAAGGAATACTTAATTCAACAAAACGTACATAGACAGGGCAGGACGTATATAAGAACAAATAATCATAAAACTTTCGAAAAATATTAATAAATAAACAATATAATACAGGGTCATTTTTCTATATTTTTCCATCCCTTTCAACTTTTTTGTACCACTGGTTAGAAAAAAGGTGTAAATAGGAGAGTTGTAATGTTTGAGAAGTAATGCTCAGAAAACATTTCTTTGTCTATACAGGGTGTTGCAACCATGGCAAACAACAACAATATATATATTTTTAATATGGAACACGCTGTATATTTCTCCTCAGGACGAGAGATCTTTGTTCGCCAATTACAAAAATATATAATTTGTCTAAATTTACTTAAGCCATTTTCGAGCTATTTATCTTTAAAAGCTGATAAAACATGAATTCAAATCAATCGGAATAGCCATGTCCGTTATTAAAGCAGCTACTCACTTGTCCATTCGTCCATTCATTCAGTGATATGAATCAAAAATAGTTAGTAGCGGGTTTATAAAATATAAGAACTGTGTTAATAACCAAAACATCTATTATATTTGTTAATGAAATTCCATAAATGTATCATTTTTTTAATTACTTAGGATTGAAGTTATTTACAAAATGCGTTATACAGATGAAGAGAAACGTGAAAGGTGGCGTACGAATTATCAAAATCGTAACAATGCGGGTGCAGTTAGGAGTGAATAAGTAGTCCTTTCATCTATTTTCAACAATAAAATACAGATCAGAAATTATAAACTTATTTAAAGCTACATTGAAGAAACTTTTAGAAATTCACTCAAAAATTTGGTAAGCTCTTTGACAATCATTAAATTATTCACATTCTTTTCATAAAGCCTTGAAGAAAAATTTAATTTATTAAAAAATGTGTAATTTTGGGGATGTTATTAAAAATAAAGAGTATAGATATTTAGATAAAGATATATATATATATATATATATATATATATATATATATATATATATATATGTGTGTATATATATATATATATATATATATATATATATATATATATATATATATATATATATATATATATATATATATATATATATATATATATATATATATATATATATATATATATATATATATATATTATTGTAACAAACTTTTTGGCTCGTTACAATGTTTGATTCACAATAAGCAAAAATATCAATTTAAATTAAAACTATTTTACGTTTTCTAAATTAGTAGCATTAAACCCAATTTGCCTGGATTAATATCAGACACCACTGGACGTTCAAGGTACTAAAGTATTTTATCGATCCGAAATCAACTAAAGTCTCGCATGGCAGGAAATACCTGAAAGAGAATATTCTAGTTTGGATAATAACCGTTGAATTTGAAAATTGTTTCATTCATAGTCTTTATAATATGATATGGTTTCTAATTGATTTCTTTTGAGGCATATTGGATGGATTTTGGTATTGGGAACAATTTATAGTGTTCAAGTGATTAAATACTATTCATTAATTTTTTTTCTTGTCATCAAAAATCTTCACTGCTAAGAAATAATTTTATATTGGAATGGGACGGCCATTTTAGGTCTCTTTTGCAAAACTTCAAGATTGAAAGCAACATGAGATATTTTTCTATTGAATTTTAGTTAATATTTTAGCTTAGTCAGTGATGGATAATTGCTTTCATAAGCTATAAAAAAGTTTTTTATTCAGTTGATATTTGCAAAAATTTCATTCCTGTGTGTTAAAAAATATGGACTTATATTCGCCATTTTGTTTCAGGCTTTTACCTTTTACCTTTTTCTTCTTCTTCTTAGCGCGCCGTCTCCTGTCGAAGGTTGGTGATCCAAATGGCAATCATAGTTCCGGAAAACCATCTTCTCAAATCCTTTAACCATGAATTTTGGCGTCTTCCGACTGATCTTTTCCCTTGGATTTTTCCCCCTATGATGACTCTAAGTAATTCATACTTCTCTCCTCTCATTATATGTCCTATATATTGTATTTCTTTGTGTTTGTGCATACGGTTGAGAACCTCAACGTTAGTTATTCTCTGGATCCATGATATGCGCAATATTCTCCGGTATAAGTACATCTCAAATGCTTCTATCCTTTTCTCAGTCTCAGGATCAAGGGTCCAACCTTCACATCCGTACAATAACGTGGAGAAAATGTAGCATCTTAGCAAGCTTAAATCCGTTCTTATAAAGAATTTCCTCATATTTATGAAGGCCATTCTAGCTTGTTCTATTCTTGACCTTATCTCCTTCTTTGCGTCACATTTTTCATTAATTATAGTTCCCAGGTATTTATATGAAGATACTCGCTCAACGGTACTTCCATCAATTTGCAGATTTGCACGTATTGCATTTTTCGAAAACACAAGCGTCTTGGTCTTGGATATATTCACGGAGAGTCCATATAGTTGACTGTAATATACTACACGATCCATAATATGTTGTAATTCTGCGAGGCTATTTGCAAATATTACAGTGTCATCGGCATATCTGATGTCGTTAATTTCTTTACCGTTTATTCTAATTCCTTCGTCAGTTCCTTCTAGAGCCTCCTTAAATATGGCCTCTGAGTATATGTTAAAGAGAAGTAGTGAAAGCACGCAGCCTTGTCTCACTCCTCTCCTGATAGAAACATTTTCCAAAGTTGCTTGCTCTACTCTGACTTCTGATGTTTGGTGCTAATAGAGTTCGGTTTTGATACGCAGATGTTCTCTGTCTATTACTGTGGCCTTCAATATCTCGAACATCTTCTCGTGTTTAACACGATCTAAGGCTTTTCGACAATCTATGAAAACACGCAAATATGTCAACATTCATGTCTCTACTCCTTTGAGTTAATACATTTAGAGAAAAGAGTGCCTCCCGCGTTCCAACCCCACTTCGAAAATCAAATTGAGTGTCATCTATTGGATATTCACATTTTCTGAATATTCGCATGTGAATAATTCTTAGAAATACTTTTCATACATAAGACATAAGGCTTATCATGCGATAGTCATCGCAGTGCGAGGAATTAGTTTTTTTGGCAGTGTTACAAATGTGGACTTCATCCAGTCAGAAGGTGTTTTCCCGGAGCTGTAAATTGCGTTGAATAATGAAGTCAATATCTCCAGGCCCACTCCCTCTTGTTCTGCTATTGCTTTTAGGACCTCTGCATGTATTTTGTCTGGTCCTGTAGCTTTACCATTTTTCTGAGTCATTATTGCACGTATGACTTCATTCTTGGTAATGTAGGGTGCTTCTTCGTTGTTGTCGTCGTACATCGTACGTACGTCGTTCTGATCGATCGTCATTAAAAAGATCTTCAACGAACTCCTTCCATCTTCTAAGCTTAGCTTCCACCCCCACAATTATATTATTGTTGGTGTCTCTCAGAATATTTCCTTGTTGTTTCCGGATTCTGTTTGTCATTTCTTTCACCTTCTTATGTAAGTTGAAGCTCTCATGTTTTTCCGGGAGTAGTTCTATTTCCTTACATCTTTTAGACATCCATTTTTCATTCGCCTCTCTCCATTTCTTTCTGATGGTCCTATTCAACTCTTGATATTCTTGGTGTTTTCTCTTACATTTTCTTCTCTCAGCCATAAGTTGCAGAATATCCGTTGTCATCCAGTCTTGCTTCTTGTTGTGCACCCTAAACCCGATGTCGTTCTCCTGTATATTGGTTATTGTATATTTGATGCCATTCCAGGTTGTTTCTACTTCTGACTGCTCTGATTTCTTAATCGTCTTCAGTTTTTCCTCACATTTAGAATCCATTTGGATTTTTGTGTTTTGATCTTTGAGTCTTCCTATATCTATGTTCGCTGATATGTTCGCTTTTATGACTCTCTTGAAGCGTTTTATTTTAAAATACCAAGAAATATAAAGTAGTTCCTGTGCGAAAGATAATTTAATGTTTGCTGTTACTTATTGACAGCTGGAGTAAGAAAGTTCCTTGCCTTAGTACCGTGTGATCAGTTTTTCTGGACAAATGCTGTGTGGCCGGTTCCAGGGTGTTACAGTTCCTGATTTCGGCTTGGGTAGTCTACAGGATGTGATCTGATGCCGTGGCGAGGACAAATTCTAGATTTGAGTTGTGAAAAGATGAGCAATTTATATATTTTTTTATATTTTCGTTTCTATGAGTTGGTGTATAAATTAATGAAACTAATTAAGGTGTTTATAATGTTGTCCATTTACTTCCCGACAGTAGGCCGAATACTGTGGGAAAACATTTAACAAATTAAAAAGATTTGTCTACATTCGATTCTTTAAATCCTCGAGGTCATTGGGCTTAGTTTCATACACCACAATTTTAAGGCGTCTCCACAAACGGTGACCGAGGTGACCACTCTATTGTACCCCTAGGTCCAATCTATCTTCCAAAAAAAAACATTTGTCTAAATATTTCCGAACATTCCGAGCAATATGCGGTGGAGCACCGTCTTGTTGAAACCATATTACCTCATTTGATGCACGATTGCCTAAAAAAATCAAGTTTAATTACTTAATACAGTAAAAGATTCAAATATCTTTCTCCAGTTAAAGTGTCTTTCATGACGAAGGGACTAATAATTTTTGCACCCTTTAAACCACCCCAAACATTTATCTTTTAGGGTATGATTTTTAAGTATCCAATATGGATCTTTACTGGCCCAATATCGACAATTATGCCTGTTAACTTTCCAAAAAAAAATGTTTCTTTAGAAAAAATAATTTGATTGGCAAAATTTAGGTCGGTATTGCAATGTTCCATCATGGTTTCACAAAATTCCAAGCGCCTATGGATGAAACTTTTGGGTTTTTAGAAGTTGGTCTATGGATATGTATGACACGTCATTTTCTTTTCCTAATGTAGGAGAGTAACATTCAGAGCCCTATTTTTGAGACATAAAGTTTTTAAGTTAAAAAATTTTAACACGCTTCATCTCAAAAATAAGGCATTTGCGCTAAAATATTTAATTAAAATATTTTTCTTAGAATAATCCAAGGACTCAGTTTGTAGACTTTTGAGCAATTCTGACTCCAACTAAAACTGGACAAGAGGTGCCAGAGGCGTGCATCAACGTAGATTTTTTCTCGAGAACCACCTGTATTACAAAATACTAAAAGGCATATTATGTGTATTTTTACTTAACCTAAAGGATAAAGCCAGTATTTTTTTAAAAACTTAGTGGCGTACCATTTTTTACTAAGAAAGTCAGGTATGGTTAATCATACCTATACCCATGACTGAAATAAAAACTGTTGAATAATGTCAAAGTATAATTTTTAAATACCAATGAGGTTGTGCCAAATCTTAATTAAATAGCTCTTAATGTTTCAGAATTACTAAGAAAATCATATTTTTTTTAAACTTACTATAGCTAAATAAATAAAGCATTTGCGGAGATGTATTTATATTAACCTTTTTTCTTAGAATGATCCAGGGAATCGCCTCCTTTAATATTTAGTCTAGAAACACCCTGTATTTACCGGTACGGATAAGTTTTCAAACCTAAAATACGTTTTTTTTCTGAAAAAATACATTTTCAGTTTTCGTTTAGTGCGTGATCCATTTCGGTTACAAACCTAATGAAATATAACTCCTATTCAGAAATGACCGCGTTTACCGGCAACTCCTGTAGGAATACTTATCCAATTAGATCGTTATCGATATCTGATAACACACAAAATAAGCCCTTTTATAAAACTCAGACAGCGTAATTACGTTCGCATGTCAAGCGGTCTTTAGTATGGCAACAACATTTGATTATGGTTTAGCGCAGCGATGGCCACAAGGACGAACTAATTATGTCTTCTTTCCAATGACAAATCGAGTTACGTTTCAACAACAGAACAGACTTCAAACTATACGTATGTAATTTTTGCTTCTAACAGACTACTAAAGTTGATTCTATTTTTATAGAAGAATTTTATTAGGATATTGGTAAAACTCCGTAATAATATTAAACCCGAACTATTGGGTATTTGCCGAACAATGAATATTCGGCATTTGGCGAGCGACTTGCCGCGTGACGAACGCACATATATACAGATGTTGTCATACCGACATCAATCTGGAAAAGATCGACTACCCAATAATCGCTATAATTATATGTCACATCACAGTAGTAGGAAATCGTCCATTCATTACTAATAGACCAAACTTTTTTATATGTGGAGACCCTCTATAAAAACATCTAAAGCTTAGAAAGGGACTCGCACGTCTTTTTAAAAACCATCTACTCAAATTTGCAAAAATTTTCTTTTGACGAATGTTTTAAAAAAGGGACTGATTCCTTCCAAAATATAGACGATTTTCGCGAATATTCGGTTTTAAAGAATTACCATTTGAGGTTGAAAATCACAAATACAAACAAAATTTTTTAATCTATTCCATCAGCGCAGTAACTATGATTTTATTGACCAAAAATTAGCAACCGCAAAACTCAAGCATTCCAGTTTTTATTAATAGCTCGAGACAGGGGCGTGCAGTCCATGGAAGCAAAGGAAGCAGTGCTTGTTGGCCATGTTTACTTTTTGAGAATGAAAAAGGTCTCTGGAATAAAACTGGTTTTTCCGATTTAAACAATTTCCATAAAGCTGTAAAAAGACACATTATGTGCAAAGCGCATTTACAGGCAGTTATAAAAGAAAAAGTCTTCGGCAAAACCAGAATTGAACACGCCCTTAATAAAGAGTTGGAAATTAGTCACCGCCAACACAATGAACTAGTCGATAAAAATAGGCAAATATTAAGAATGTTATTTCTATCGATGTTGTTTCTTTTCTCGGACAGCACGAATTGGGATTTAGAGGTCATAACGAAACAAGGGTTTCTTCAAATAGAGGCAATTTTCAAGATTTACTTAGTTTAAAGGCTAAACATGATGATTGCTTAAAAAATCATTTAGAGCAGTCTAGCGTTTTTCGCATCAATCAGCAATCACATTAAAGAGTGTAAAGTATTTTTCGTTACTTTAAGTGGCATGACTGCTTTTTTTCAACAAAACGTACACAAGCTTTGGACTCCATTGTCTACAAACGATTGCCCAAAGTTGCTCCTACTAGGTGGAACTATAATAGAAGACTTGTGTTAACAGTATCTGAAAATCGTGAATCACTGATTGAACTATTTGGGAATATAATAGAAAATAATGAAACGTGGGACTCAGAAGCAATAAATAGTTCGAGGGGGTTTCTGGTCCGTTTGAAACGAGATTTTAATTTTAATTATTTGTTGAACATATTTTCAGAAATATTTCCACTCTCGGACAATTTTTTTAATGTATTAGAAACTGAAACAAATGATATTGCTTTTTGCCTAAAAAAGTGGATAATTTAAAGTCCATATTAAGCCAAAAAAGAGATGATTTTGACTTATTTTGGAAGAAAACGATGACGTTAAATGTAGAGCTACAAGCCAAGCGTCTTCGAACAGACAAAGTGGGAGATATTCAAACATTATACAGACGCCTCTTTTATAAAATAATCGATCAAATTCAGCAACAAATAAACTATAGATTTAACGGTTTAAATGATTTTAAATTCCTCGAGCTCTGCAATTTTGATGCATTTAAAAGAAAAAAATTTCCAGAAGATGTGTTTAAATCTCTTCTTCTTCATTATGGCTAGTTCTTCGACCGAGTGTTACTGCGATCTGAACTAAAAGTGATTTACGAAACTGATGACATTAGCGCAAAAAATAACGCTAAGGAACTAATGCAATTTTTAAAAGACAAGGAGCTGGAAGATGTCTACACCGAAGTGTCGAAATTGTGTGAATTAGTATTGACAATACCTGCCACAAGTTCATCAGCAGAACGCAACTTTTCAAGACTTGAACGTATAAAAAATTTTCAAATTCAACGGGGCAGGAGAGACTTTCGCATACATCGCTGTTGTCCATTGAAAACAAACTTCTCCAAAATATGTCGGAGCATCGACGTTTCTATGATTACATCATTGACGAATTTGCAAAAAATGATCGAAGAATTGAATTACATTACAAATAGGTAAGTTTCTAAAAATTGCTTCCCTTTCTTAAAATTTCTCCGCACGCCCCTGGCTTGGGACGTATATTAGTTATTGATACGATTTTCTTCTAAATATCCAGTTCTTTTGAGTCAACAGACGTGATAGACGCACCAAGCAAAAAAGTTGCCATAAATGTGCGAAAAATACTTTTTTCCCAATAAATTGGCCGATTTTTTAAATATTTTATTAGGCCGCTATTTTGATTTGCTGTCTTATAATTAAACCAATATGTTTCCAGTTTATTCCTATGTAACACTTGATTTTTTGTGCAAAACTTGAGGAAATTGAATAGTAAGTTTAATTAGTCATAATTTTTTTAACGATTCTCTAGGCCGCCATCTTGTTCCGGCATATTCTGTTTTGCCAAAATATTCCAAGTCATCCCCAAATGACCCTTCATTTTTGGCTAAAATTTGAAGTCGCTCTGATGAGTAGTTTTTAAGCTATGCCGCGAATTGACAGACGGACAGGCCAACAGAATTGATAAAAATTTGTCTTGGCATCTAAGGGCGCTAAAACCTGATAATATGTAAAACCTTAGAAGGTGATTTTTTTTCACGATTAAGTATATTTTATTTGGCCTCCATTTTGTTTCGTCATCTTGAATTAGTACTACAGTTTTACTAGTTCTTCTCTATACCACAATTAGTTATGGCACACAATTTGAAATCTCTCCAGTAAGTAGTTAAAATATTTCTTTAAACCACCATTTTGGTTCGTGCCAAAATTTTACAAGTTGATTTTTACATAATACTTGAGTTGTGTGAAAAATTTGAGGTGAATTGGATAAGCAGTTTTTTAGTAATATTTTTTTTAAATTTCACTAGACCTCCATTTTGTCTTGACATTTCAGATTTTAACCCTAATGTCCCCTCATTTTTAACCATAATTTGAAGTCAGTCGGGTAAGTAATTTTCTAGCTACAGCTACATACAGACGGACCGACAGAATTGAGAAAACAGGTTTTTCGGCATCTAGAGACCCTGAAACGTAAAGATCTGAAAAAATCTCGGAGGGTGCCTTCTTCACGATTACAATACTTGTCTTTTATGAGGACAGAAAAAAATATTTGGCCGCCATTTTGTTCCGCCATCTTGAGTTTATACCACAACTTTACAAGTTTATCTCTATATCGCACTTAATGCTTGCACAAAATTTGAAATTAATCTAATACGTAGGTTGTTCAGGCCGATTTTTTAAATATTTTTTAGGCCGCCATTTTGATTTTTTCTCTCATATTCATACAAAAAATTACCAGTTCATTCCTATGTCTGATCTAGATCTGAGGAAATTCGATAATTAATTTTTTAGTAATAATTTTTTTAACTTTTCACTAGGCCGATATTTTGTTCCGGCATATTGGACTTTTATCAAAATATTAGCAGGTTATCTCGATTTTACCCTTAATTTTTTACTCAATCTGATATGTAGTTCTTAGGTTGAACTAAAAGACAGACAGACAAACCGAGAAACGGACGGACGGAATTGATAAAACATATTTCTTGGCATCTAGCGACGCTAAAACTGAAAATATGTAAAACCTGAGGTGATTTTTTTCACGATTAAAAATATTTTATTTAGCTGCCATTTTGTTCCGCTATTTTCAATTAGTACCACAATTTTACTAGTTTTTCTGTATACTACAATTAGTTATGGCACACAATTTGAAATTAGTCCATTAATAATCAGGCTGAATTTATAAATATTTCATTATGATGTCATTTTGTTCCGCCATCTTGGATTCCTACCAAAATTTTTCCAGTTGATTCCTACTCAATACTAAATTTGTATGCAACATTTGAGATAAATTGGCTAAGTAGGCGCTAGGCCGCCATTTTGTTCTGCGTTATTGGATTTTTACCAAAATGTTACCATGTCATTCCTATTTTTGACCGAAATTTGAAGTCCTTCCGTTAAGTAATTATTTTGTTATGCCGCGAGCAGACAAATAGGCCGACGGAATTGACCCTGAAACGTAAAGAACTAAAAAAACCTCGGAGGGTGATTTTTACACGATTACAATACTTCCCTTTTACGAGGGAAGTAAAAATATATTTTTTTTTCATAATTATTTAAAGTAAGTGGCAATCAAGCAATTAGGTAACATATTTACAAACTTAGGTTAACTTTGTTAGTTTATTGAAATGTGTAAACTGCTTTATATAAAACGCTTCTGCTTATGTATCTCAAATTGGTATTTTGCTAGCAATAAGTGTCATTGAAATAAAAAGTTTTACAAAGTTCGGTGGAGATTTTGGCGGTCCATTTACAATTGCGATGGAGCAAATGCGAGGTGCTAAAATATGTAAGGGATATATCTATCTGATTCTCTGCAAGTTATATATGCCTAAATGAAGGTAAAACTAAAAAGTAATATTTACGAAACATAGACTACCTAAAGCAGTGGAGCTTTGAACAGCCAAATTTTTCGGTGTCCAAATGTATAATGTCCTGAATATGCAGCACAATCTCAAATAAAATATCAAAACATATTTTTGTTATCAGGCCTATACCAGGTCATGTCCGCCTATCATTCACAAATTTTGCCTCATATAATTTATGCAATAACCTGCTGAGGACACTGGTTCCGCACAAAAATAACCTTTAAACTTCAAACGAAGGCACTGAGAGTTTCATTGTTTCTATAGAGAATACGTTAAACAAAAGTTTATAGAACATAAATTGTTAACAGTATCGTCTTTGTATATTTATCACACGTCAATATTGGCTATTAAAAATATACGTCTAGATATAAACAAACTTAAAATCTCCCTAAAGAATTTGCTGGTCAATTGAGCTTAGTACTCGGTTAATGAGTTCTTGAGAAGCAATGCTTGGGGTTTGATAGGAAGTCACCACTTATCACTGTGAGCTAAAAGGATAAATTGTGATGCATTTGTTTTATCTTTTTGTGATGTGATTTTTATTTACTTTTTATTATTCACAATTTGAATTTTAATAGACAATATTATTGAATCCATGACAACACAAGTTATAATTAACTAAATAACTGGTTTTGATTTTGTTTGTATGGTTAGCAACTAACGCACTTCACTTAGAGCTAGATACCGAGCTTTCTAGTAATATAATCTTGGCTACATTGTGGAGATTTATTTTATGTTGTGGTGCCAAAACGGACACTTATAGCGATTGTGGGGCAAATTTTGTTGGGGCTTCTAAGCAATTAGTGCAAAATATGTGAAATTATATTTTCTAGAATAAGTTGTGGTTTGTGTGGTATAGAATATATAAGATATAAAGGGAACGCCAACAAACTCAGTGACTTAGTAAACTTATCTAGAGAACCAATGAATATATTACTTTTCTGGTAAAAGCTAAAAACGCTCATTCTAAAACATCTTACAAAAAAAATTTATGTTCATCTATGGCCGGAGTCAAAATTTCAAAGTAATATATTCACTGGTTCTCCAGATACTGCTAATAGACCACTGAGTTTGATCTACCCTGTATATATGATAATATAGATGACACAAAACTGAGGAGCATTGGTTTACATTTAATCGACTAGCCCTAAAAGATACACGATATGGTTTTTTCTCAAAAACAAATTCAAAATTCTTCTAAATATTTTTCAACCTATTATTCTAACTTACAATCTGTTAAATATCTGGACGTATACTTAGGCTCTTATTTAAACTGAAATCTTACATTGACCATCTAGCAAACAAATTTTGGAAAAATATATTTGTTATTCGGGATGTGTTTAAACTAACAGATTATAGAGACTACTAGCAATTTATTTTACATTAATTAAATCAGACGTTTTATCATTAAATCTGGGATGAGCCGCTCATGGCTAAAAAATATAATATTGTGCAAGAGAAATAAAATCTTTTCATTCTAGTTTTGCCAAAAGCACAATAAAAGGTGTAATTTAGTTGTTGGGAATCAAAAAATTGTAAATGTCCAGATCTACAACAAGCAACTAGATCATCATTGTGAATCGATTGTCAATTACTTGTGAACACGCAAGTAACATTTTTCATTTTATATTAGTAAGAATTCAGTTAATATTGCTATTTCTCAGTTATTCTTTTTGATAGGCATTAGAGCCAAAATATTTTATTTTGTCTATTTGACTGATAAGTAAATATAACTAATTCCTAATTGAATGAATGATACTAATAATTTTAAGTTTTAACAATTTTATTTTATTATTACCTGTTGTTATTGCCCCGTTTTTGATTTGGACAATATACATATATTTGTTTTTAACATAACTGAGTATTAATTTGGTCTTAAAACTTTATCAAAATTTACAAGAAAATCTAATAATAATAATAATTAATTAGTTTACTAAAACAGTAAAGAAAGACACAGAACCAGGGGCAATAAATATAATAAATTAATTAAAATTAAAAATAAGATTATTGAAATAATTAGGGTTGATTAAGAAGTTAATTAATGCATCTTCTCTTATAGAAACGTAATGTCTTTGCAACCAAAAGAGATTCGTGTTACTCCTAGATTAGGTTATCGAGAAATTGCTAACTACAAATGTTGTAATATTCTATTTATTTCCTTTTTGTAAGCTTACGACAACCAGGGTCAGTATATTCTTTAAGCTAACTTCTACGAGTTCAGTACAACCAGGATATAGCATTAATTTTAATAGAATAAAAGCTAACCTATAGTTTTTATTAAGTTACCAGAATATACAAGATTAATAACTAATTTCAATTTGAGGCAAAAAATTATTATTTTTTAAATAACACATATAATGTAAATGGATTTGTTGAGGAGCAGCTGCTGTTTATGTAGTTTGTATTTTTTATGTTATGTTATTTTCTATATAATATTGGACATGAAAGGAAAAGGAAAAAAACAACTAATGTGTATTAAGAAATGATCTAACGATGCTACATGTTTTCAAAATGGCCGATTTCTGGATGTTCCTGTGAATGTCTGTATTAATTCCTAATTGGGCCAAATGCGGTATAAACGTTGTTGGGGTGAGGCCTGTTACTGATATGACGAGAGGAACAATGATGACTCTTTCCTGTTTCCACAGCCTTTTAATTACCATTGCCAAATCGGTGTATTTGGCGATCTTCTCACTGTATTTCGCTTGGATGTTCTCGTCGTTGGGTACAGCCATGTCAATTAGATAAGTGAACTTTTCTTTTTTGGATTGAAAGGTGATATCGGGTCTGTTTGCGGGGATTGTTTTATCTGTATGGAAGTCAATATCCCAGTAGAGCATGTAGTCTTCATTTTCAAGTACGGATGTTGGTGTATAATGGTAGTAAGGGTCCGTGTTCTCCGTTAGTTTGAATGTTGTGGTTAATACTTGATGATCGACCTTCGCTGCTGAGTAGTGTCTCGCGGCGTTTTTAGTTCTGGCTATTATTTTACATCCACTCCTTATGCCATGTGATCGACCGTTTCTCTTGACTGGTGACATCTCCTGCACCTGTCGCCTTCAATGGTTGTGTTCTTAATGATGTGCTTTTGGTAGTTTCTAATTGCTATGACTTTATCCTAGATGGCAAGCATGAAGCCTTCTGTTTCGGGGAACAGCTGCCCTTCTTGTAACCACGCATATAAAAGCTTTTTATGTATGTGATCTTGTTTTATGTGGTATCTGTGTCTTCCGTGGAGTGTTTTTTAGACCAGGTGTTCATCTTTTCTAGTCTTAATTGGATGTGACCGTGTGCGTCTGCTGCGTGGCTCGTCTGAGACAGATCGAGCGGTGTATAATTCCAGTCTGCCTTCACTATTGCCTTGTGGAGGTTAGTTTGTTTGTTGTGGAAGAATTTTACGAGTTTGTAGATTTGTTTTTTATTTAGCGATTGCATATCTATAATTCCCCTCCCTCCTTCTTTTCTGTCAATGGTTAGTCTTTCTTTGCATGCGTTGGGGTGTCACTTCCTGTGTTTAGTGAATTCAGAGCGTATGAGAATGTGAATGTTTTCTATGTCCGTGTGTGACCATTTAGTGATACCAGACGAATAAGTAAAAATAGGTATGGCGAAGGTGTTAATAGCTTTCGTTATATTTCTGGAGTTCGGTTTTGTTTTTAGTGGCTTTGTAAGTCTAGTTTTAAATTCCGTCTTGAGCTCTAATTTGATATGAGTGTGGTTAATTCTAGTGCTTTAATGGAAGCCTAGGTATCTGTATGTTTCTTTTTTGAGCATGTTATCTATGGTTTCATTTTTCATTGTTTCCGTTGTAGAGTGGTTTTTTCACTGAGCCTTGTTGATATGAAGTAGCTTCCATTTACTTATACCAAGTTCTATGTTGATGTACAGGGTAAACGTTTCTGTAATTTTAAGGAGTTCCTTTAGCTGTGCCTTTGTGCTTGCGTAGTTTTATGTGATCCATGAACTAGAGATGGTGTATTTTGTGTAGGCATTTTTTTGGTGTTTAATGTGGAATCCGAGGTTTGTGTTATTCAGTGTGTTTGAGAGTGGATTAAGACAGAACCCAAAGCTCTGAGTGAATCTGCCTGGAATATACCTCATCTGATGTAGAGCTCTTCTGTTTCGATTTATTTTTTTTTGTGTTCTCAGGTGAATTTTAGTTGTTCACGTACTTATGATTTGCGTAAGAAATTTAAGGTTTTGATTGACTTTTTTTATTCTAGCACTCTGGTTAGCCAACTGTGGGGTAGCAAAGGCTTTTTTATAATCTATGTAACCGGTGTGAAGGTTTTTATGATTTTACCTGGTTTGTTCCATGATGACGCTGTCTATAATTAGCTGCTCCTTGCATCCTCGGCTGATTTTCCTGCAGCCTTTTTGCTCTTCCGTTGGAATGTTTTTGTGTGCTAGATGTTGTTCTATTCTCCTGGTAATTGTGCCTGTAATGATCTTATATAGGATATAGGGTTGGAAGGCACGTAATAGGTCGGTAATTTGACGGGTTCTTAGTGTCTGAGTTTTTGGGTTTAAGGATTGTTATTCCTGGGCTGAGAAAACTGGGGAGTGTGCTAGGTTTTAAAATAATTTCATTAATTTGGCGAGTGAGAACTTTATATGTCAAGGTAAACTGTTTGTACCAGAAGTTACGAATGTTATATATTCCATTATTATTATTATTATTATTATTATTTTGATTATTATTATTATTATGATTATTATTAATATTATTATGATTATTATTATTATTATTATTATTTTGATCTATAATTATGTTTGTTAATACAGGTTTAGCCCAGTAGAGGAATGTCTGCGGACTCCAGAACCGTGGCAGGAGAATACATGCAAAATGGTGGGGCTTAGTAATTATGCAGTGTTTGAGAGGTAATTAATGGTGAGGTATTCTTGCAATCTCGTTATGTCTCCCTAAATTGCGGTATTAGATAGACCAATTGAAATTCTACCAATATCGTAACCCTGGTTGATTTAAAAATGTTTTTCTTGTTGTTCCAGTATTGAGCTGTTATATTCTTACTGTTATAATAATAACATTTATTAATACCGAAATTTACGTTGGTTATTTTAATTTAACAAAATGAGTAAAACGTGCTAGTAATTATAACGTCAAAATAATCTCTCGCCTACAACATTAAGCTTACTAAGACTAAAAATAAATTTTATTACTACACTAGTGAGCGCTATTTGCGCAAAGGATAATAGCATCCGAATATTTTATGGGATCACAGGCGCCATCAATTAATTCATTATATTGCAATCCGTAAATCACTTTTCGTCATTATCCTTTCACCATTAACTTTAAGAAAATACGCCGAGGTTTCCGGGAATTCTGTAACCGAAACCCTAACAAAAACTTTCATGTAACCTTTCTTGACAAAACGAAAGCAGTTAACTTAAATGTAAAAACTTCAGAGTAAAGTGAGAAAATGAAGCATTTGCTTACGTTGAAAAGGAAATGTATATCTCTATATAATATTATTCTGGCTTTTTTATATGGTTAGTTCCTGCATAATACTGTTTAGTTTCTATTATGATTTTTTCTTTATTCTTTATTTCCACCAAGTAGATAATGTAATCATGAAAAAAATCTCCGTTCGAGATTTACAGATCTTTGAGTTTTAGGGTACCTAGGCCCCAAAAAGACATGTTTTCCCATTTCTGCCAGGCGTCCATCAGTCGTTTAGTCTGTACGCGTCATAGTTCAAAAACAACTTATCCGATTGACTTTAAATTTTGTTAATCAAATCAATATTAAGAAACTACTTATCGAATGAACCTAAAAATTTGCACAAGAATAAAATAGGATACTGGTAAAATTTCTGCGTAATTCCAATATTGTCGAGAAAAATCTCCACCTAATGAAATGTTTTAACATTCACTACCAAAAAACTACTTATCCGATTGATCTGAAAAATCATTGTGAAACAGCCATACACTGGTCAAATTTTAGTGCGAATCTTATGTCAAAACAAAATGGCGGTCTAATAACATTTTAAAATATTCGGTAAAATTACATTAGGCCTTCTTTTTATGGAGGAAAACAATGAGTGAAATAATAATATTGATAATAATAGAAACAATTTTAGAAACTCAAATACAAACTTTTCTTAACACTTATAATATTTTACCACCAAAACAATCCGGATTTCGTCCAAACTTTAGCTGTGCTGCGGCTATGGCGGATATTACAAACCAGTTTCTAGTAATATTAGGTCGTTTCTTTTAAATAGGTCACAACGGGTAAAAATTGGATACTCCGTTTCAGACCCACTATTATTTAGCATATATACCAGCAGTTTTCATACTTGTCTAAAATGTTGCAATTGCTATCTGTATGCAGATGATACCTAATTAATCTACTTGTTTAATTCTCTAGACTATATTAGGGCAAATAATAATATTAACTCGAATTTGAATTCATTCACTTCTATGAATTGGCTATAGAGAAATCTAGTTCAATATACATTGTCTTGTAATACTTTCTCTCTCCCTCTATCTTCCTTTCTTTTTCTCTGTACCCCTCTCCACCTTTACTTTTGTGCATGTCTTTCCTTCTAAACTCACAAGGCGTCTATTCGAATTTATAATCAATTTATATTTAAGGCTACCTTAATGTTCAGTAGATATAATTATTCTATTTAGCTATGAGCTAATATTAGGTGAATTTCGTTATTTATTTCCTATATATTTCTATCTTGTTTCTATTTTATATAGAGCAGAAATCTGAAATGTTGGCCTTTATTTGCTATAAGTTTAGTGTATATGAACTTTTATACTATAGCTTCTAACTACAAATTATATATTATAGCAAATAATAAACAATATTATTATTATTATTTTTACTAATAATAATTAATTGACGCAAGTTGAACTGGCTGATATTACAGACCATCTTCCACGCTCGAGATGATAATAAAATTACAGCTCTGATTTTATTAGATTTTACAATAGCATTTGACTTTTTAGATCATGACATTTTAACTTTCATGTTGCATTATATACGTTTTTCTGAGAAAGTTTCTAATAATATTAGGTCGTTTCTTTTAAATAGGTCACAACGCGTAAAAGTTTTATACTCCGTTTGAGACCCTCTTAATGTTGTTACTGGAGTGCCTCAAGGAAGCATTATGGGCCCATTATTATTTAGCATATATAACAGCAGTTTTCATACTCGTCTAAAATGTTGCAATTGCCATCTGTATACAGACGATACCTAATTAATCTACTTGTTTAATTCTCTAGACTATATTAGGGCAAACAATAATAATTACTCGGATTTAAATTCATCTGATCATATGTTAAAATTAAACCCCAATAAATCACTGATTTTATTTTTTGGTAATCAAAATATTTTAAAACAAATCGAAGATGTACTTTACATAAAAATTGATAATAAAACTATACCCGTAGTGCAAAAAGCCAAGAGTCTAGGCCTAGACCTTAACTCTCAGCTTCGTTTTAAAAGTAATGTTTCTTTTGTACTTCTAAAAGCTTGTTGCGCTCTAAAATTTATATACCCTCATAGGCACTACCTAAATCAAAGTATTAAGGAAAAGCTATGTGATGCATTTGTGTTGTCGCATTTTAAACACTGTGACAACGTCTATGGACCGTGTCTGATAGCGTTGACTCCCGCAGAATTAAAAAAGTTCAAAACTGTTGCATTCGCTTTATATTTGGAATTAGACGTAGACACAGAGTATCTCATAAACTCGAGAACCTATTATTGCTCAATATGAACAATAGGCAAAAATTACATTCTACCCGTTTTTATTATAAAATTATGAAATATCGTTCTTCCCCATATTTATATAACAAAATTACATTTTGAACCGATATACAAAATTGAAATTTGCATAGAAATACTTTAACCGTTCCTAGACACAAAACTGCATACTTTAAGAGATGTTTTTTGTATATTATAGTCGCATCTATGAATTCGCTATCGAGAAATCTAGTTACATTGTCTTGTAATACTTTCTCCCTCTATCTTCTTTTCTTTCTCTCTGTCCCCCTCTCTACCTTTACTTTTGTGCATGTCTTTCCTCCTAAACTCACAAGGCGTCTATTCGAATTTATAATCAATTTATATTTAAGGCTACCTTAATGTTCAGTAGATATAATTATTCTATTTAGCTATCAGCTATTATTAGGTGAATTTCGTTATTTATTTTCTATATATTTCTATCTTGTTTCTATTTTATATACAGCAGAAATCTGAAATGTTGGCCTTTATTTGCTATAAGTTTAGTGTATATGAACTTTTATACTATAGCTTCTGACTACAAATTGTATATTATAGCAAATAATAAAGAATATTATTATTATTATTATTTTTACTAATAATAATTAATTGACGCAAGTTGAACTGGCTGATATTCGACGAAAAGCTGGAAGGTAACTCCATCGCCAAGAGATTACTCTAGAAATCGAAAATGTTATGCTAGGAGTAGAAAAGAGTAAACACTGATAACCAAGGTGTTTTAACGAACACTGGACCCAAAAACTCAAAGATCAATTCGTTAGCTTCCTGTGTTTTTATGCACGTTCTTTACCAGCCGAAAGACCAAGGCTGCATAAAATTTACCAGAAAGCCTCTACCAGGTGGCTAATCTGCACTATGAATACAATTCTTAAAAATAATCTGATGGAATCTGATAGCATAAACGAAATACATCTTGCATTATATTCGGCGATTGCAACTGTTCTGTCGACAAGCGGTGAGGACTCTCAGTCACCTTGGAGTGTACAACAATCGAAAAAACCACCGGTTACAGAACCCTGGAGAAAAAGACTCGAGGAAGAAATCGATAGATTACGGGCTGATTCTGATTTAATCTTTGAATACTTTACGGGTATAGATCAAAAAGAGTCACTAAGAAAATCGATCGGATAAAGCAAAAATTAATAATAAATACTTCTACCACTAATGAAAATACCTTCCTAAATAATTTTCGAGATTAATTGAGGCAAAAATCTAAAGCGAAAGGTGCTCGACTTCCAAGGTATAATGAAAAGTGTTACAGAAAACAGCAAATCTGAGATTTCCAGAGGAATGGAAAGAAATTCTACCGATCGCTCTGCTCCCTCTGATACTAACGACAACCCAGTTACAAATAACCATGAATTTAAGGAATTCTGCAGCGCGATATGGGATGAAATAGTATATGGCAACGTAAATGGAAGTGATCCTGGAATCTACAAATCTACAGCGAACATATCTCTGTCCAAGATATTCAAATAGCTCAGAAAAAAGCTGGCAACTGGACCAAACCACATTAACAATTATTGGCTCAAGCGATCCCCACGCAGGAGCATTCTCTAAAGCAATGGTGGACCTACGGTCACTCACTGAACATCGTACTTCCAGAAAAAAACATGCCTAATATTCAAAAAGAAAACACGGACGTCCCTAAAAATTATAGGCCGATAACCTGTCTATCGGTAGATTTTAATAAGCTATACTGACACTGTGAGAACAATACCATCTTCCCAGTAGAACAGAAGATATACGCGGCTCACTGGGGTGCAAAGAACGACTAGCAATTGATGATGTAATCACGAAGTATGCATATAAGAAAAAACGTAGTCTGAATACTTGCTATATCAACTATTCATAGGCCTTCAACTCTATTCCACACAACTGGCTCTTGAAGATATTGCATATATATAAAATCAGCCGAGCTGTGATACATCTTTTATCTCATCTAATGAAAACATGGAAGACCACGCTCAAAATTAATTCAATTGCTGTTGAGGACGTAACTACACAGCGGGGGATTTTTCAGGGCGATTCCTTGAGTTCTGTCTGATTTTGTCTCGCCTTAAACCCACTATGCACCCTACTGAACAATAAAAAAATTGGATACAAGCTTCGGTTGACCGAGAGGGTCAAATTTTGTCACCTTCTATATATTGACGATCTCAAATTATTCTCAGAATCTAAGCAACAGCTCGAATCCTTAGTTCAAATACCGAAAATCTTTAGCAGGGATGTAAAAATGAGTTTTGCGTTAAACAAATGCGCGACGATACCATTGCTAATATTCCTTACCTCTCAGAAGAACAAACTTATAAATATTTGGGAATCCATTAAAGCAAGGTTATCTGTCACACCAAAATAAAAACAAAGTTCAAGAAACAATCTTTTATCTTACTATACTCCTGAACTTCAAGATTAACTCCAAATATATGTTTAAAAGTCATTAACGCGTGGCCTCCACTGGTGTTGTATACTTTTTGGGATAATTAAATGGAGCAATACTGACCTTGAAAAACTGGCTAGGTTAACGCGCGTGAAGCTCACTAACTTCTCATTTCATCACCCAAATTCAGCAATTGGACGCCTCTATATGTCGCTAATGAAAGTAGGACGAGGACTTTTTAATATAATGCAACTCTGTAAGTCGCAAGTTAGCAAAATGCGTCAGTATTTTCATGGACACCACCATCCTAAAATATCAAAAATCATGGAGGCAGATAAAGGCTTCACATCACTCGACCTAAATAATCATAATGAAAACATGCATCTAGTAACCAATGCAGAAGGGAGAACCCAATGGCTGGACAAAAGTCTACAAGGCAGAATAATAATAATGAAATTCTTCCATCGAAAGAAGCTACGCTAGCACTGCGTAGATTAATCTGTTTATCTGATAATTGTTCAGCTTTACAACTCAGAGTAGACAATCTTGAAGAGGTAACAACAGTAGCGGAAATAAAGAATACTTGAAATAAGGAGTTTTATAGTAGATATGCATCTGTACTAGAATTAGTGGGAAGTGAATCTGTGAAACAGCCTACGCAGAAACAGACGGCTTCTTGGTTATCATTCAGGACGAAGTAATAGCAACACCGAATTACAAAAAATAATTCGAAAAACTCCACATAGATAACGATAAATGCCGAATGTGCAATCAATCTTCAGAAACCATGAAGCATATTGTAGTAGGATATGAAACTCTAGCGCCAAAAAATACATGAAAAGGCATATTCTGAGAGCCAACGTTGAACATAAAAAGTTAGCAATTCGAGGCAACCTACTAGAAAAGGAAAAACAGTTTTATCCCTTATACTGGAATACTACCAATTTAACTGACAAATCACCCTTCCGATCACAACTTCAAAAAAAGCAAAATGCAAAAAATATTTTCATTTATCGGGAAAGATACTTATTTTGAAGGCTGCACATGTAATCGGTTGCATTAGAAACTTGCATCGCTTGCATTAGAAACTTTCATAATAGTAAGGAAAACTTTTTAAATACTTAAAGTTAAATTTTACTTGTTGTTAACCCTATTGGAAGGAAAAACAAAAAAGTAAGGTCGCTTTTTCTCTGCAGGATATCATAGATGTGGCACTAAAAAGTGAGTATTAAAAAAATATCCATTCTTTAAATTGTTTATTTATTAAGTCAGATAAACAGTATTAAAAAACTTAAATATTATGTAGGTATATCTCGCGCATAAAAAAACAATTTATTCAAAAACATAAATTTTATGAAACCAATAAATATTCACTCTTTAATTTGAATATAACTCTTCTTGAAACACGGAAAACCATTTCACATATATTTAAAAGGTGCCAAGCCTCTTTCTCGCTATTATATTATAGTAACTTATTGCTTCAAGAAGCAATATTGTTACTGTTAACAAAAACAAAGAAAGACGAAAATGTCATATATCAAACTTAAAGTGGCCATCTGACATAAGAAGTAGTAATTGCTTTAAATCTAACCAAGTCACAAAAAAATGATAAAATGTTCTTTGCGATATATTATTTATTTTCTTTATAAATACTAATAGACTGGAAGGTACCGTCAAAAAGTATCGCCAAATTTTTCCAAAGCTACTTTTTGTATCGATGAACAGACTAATGTTACTGAAAAATGAAATAACGGTCAGTCGTCATACCAACACTGCCAAACGTGGTAGGGCAATTACGAATAAGCAAAAGAATTATTGTAATGTGCTAATTTCATCAAAGCTGAAATGTTTTATAAATATTGTTAAGTTAATATAATGTCTAAACATTAGCCTGAGTGGCATCTGTTGCATTGCACCATAATGCCACATGTCTTAAAAATGTAAGTGAGCAATTTCACCAAAATTCAAATTTGGTTCCCTGATGCTTTAAACAATTTAACACGGTAAAATGAAAGTCAGCTGGCAATCTAATGCTGCGAAGTTCACCACTAATGTCATCGAACATGCAGCGTTGCGCTCCTTGTGCTCCTCTTTTCATGTCCGAACACCATATTTTAACCCGTTGGGGGTGATCTTCGAAGCATGAAATTGTAATACTAGTTATCATTTTTACCTAATATTGTCTTTGAATATTTTTGCAAATTACTTAAAATATATGCAATATTACTAAAAAAACTGGAAAACCCTGGACCGGAGTTTTTTTTGAAATTCGTATTTTTTGACATTCGGCGAGTTCAAGTTTGGTAAAAGTACCTACGTCGAGGTAAAAAAGTGTTAGTGGGCTGTTCATAGAGGACACATAGGAACGACGGATATTAAAAAAATATTTCGGTTGAGTTCGCGACGGTACATTTTTACAGGTTCTTTTTTTATTTAAAGTCCAAAAACCTTGGACAATAAAAAAGAGGTTCAGAGGCATTTTGCGGGGGCGAATTACGAGCATTTTAGACGAGCTGACACAAAAATGCCGAAAAAGATGTCGATTAAAAAAACTGTATTTGTCAATATGTTTTTCAAAGTTTTCACTGATTTTTTTAAAACACTGTCTCCAAGCCTGGATAGTTTAGGAGCCCGACTATACCAACAGAAGCGCCAATAGCTGTTTTTAAGCATTGTTTCACGTTGGGCCCTGTATTTTCTAATTGATTGATTTTAAACCAATTAAGTAGTCCATTGATCGTTATAAACTAAAGCCCTATCGATTTTGGAAAAAAAATTAAATATAGCGTACACGAAATCTTTATGACCGGCCTTTAGTCTTCGTACTATCGTACATCTGAAAGAAAAACGATTGGGCACATAAAAAGTTTAATCTTTGGGCTAATAGACATAATTTAAAATTTTTTGGCTGGCATCAAGTTGAGCACTTTGACAGGGCGGACGTTTTAACACACAGTGATCATAAATGTGCTAATATATCTTCGAATGCTTTAAGGGGCGGTGTGCATAAAAAAATAGAATTAATCTCAGTGATCCTGCCTATATTTTGTAGAGATCTAGCAATTATTTCATGATTTAAATTAACACATATTAATTAAAATAAATAATAGGGGAGTGCCACAATACATCGGGGATGCTTTCTTTGGTATACGGGGGATTCAAACTAGTCTTATTTTTTACTTTATACAGTATACTCGATACCTATTTAAGGTAAAGTATTTGTATAAGCAGCCAACGTATTGAACAAGGCAACTAACGTGCTTGACGGACATTTTAGATCATTATATAACCTCAACAATAAGTGTACAGGGCTTAAATTTTGGTGAAATCAACACCTTTAATTTTTTTTTGAGTAGTCTGCGTTATCGGCGACAATAATTTAATAAGTTATATAAAAAACAGCTTTAATGAAATATTATAAACTGTCGCTACCCCCGGGTTGTAAAACCTAAAGTAATTTTCACGAGTAATATCACAAGAAGTTAAATTATTTCCGGATATTTTTACGAGCTCATGAATATTTTGATAATTATCCCGAGTCGAATATTCTTTGCACAATATCGTGAAGAGCTGATTGCATTGATCGCTCTCCCCTATATGCGTGATGATTAGCGTGAAATAACAAGACTACTAGTGCTCCCTTCATTAGTTGCTTTTCAACAATCCTTTCCATTACCTTCAGTATGAAGGATGTCAGGCTTATCGACTTAAAAAAAGATTTAACGGTCGTATCGTGTTTCCTTCCTGGTTGACCTGAATTTGACTCAAGTGGACCTGCATGCCTCGGGAACTTACCCAAGGGCAAGACCTGCTTTATATATTTCCTTAATAAAGGGCGTCACTCTCTTGAGGCCCCTTTGCAATAGAGCTGGAAAGATGTCATCCGGCTCTAGAGCCTCCTTATAAGGACTGAAGTCATTGATGGCCCAGGTTACGCGATCATCAGTGATTACTGTAGTGGTCATATTTCAGTTAGCTTGGGGCAGCTCTGTCATCCCTAGTTGGGCGTCAGCGTTATCTGCTTCTGGAAAAGTGAACTTCAAGCAGGTATCATCCTGACTCTTAACTTGGCAAAGGTCTGGTGCCATCCTTTTTACAAACAAAACCTACCATACCTCCATTATCAACGCAACGAATTCTGAAATGCCTCGATGCCTCTGGATAAATTTCAAAACATTAATGAACTCAGATTGGTGCTGCTAGCGTATTTGTATGTAGGATATTTTGTTAATGTAAAAGTAGTAAGCAGTAAGTAAAATAGGGAAAGTCAAGCAAGCTAACATTACAACTTATTGACCTGCTAAGCTTTAAAAAAACATACCTAAATACAAACCATAAGCATCAATTTGGAACAACCAGTATTATTTAAAAAAAAAAAAATCTCTTGACGACTTCAAACGCTAGAGGAGCCAAATACGGGACCGATTTTGTATATTAAATTTCTTATTTATATAAACGGACTGACTTATGCTTTATCTATGACATTAACTTGCAAAGTATTTGAGTTTGAAAGTTTTGCTTCCAGTAACAACAACATTGATTTCAACTTATTGTAGTTACATGGAAATATTATTTTAAGGCTTATCATAGTTATCATATATTCTTTAATATGACATAAACTTTAAGTTACTACATGTGGTAGAAAATGGCCTTTTTTAGCTTTTATTTAATTATTTTATACGTACCTTAAGTACACAAGTGCATAATTAGCGATAGAGAACAGATTTGAGAGCTATATTTTTTTAATAAAGATTGTAGTGCCGCAAAAACACTCTTATAATATTTAACATAGCTCATTATTTCATATATGTATGATTTGTTTTTACTGCATTTGGTTAAATAATATAATCGTCTCCTTCGAAGAAAAAAAAAATGGTGTTTTGTAGTAAACAGAATATTATACACACAAAAACAAACATTTTTTTATTTTAAAATGAATCGTTTTGAGAATCGTGTTGTGTGAAATTTTCATTCAAATACATTCCTGAGAATACTAATTTACAGTACAACTCGTAACAACTGTAAATTTCATAATGTTCAAAAATAATTGTAAATCTTTTAAGGATTCAAAAATCTTAATATATTATAAAAATGAAATTATTACTATAATGATTAATCAGATTTATTTTATTAATTGCGTTTTTTTGTGCCTAATTACTTCGACGTCATTTTATCTGCCAAAATGAAGTTTGACTTGAGAAGTTTGGGGCACCTCTAGATACCGCTTTAATACTGTAACAAGCTATTTCCGGCCGTAAATGAATCCGGAAAGTAGTTATTTACCCAACAATATAAAATAAAATATTAAAAAGGACACAATCCTTAAAGAATACGAAATAAACTCGTACTTGTTGCTTCTGATTCAAAGTGCAGTAAAAAAAATTGCTGACTTCGCGCGTTTTCATTTTATCGATATCGTCCTGGCTGGGAAAGCAACTTTTTAGTTTCTATATAAACTGCTGATTCTTATATTCTCGAAAGGTAAATGTTTTTGTTTGTTTTTGGTTGATACTTGAATATTTTAAGGTATCTTAAGGGGAATCCCAAGCGATTAAAAAATAAAATTATATATTATATAAATTTGCTTCTATGGCATAAATAAATATCAATCGGTATTCCTAAACTTTCCTGAATTTAGAATATTTAAGAAAAAACTTTAAGAAAAAAATGTCAAAATGTTCCTGGGAGATTGTAAAAAAAATATTGATAAAAACATATAATTATCACAGAATATAATAAGGAAAAATAACATATAGTTAATAATATTCTAAGGTTCCTACGAGCGGTTCCTACAATGTTGCCATGGCATTATATTATAACATATACATTATAACGTGTTGATGTTTGAGGTACCTGTATTGGGGTTTTATTCATAAGAAAGAGACGCAAGATGACAAAGTTTATTTGCACTGCATGCTAGTCGAAAATAATATGATTTTTTTTTAAATATTTGACAAGAAATTTACATTGAATTTTGGAAATGATCTGATAATTCCATCTTAATTTTAATGTTTCCTTTGTGATTTTTTCATTTCATTTTTTCAAAAGTGGTTTTGGGCATGTCTTTATAATTTTGTTGTTTCGTGAGAAATGAACAGTGATTTTGCGAGTAAGAGATTTCTCTCCCTAAAATACTATAGTTGGCGCATTACCTTTCTGGAATGACGTCATTTTTGGTTATTTTTGTTTGATTTATGTTAACTGACAGTGACAAAAACATTTTGAAAAAACTCATTGTCGTTTCTTTACAACAGTCAATGCCGGTTTTGGTTATGTGTCTTTCAGAATATATTCGTCAAAATTGACATTGATTTGTTGTGATTCTTTTTAAACTTTTGCAAGATGCCGCGAAGATATAATCAGCAATCACAGCTAATAGTTTTAAATATCTTGGCTTTTTTTCAATTGGAAAAAGAGCAAGCTAAAAATGGAATCCTTCCGCAAACTGATAATATAATTGAACGAGCTTCAAATGCAACAAAACTTAGCCATACAACAATCATAAATATTAAGAAAAGAGGAATAACGAACCATGAATCCTTTACCTCCAGAATGTCTCAAAAGCAAAAAGAGGTAAAAACAAAAATTACAGATTACTTAAAGAACAAAATAAGAGATACGATCTACTGCATGTATGCGAAAAATGAATATATTACAATGCAGACTTTGCTTAAAAAACTAAAAGAGATAAATGAATATTTTAATTTTTCCATCACCTCGCTAAGAAAATACGTAAAAAGTATTGGTTTTAAGTGGAAGAAATCAAATAATAGAAAATACCTGATGGATTTGCCCCACATCGTCCACAAGAGAATCAATTTCTTGAGGGAATATGTCAAAAATCAAAATCTAGGACAAGATGCTTATACCACCGTATTTATTGATGAGACTTGGATTTTTAGTAAAGGTTCGTTTAGAAACAGCTGGCAGGATAACACTATGTCTACAAGTTCTAAAAAAGCTAGTGAAGGTCATCGATATATTGTAGTTAACGCTGGATCAAAGGAAGGATTTATTAAGGGGGCCAGTTTAATATTTAAAAGTGGACTAAAAAGCGGAGATTATCATGACAATATGAACAAGCAAAATTTTGAAAATTGGTTTAAAAATCAGCTGGTACCAAATCTTCCTCCAAAAAGTTTGATAGTGATGGACAACGCAAGCTATCATTCCGGCCTTTTAGAGGATATTCCAAGAAAATCATGGACAAAGCAGAGATTGATTGGATGGTTAAAAGAAAAGAACATTGACTTCCCAGAGAGGGCCATGAAGGATGAAATATGGAGCATTGTAGAAAAAAATTGTAACATTGAAAAAACATTCTACCTTGACGAATATGTGAAACCTTTGGGCCACAAAATACTAAGACTTCTTCCATACCATTGTCAATTTAATGCTATTGAAATGGTATGGTCTGAGTGCAAGAGGAAATACGACCAATACATTGCTAGTCTGAAGGGGACACCATCGGAAGTTTTGGCCATGTGGGAAAAAGCGATAAATGAAGTATCTTCAGAGCATTGGAAAAATTATGTCAGCCACACAGAAAGGGTAATCCAAGAAGCTTGGAAGACAATACAGATATGTGATGCTTCAGACATTGCGCCACTTGTAATTAGTACCGACGAAGACAGCAGTGACGATGAAGAATTTAGTTCTGATTCTGAAGACAGTGAAGGGGAGTAGTTTTTATTTTTAAAGTTAGTTAGTTATACATTAATTTCTCTCTTTTAGTTTTTAAAGCAAAGTCTGCATTGTAACATATTCATTTTTAGCATACACGCAATAGATCATATCTCTTATTTTGTTCTTTATGTAATCTGTGATTTTTGTTTTTGCCTCTTTTTGTTTTTGAAACATTCTGGAGGTAAAGGATTCATCGTTCGTTATTCCCCTTTTCTTAATATTTTTTCAGTATTGTCTGTAATTGAGAATTAAAATAATTTTGATGAAAATGGGTAACTGGCGTCAATTTATTACATTGCAAACAAAGAATAAGACTAAGATGAAAGAATTTATATTAGTAAAGTCTTATTTGCAAAATAATTTTAGTTTTTGAAGTTATAATAGTTATTTTTGTATTAAGTGTGCAAAATGAGGGTTTTTTTATGGCAATGAGAGTGTTAATTTTTTGCCAGCCATTTTCGACAAGTTGCAGCGCTTTCTGTTCAGAAAATGCCAATTTTAAATTCGCTTTAGCCAGTGCTGAACGCACCCCTCCTATCTACATCACTGCATACGTTTAGGTTAGGAATCATCGCTGAAATATAAATAATATAAGAAATACGTTATTTGAAACCAGCGTGACGTCATTCCAGAAAGGTAATGCGCCAACTATACTCTCCCTTCTCCTTACCAGGCGACGCCGACGTGAGGTGCATTCATGCACATATAATCGCTCACGGCCATTCTATGCAGGCACATCCGTTAATGAAATAGATGGGTAATAGACTCGGCAATAGAGTTCATCTTAAAAAAATAATTTTTAGTTACCCCAACGGGGTAAGTTTTAAAATTTGTGGTTCTTTTACCGTATCATTTCTCTAAAAGTTGAGGTTTGGGAGATTAGATATTGAGTTTTTTTAGAAGGTCCCGTGTTCTTTAGAATGGGAATATTACTCAAAACGTTATATTTGCATCATAAATCAATTAATGAAAGAAATATTTTAAAGTAACCACGTCATGAGTCTGCGTACTTTCCTTGAAATTGGGCATTCCTTACTATAATTTGGTTAAAAATTAAAATATTGTATTTATATGGAGGTTGTTATTCCTATACCGCTCTTCGCTTGTTTTAATGAATAATTATTGTAACCACTCATGAACTCAATTTTAGTTTGATCTATACATATAATCGCTCGCGACAATTTTATGTTGGCACCTGGATTAATGAAATACATGGATAATAGAGGGGGTTTAAAAAAATAATTTTTAATTTGCTCAACGTGATAAGTTTCAAAATCTATGGTTCATCTAGCGTATCATTTCTCTAAAAAACTGATGTTTGTGAGATTAGATCTTGAGTTTGCTAAAATTGCTTAAGGATTGCATGTTAAGAAATTATTTTTTTGAATGGAAAGTTCCATGTTCTTTAGAATGATAAAGAGTATCGCTCAAAAAGTTCTATTTGCATCATAAATCAATATATTAAAGAAATATTCAAGTAACCACGTCTTGAGTCTGCGCACTTGCCTTGAAATTGAGCATGCCTTGCCATACCTACTATAAAATGAATAAATTTATTGTAGTTATTTGTTATTTCTCTATCGCTCTTCGCTTGTTTTAGTAACTAATTACCCAGGGCTCACCACGAGCAGGTGGCTGTACGATGTCCCGCCCTTCAACTTATATTTATAGACATTTATTCTATTCAAACTTGTATTCATGTTTTTTTTTAATTTCGGGATTGTTTTTCTATCTAAAAGTCCAGCTTTAACAAAGTCATCTCCAGAAAGAGCATTACAGATTTCTCCGAACACTAAGGTAACTTCTAATGCAACTTTACTCAAAGTTACCTACTGTTGGTAAATTACGATAATTTAAATACCTTTAAAATATTGTAATTTTTCAGCAATAAGCAACCATTACCTTAGAATTTTTTTCTAAATATGTTGATAAACATATAAACCGCCAAAGTTTCTGGCATAAAATTTTTAATTTGCGAATTGTCACTTACCTCGTAAATGGCGACCTAGTTGATCCTTAAAAAATATTACTAAAAACTATTTATCCAATTTACCTCATATTTAGAACACAAATCAAAGATTACATAGGAATCAGCTGGTAAAATTTAGTACGAACCCAAGATGGTGTAACAAAATGACGACTTAATAAATTTTTATGCAAGACTTAATTGTGGTATTGAAATGAATTGGTAAATTTCTGGTACCATTTCAAGATGGCGGAACAAAATGGAGACCAAATAATATTTATTTTCACGTTTTAGCATCCCTAGGTCCCAAAAATATGTTTATTTAATCCCGTCGGTCCGTCTGTCTGTTTGTATGTTTACCTAAAAATGGGTCCAAAAATTAGATGTTACACAGAAAAGAACTGGTAGTATTTTAATACGAATCCAAAATAGCAAAACAAAATAGTGGCCTAAAAAATTGTTTTAAAAAACAGCTTGGAAAACAGCCTATTTTAATTAGTTTTAAAATTTGTGAAAGCATTAATTATAACAGAGAAATACTTTGGTAAAATTGTGGTACGAATTCAAGATGAAGAAACAAAATGGAGGCCAAGTAAGCCGTTTTAAATTTTTGAGAAAAATTAAATTTGATTTAGGGCTAAACTGGTTCGAATTCAACATGAGGGAATAAAATGGCGGTCTAAAAAAAATCAGTGTAAAAACCACTTATTCGATTTATTTTTAATAACGTCCAAAAATCCAGTGTGGTATAGGTGGAAACTGGTAAAACATTGGTACCAATCCAATACGGTGGAATAAAATGGTGCCCAATAAAAATATTTGAAAATACAGTACAAATGTATTATTAAATAACTATATGCCGAATTAAACTGAGTCACACTTCACTATTCCTAATAAAAGGACAAATTCGTTACAAATCATCCAGTCCCTTCTAAAGTGATGAAAAAAAAAATAGTTTCGCAGCCCATCCTAAGAAGTTTTTCATTGAAATATTAACTGAAAGTTTGCCGACTTGCTATAAGCGGTAAAATTGTTGCAAAATCACGATATTCTAAATGTATTTAAAATTTCTTAATGAATTTTGATGCTTTGGCTTTTATAATTTCATTTCTTGAAGTAACTGCAATGACACTGATTGCTATATTGATTATTTTTTAAATGATGTTAGAGATAGTCGCAGTGTGGCAAGAGGCCAAAGAGTCTGCATGTTAAAACTGACCGTTGATACAATCCAGAAGGCTGTAATATGTGCTTGATAGCAGAATTAAATATTTTAACATTTTTCTCACACTCAAAGGTGGTTCTACCAGTATAAAATAATTCCAAAATTAACAAAAACAAAATAAAGATGGATGGTTGAGCTGGTCAAGTGTGGGGCTTGACATCCAGCCACCTCCTCATAGCAGTCTCTGGATAGTTGTTACTTAAAACAATTAGATACATACATATAATTGGCAACTTAAAACAAAAATAATATTTCAATGTTTATCCAAATATTAGTACAAAATGCTTAATTTTAAGACAAATCGCAAGACTTCAAAATTACTCTTGAATATTTTTTTAATATATTAATTTACGATTCAAATAGTATTCTTTAAGTGATAAACCATATATCATTATAAAAAAGCACACGTTTGATATTTGTTCGAAAAAATCGACTTTTTTTCAACATGAGAACTTTAAGCTACTTGCTCAGACTCAAGTTCTATTCTCCAAAACCTCAGCTATTTCTTGAGAACCTTTGCTTGCTCGTAGATATGTATCTGATTCTTCTGTCGTATCCATTTCTAGGTCTTCCTGGACCTCTTGGCTAGTATTTTGGTAGGGGAGGTCCTGTCCACTCTCTAGATTGACTCCTCCTTTAGTTATCGAATTTGTTAAATCTTGGAAGTTATTGTAATCCTGCCTTTTTCTTAGCCATTATCGATAGTTAGAAAGAAAGTTTGCCTTTAGCCTTACGCTCTTTCCATGATCTCGCTTAATTCAAGGATCAATAGGTAGGATGTTTCGTAGAATGAAGGGTGCATCCCGTTTTCAAAGCGATCCTTTTATTGGGAATGAAGAACTTTTCGCATGGAATGGAAAAAATACCGTTTACAGGTATAATTATGTCCATCCGGTGGAACACTGTATATGATCCGTAAAATGTAATATAATTGTAATTATAGAAGGTTTTTAAGTACCAAAAATTTCAACTAATATAGAGTACATTCCAATTGACCAGTTCTTATGTTTATGCAAACAAGTCGTGGATAAAATAATCTGAGGCCTATTATAATACCTTTATATAGTCTGACGTATTGGTTGGTGCTACAAAATAATTTGTCATATTGAAAATTTCGAAACCCCATTTGTGAGATATGTCTGGTAAAAAAACATTGATTAATTTTTGAGAAAACCACAAAAAAATCTTTGTTGCATATGTCAATAACTTTTCCAATTTGCAAATTATAGATTTGACATTTTGTGCAAATTAAGCCTATGCAATTCTAAATAAGGGTCTAGAAGTTCGTAGTCGTGACTTTATTTGTTAACGAGTTATGAATATTTCTTTATCTCTAGATAGAAAGCTGATGTTGGAATATACAACTGAACATATGATTTGTTCAATAACTTTTAAATATATACATCAACACCAGGGACTCCTGAATTTTTAAGCCGGAAAATGTAACTTCTCCTGACCGAATTTCTTTAACACCCTTATAGCACAATATATAACGTAAAAAATCAAACGCTAGTGTAATGCTTGACAAGACATATTTATTATTCAAATTACACTCATCTGGTATACTTACAGAATTCGGTATGAAAAAGAAAAAAAAAATAGGCAGGATCCATGTAATTTATTCTACTTTTTTATACATATCCATTTTAATCGCCCTGGGAGGTGATATTTGCATCTTTCTGGACCTTCGTCGGATCCGGTTAAAGTGGCACGGCCCACCACAAAAATGAGAAACTTTCTTGACAAATTTAAATAGCCAAAGACGGATCATTTTATCTGCTCAATTGTTTTTGTCTCAGGTGGTACAGATTTGCCGATACGAGGGCTCGAACTCCGGAAAAAAAATCATGAGCGCTGAATTTCAAAAGTTTCCTAAATTCACCCTTAATACAGCTCTAGCTGGATTTTGCATCGAATTTTCTATGAAATGTAGGCGCTTAATCAACAAGTTTACTTTTTGCAAAGCTATAAACAACCCGCTTGACTAGAGCGCTCAAAAATAAGTTTCTTGCTTCGCGAGCCACGCTATTATCTACTCCCACCTCGCAAACGAATTCTTGGATCGTCGCTCTCGAAAACATACCTCCTTTTTAACAGTTTTTAGTAATTTTATTCCAAGACTTAAAATTTCAAAAACAGTATTTCTTTGAAAATATTAACATGGCTTTTAGGAAGTGCACCGCGACAAAAAAAGTATTTTTTTTAAAATTGAATAACCTATATTTAATTTATATATATATATATTTATTTATTTATCTTTATTTTAGCCGTTAACATTTTTAAATTTTAAAATGGTACAGTTATTAATTATATTGTAATAATTTATATAAAACATGACCACGAGTTTCATTAAATGATATCTTTTACGTGTCGATAAAATACAGTTAACCAAATAAGCCCTTACTTTAAAAGCTTTTTAGTGCCTTTTAAAGATGAAACTAGTATCGTATTTGTCTAGGAGGTCCAGCCCCCTGGAGGCTTGATATATTAAGAAAACGTATAATCAACACGGACATATGATAATATTCTCTTAGATTTTTTATTGTTACCGGGATCGGGAACAAATATGTAAGCTTGAGATTTGAGCGTCTTTTTTAGTCAGCAAATAATGAGAATTTTAATAACAACAAAAAGTATGAGCTTGGACCTCTCCCCCTTACAAAATTCTAAGTACGCCACTAGATGAGAGTGCCTTAAAAGAACGTTTACAAATTATCATTCTTTTTATAAGTATACTGGTGACGCAATAAATAATATCCTAAAATCACCTTATTGAAAACCTTGCCTAATTATTATATGCACACCCTAACTTTCATTTGGGTGACATCTAAATAAAACTGGTGTCATTTGGTTTATTAACGATTTTGTAACCTACAGATAAATTGAGGACTTTTTAAAGATGTATTTAAATATTTTAGGTTATTTCATTAAATAAAACACACTTTCTATCTTAGCGCTTTTACTAAAACTCAAAATGATTTTTGAAATTCCCCAGAAAAAAATACGTCGAATGGATATCTTGATTTTTAGCCTAAAAAAAGGGGGGGGGCCTGCACTTTATATTGGATGAGCCCATACATAATTATACCTATACAATGACATTTTAACAAAATACTTTCTAATATAAAATTAAAAACTATCTTTAAAATATATAAACCATTCGCAAAAAAATAGTCCATATATGGCAGATCTACGCTTAGAACAGTAAATGTTAAAGCTGGCTGCAAGGATGCAACTCACCGATCATCATAAACAAACTCCGAATCCAGTGTATTGCAGTATAGCAGAAATGCCAATGTGCAGCAAAACAAACTCCCGTAATCCATTTTCAGATAGCAGTCGGTCCACTTAACATTTCGCAACATCATAAAACCCTAACAAAAAAAAACTAGGAAAAAATTTAGACTTGTTGCTTATTAAACGACGTTGGAAAGTACGTTAAATCTGTGCGAACTTCACTCATTTCTCTTTATTTCCTTTTATTCCACGCGGAAGAGCATCAGCGCGGAAGTTTTTATGTATGATGCCGTCGACGCCAGCCAGAAAATCTCGGAAAACGAACAAGTGTTTTTGCGTCCAGCTGGAGCTTAATGATAAGGAAGTTGGAATGACCTTAAAATGATTCGGAGATAATTAATCTTTGTCATATGACTTAGCTTCGCTAGGTCAATTCGTCGGTTATATGAGTTGTCTTGTTACGATAATTACGCAGCGGTATGTACCAGACATCCGATAATGCCCGCATTAAAACAACAGGAAAACTGACGATCGTAAGCCTACGACAGGCCGTTATATATTCGCAGCCTCATTCATTGCGCGCCCGAAACTGACTGTAAGGACACAATCGACCCCTCTACACGCGAATTCCCCCGCCCCCTTAGGACGCGCGCAACCGGGATGAGGGGGTTTAACAGTCCCCCTCGATTCTTCTCCAGACACTACAGGTGGTGGTACAGAATACAATGCCGTGAAGTCAAGTTTTCTTCTTGTGTGACCGATTTTCCGACACGTCAAATGCGTTAGGCATCAGCCGTCGGATTAAAAAGAAACAGCAGGATAAAGGTCCGTCTGGCACGTGTATAAATGCCTACCATTTATTGCAATTTTTTCAGTTGTACAATTTTTTTATTTTGGAGAGCCGATTTAAAATAATTTAGTCTGTAGAAATAATTTATATATAAGAGACTTTTATTAAAAAATTGTTCAAGCTATCCCTGTAGGACCTAATTTACTGTACGGATACATGATTCAGCCAAACAAACAATTTCGAAGGAAATATATTCCTTTACAAAGCAAGAAAAGAAAATAGTTTTGTTAACGGTATCATATCATGCAACGTATTATCTACAATATCATGCACAAAATCACACCAGAGTCACCAACGTAGCAAAATCAAACATTTGTGGTTGTTACCAAGAGAAAAAATTTTCGCCCGACTAGATGCTTTATTACCTCAGAGCAGCATAAAGCCACTTTACTGATTAAAAAAACAATATTGTCAATACAGATAAAACTAAATAGTAATTCTAGGTACATGTAATCTTTGGAAAATTAACCAGAGGTAAGATATTTAAATAATCATTCATAGGGGGTCTAAGTTTACAATTTATGAGAATTGATTTTTGCTAATAATTTCTTCTGTACAAATACTGGATCAGAAAGTATACTAGAAAATGACAATAGGGGGATATTTTTACTCAGGTTTGTCATGGTGTTATGTGTTTCAGGGTATTTAGTTTAGCTTTGGATCTCTTATGGTTTTGCTTTCCCTCAGGAAGTTAGCAGGTAATCAATGGAGAACAGTTCTCGTCTGTCTGGTATGTTTGTCTGGTTGATGTTTCTGTTCTGCGAGAAACCAGGAAGGAGATTGGTCATACGACTGACACTACCAAGTAAGTTTTATTTACAATATTTTATCCCAAACTTGTTCTGTGCAGAAGCAAAATATTTTATGTTTAGTTGCACAAGTAAGAGTTGTATTGCTTATCATAAGTGTGCATCAAATTTGACAATTATGTCTGTAGTTGTCCTCGAGGGGTAAACCGCTGAGGAATTAAAGTGTACAAATTCTGGGAAATGCTGGGAATTGCAAAGAAATTAGAGTGCAGTACTAGGAATTAGTAGGCATTACTAGGAATTAGTGGGCAATACTCGGCATTGGTAAGGAATTAGTGGGCACTACTAGGAATTTTTGGAAATAAGTAGGCATTACTATGGGAATTTCGGCCATATTACGTCTTGCGTTGTTGTTAGCACGCAATAAACTATTTATCTTAGGATATACAAATTAGAATCGGCTGTTTTGAGAAGAATACTTTCATGAAAAGCGATTGTGACTTGTAAATGCTAAATCTAGTGATTAAAAAGAGAGTAAAACAAAAAAAGACCTCGGTAATTAACAAATCGAAACATATTTGTAATTACAGTTGATCTGACAACACCGAGGACAACACCCACTTGAGGATAATGTGTACTTGCCGGTCTTTATCTAACACGCACCTGTAAGAGTACGCATACATGGTTGTTTCGCGGCTTTTTTTGTCGACTGATCCAGATAGCACTGTTCTCCTTATTTATTTTATAATAGAGAAACCAGTACGCAAGGTTACTGATAAATTATAGTTTTGGCGAGTGTCGTGTTTCGTAACGGTTTAAGAATAAAACTCGTCGTGCAGAATTTAAATTTCGGTCGTTATTATTTAAACAGTTTTATCTTCATTAATTAATGACTTTGCCTTTTTCGATGTTTAAGGCTTTACATTTGTTTATTCCAAATTTCATATGGATATCTTTCGAAAAGGTGTATGTCACATCAATAAGCTTTTTTACTAATATCATCTTACAGCTTAATATGATCCATATGCAGAAGGTGCGATATGGTTCGAGAATCGTCTCTATTTGCTTTAATGTTGAAGCCATGTCCTTTATTGTTGAGCAACATGGAGAGGGGGTTCATCGCTAAGCAGAACTAAAAGTGGGCTTAACGAGCCTCCATGATAAATTCCCCCATTGATGTGTGTCTCATTGGTGGTAAGAGATTGATCGCCATTATAGATCATCCGGTTCGTTCTCCACTGGTGCTTGATAGTTGTCAGGAAAGTGATGATCATAGGGTGAATTTGTATATTCCTAGTACGTCTATGAGCCACGAATGTGGAACACCGTCAAACGCCTTTTTACAGTCTATAAAAGTAGTGTATATTTTGCGTTGTTTTTTCTGTGCCTGCTTAAGTATCATAGAGTCGATGATAAGTTGTTCTTTGTATCCTTAATGGTCTCGAATGCATCCATTTTGTTCCTCGGGTATTAGGTTATGACTGTCAACATGATGATAGATACAATTTGCAATGCATCCTGTTAAGATCTTGTTCATGGTGGGCAAACGGGTCATAGGCCTGTACTGGATCGGGTCTTCTGTCCTATTGTTTTTGGGTAGCATAGTTGTAGTAACCAGCATGAGAAATGCGGAGGTTGTTCCCGGATGGTGCATTATTTTGGTAAAATGACGGCCCTAGCTTCATGGAGGACCTCAAATTTCTTATACCAGAAATTTTGAATATGATCAACTCCTGGCGAGTACCAGTTGCTCGTTCCCATAATAAAGCTGCTAACTTTCTCCTTGCTGATAGACTAAAGTTCCATTTGTGGTGTTTGAATCTGATCACGTTGAGATTGTATCCATGTAGCATTTTGGTTATGCTCTTTTGATTTTACCCAGATGTTCGACCAATACTAGGTCAAAGGTTCTTTGCTTGGTAGCATCTTTTCTGTATTGGTTTTGATCTTTGGTTTTATTGATATCCCGAGAGAACTGTCTTTGGTTTGTTTGATCATTAGTTGTAACTCTGCAGACGTTTCGCTTTAGCTTTTAGTTTTTGCTTTAGTTCATCCTGATACTCATCTCGTTTTTGTTGATGGTTGAGATCGGTGGGTTTTGTACCTTTTTAGTGCGCGTTTTAAGTCTGCTGGAGGGGTGTTCATTCTTCCGAAATTCTGTAAGCCTTCCTAGTTCCTGTCTCAAATCATCAATTGTCTTTTCAAGTCTTTTCTGCCATATGGGTAGCTTTGCCTGTTTTTTTTCTGGGAATGCACTTGTTGTTTATGGTATCTAAGGGCGGCGACGGCAGAGCAGTAGATGAGTGTGTGGAGCTTCTCAGGGGTATGAAGTATGATCAAACTAAACTCTGCTAGTATAGTGTTGAAAATCTTGAGGATACTGTGAGTCTCCCGACTAGTTCTAAGTTTCGGGAGCTTAGGTCTTTGAGCTGGATCTAGGCTATTAAACTTAGCAACAACTTTTTGCAGTTCGTTTTATACTGATATTTTTCCATTTTCCTGGGTGTTGTTAGCTCTGTCAATGATGTCTTGTCCTGTAGATTCGACTTCGCCTGTGTTTTCTTCATTTCGTACCTCCTTCTCGGGTATTTTTGTTGTAGGCGGAGCTATGGGCTCAACGCGTTAGTTTTCAAGTTCAAGCTACACTTCTCCTCTAAGTTGTTCCTCCTTATTATCATTATTATTATTATCATTAGTATTATTATTATATCGGGAAAATACCGAGACTCCAACTATGTAACTTAGGTTTTTAGCTACAAGAAAAAAAATAAGAATTGTTGCTATAAAAGTGCACAACTGTTCAGAAATTAGAGGTCAGGATCTCTCCGACAAAAATTCAACTGATTAATAACATCTTGTAAATTCTTGGATAGCTTAATTGCGCGAGGGCAAATATTTTCTTTCTACGGAAATTTTTAATAATGATGCATGCCCCTCCACCGCTGATTGAAATTTATTCACGCTTCGGACTGGAAAATTGGAAAATATATAATTTGTAGGACAATATGAAAATTGAATTCTACGTATTTTGTTTAAACAATCATATAAAATCAGCTGGTCATCTATAAACTGGATAATGACAAAACATGATTATGACAAAAATCATAAAATGCCTAAATAATAACTTTCTATATTTTATAGATTACCAGATGATTTTTTCATGATTGCTAATTTAAATACCTAGAATCCAATTTTAACATTGTCCTACAAAATACATTTTCGTATCGAAAAAATGTTAGCTACACAAGAACTCGTATTAGAAGTTACAAGATGTTCTTAGGTAGTTACATTTTTGCTGGCGGATTATTATACTTATTTAAAAAATGAATTTCGTTATTTATTCCTCAAACTAATCAGTGGAAATTTTGTATGTAATTTATCTTTGTATTTCGACAAGATTTTTAATGCTTAAGTCGATTTCAAAATCCAAAATATTTTCTTACTTTGCTTAAAGTTCTTTTATAACATTTAAATGTATTGAAGCAACCAATAAATGAGTATTTTCAATAAACTTCTGTTTCTTTCGAGTACTTCCTTCCATATATATCTACGAGAGAAACGGTAATAAATAATTATGATTTTTATTATCAACAGTAAACCAAGCAGAACACATTTTTAGTTTTTCTTTAATTTTCGTCTATTAGGCTTCTCTCTAATATCCTAGAAAAATTATTTTATAGTTTAAATGTATAAACTAATAAGGAAAAGTCGAGGCAAAAGTACAACAATAATTTATATAATTACAATTAGTTACTATGAGTCAAATATTAAACTAGCAGGATTTTGGTAAAGCTTTTTTTTTATATTAAAGGTGCATATTGTATGCAAGAATTGAATTATATTTGGTAATAAATTCGTAAGCTATTATAACATAAACCGAAAGACAATTAAACATTATTCTATTTGTCTGGCATGTTACAGTTTCCTTGGGTGACATATGCTAAATAAAACACAACTGTATAATAAGTAACTATTTCAGAATTATATTGCTGTGAATGTTATAGTTTCCGCTACTTTTGTTAGGCATTACGAGGTATTACGAAGAAGGTATTACTGGGAATTTAGGTGCTAGGAATTACTGAGGTATTTCAGAGAATTAGCGGGAATTGGTAGGCATTGGCGGGAATTTACTAACGAATTATGGGCATTAGTAAAAAAACATTAAAGTATTGCCCAAAATGGGCATTGATGTAAACAATTTTGGGTCAGCGGTTTGCTCCTCGGTTGTCCTACCTTTTTGAGGCACTCTGAAGTTGAAAATATTTTTTTTAATTTGCGCGACTTACATATGTATACCATAACAAATACAGTGCGTTTCTTCAAATTTAACTAAAGTAGAAAGAAAACTAATAAGTTACTTTAAGCTTTTACTTATTAACAACGTTTTACAGTGTATCACATTTCACGACCTAATCATCAAGAGATAGTTGCGAGGCGCTCAATTTTGCCCGCTTCCAGTGATGATCGGTTGAATTGATCGGTTTTTGAGGAAAAACCAATTTCTTATTCTCATTTGACAACACAAACCCCTATAAAACCTAGTTTTATTTTTTTTGTTTTATACTGTGTAAGACGTAATGTTTTTTGCAAATTTTTTTTGAATCAATGTAACCTCAGAAAATAATATTGTTGATAAAAATGATTCATTCATTGTTATTCTAAGAAATAAGATAGCAAATTTTTACTTTTACAATTTTTTTATTTTGAAGGGCCGATTTAAAATATCTTAGTCAGTAGAAGCAATTTATATATAAAATATTTTGATTGAAAATAATTTGTTGTTAATAATATACGAGGTTTATTTCAGGACCCTCTGGCATTACATACAAGCGCAAATCGAAAATAAATTTTTGGGGGAGGATTATTACAATTCTGCCGACATAGTTGCCAACACAATATTTATCTATTTACATACAAATATAATATCTTTAAGATATTAAGGGAAATTACAAATGTAACAAAATATTGGTATATAATAGTCAACAGTTTTTTCTAATTAATCTTCTAATACTATTAGCAAATTCTGGCCTATGCCGCTATGATTTATAACATGCTGATATTACCCATATTTTGTTTTTTATAAACTCCCCTGCGGAAAAAACCGCCACCCCAAATTTTGCTTAGTTAGATAAACTTATTTTTAACTTTAACTTACCTTTAACAATAATAATTCTGTATTTAAATAACATTACACCGGGATGAAGCAATATATTGTTTTTTGTCGTAAATTCAAAACACCCTGTGGAAAATTTAGCTGATAAACATTTTGTGACAAACTGTCATGTATTCCTAAAATCTTATTTCTTAAATTATCCTATTATTTCATTTTGTGTATGAGTTACACACTTTTAAATAAAACTCTGGCTTTCAAACTTTTTTTTATTTAAACATTAATACAAATTGATGAAACAAACTAACAGATCTTTAGCAAGTTTCAGTGTGTGACTACCTCTAGCTGCAATTACATTGTGTAGTCTTCTCGGCATCGAGTAAATGAGATTAAGTAGGCTTTCTTGAGAAATAGCCTGATATTCCTCCCTCTGTGCCAACTTGAGCTCTTATAAACGTCTTGTTAGAGCAGGTCGACGACGAACAGCTCTTTTTCGTTGATACCAGATATGTCCGATGGGGTTTAGATCCGGGCTACATGCAGGCCATTTTAATGTTCTAATTCCAACTTTCACTAAATATTCGCTAACAATATGTGCAGTATGTGGCCTGGCATAGTCCTGCATTAATGTAAATTGATCCCCAGTTAAGCAAGCAAATGAAACTGCAGCACAATTTGTTGTTGATTATAAATGTTTCTAAAAAATACATATGTTAGTTGCGCACATTTTAAGAATATTTTTATTCATCCAGGGTGCGTCAAGAAAGTAATAATAAATTAAAAATAGGTTTTATTTTTTTTTAATGGGATACCCTATATTTGACTCGATTTTTTAATACTAACTGAAATTGCAATGCTTTATTGTATAACATGTCATATAAGTTAATTTTTAAATATTTGGCATAAAAAAATAGTCAAATTTGATTTCGAAATATTAAAGACCCAACTTTAACATCTTTAAATTAATCTATGTCAGTTTCTTTAAGTGGCACTTCTTCTATATTTTTATTTATTCTCGTAGAGCATAACAAATCTTTAATTTTCAATAAACACATTACATATCTCAAGTAGCACTTTTAGTTATGAGTTATTGTTATCACAAGTATTTTCATTGAAGTAACTAGAACTTGATGTCACCACGTTCTGTTTAAGCTGAGACTACGTAATCATTACCAAAATGGGGAACAATTTTAGGTTAACTATTTTGTAAATAACATGTAACTGTGACTTTGACTATTACGTAGAGAGTACGGAATTGTGTAGCTCCATTTGAGTAACCGAATAGTAATACTTTACCCTATTCGTCACTTCCTTATTTCTGTCTTTATTTAACCCGTTTAAAAAAAATTAAAAAATGGGAATATGGTGTAGAACGTATACAATACTTTATTGGTATTTGAGGTAGATATATGCGTTTCACTTAGTTTTCTGGTTGTGCTAAAGACTTAAAATAAAACGCAGGCAATTTCTCTGGTGAACATGTTGATGGTAGTCGTAAGAAAATTCGTTAATTTTCAATTTTGGTCAAATATATTGGCCAATTTAAATCTCAAAAATGTAATTTTGGACTTTGGTTTAAATTGTCATTAAATATCTTATTATAAAGAGTGATTCTTTTTGTAACGTAATGTTTAATTTGTACGCATTTTTAATCTTTATACTCACAAAAACAAACATCATAACTAAATATTTATAGGGGAGATGAAAATAAACAATGGCGTTCTATTGGACTTTTAGTTTGGTTGCATTCCTTTATGAGAAAATTACTTAACATCAAGTATCTACGACTGCTCCCATACGCTTTTATAGTTTTAGATTCTTTAAATACGGAACTGCCACTTATACCCCATTACTTTGAAGTCAACTAGTTCTCTACAAACTTCTCATTAATTCCATATTATATATTATTACCAAGCGGTTACGATTTGCGAACACTCCGCTGGTTCTTTAAATTTTAATGCGTTGTGTCGTAGAATGCGGAGAGTTGCGGTACTTGAATCACTACTATAATTCTGCCATCTATCATAACCATAACCCTTTGTTTCGTGTTTATTTTTTGTTTCCTTAAAATACCGCTTTAGGTTGTTTTGTTCAGGTATCACATAACCAAGTTGTGATATTTTTGATTTGCTATAAAATGTTGCTAAGTGACGAAAGCTACTTTTTTTTCTTATGATATGTGAAGCCATTGTGAACCATTTTAACTTGTTACTGGTAGACGATAACACAACACATACACAACTAATTAATAGTTGTAGACCGAATTACAATGACTTTATAAGGACAGTGGCGCGATAATAGAAGCCCACCCGCCAAACTAAATTAATCTACTTTTATATTGACAACCTCTATCGGCGTCAGCAAAATAAAACCAAAATATAATAATTTGCAATACATAATAACTTTTCTTGGAGTAAACTTAAACTTAAGACATTTACGGTCATAGTCATTTACACATTCATCAGCAACACTTTATAATTACAAGCAAAAAACAGGTGAACCAGGCTTAAATACGTTTCTCTATATGGCCAATGGCTGAGAACTTCTTGTTTAAATCAATATTCATTTTAGTAATCACAAAAACCAATGAAATGAGACACTAAAACAACAAACCTCATAAGAAACCCACGTAGGCGAAAAGTAAACAAAACCATTTTAGCAGCAATATGGCCGAACCTATCAAAAATTGATTACTCTATTGTTGCCACTGCCCTTATAAAATCACCGACCGAATCTCGTACCACTGCCCCCGGAACCTCAAGAACAAGAGGTAATAGTTTACTTGTAGTAAATGACTGTACTTCTTACTTCTAAGTTGCAACAGAAGAATAACGACTGGTAACAGCCAGTTTAAAGTAGCAGTAGACGATAACTTTTTCTACTCTGCAACGACTCGTTTTACTTTATAGTAATACGTTATAGAAGTACATTTGAACGTAATGGAGTAGTCTGTGCAAAGTTCAAGAAAGTACTGATACTTAAAAGTTATAATTTAGTAAACAGATTAGAAACAGTAACTTTGAATAATTGCCATTATGTCACGGAAAAGAAATGACGATCTTGGAGTTAATTCCTTAAGTAGTTGCTTGGCAGCAGTTATTATATAATTACTTTACACGAAAAATTACTATAAAGTATTATTCGCAGTAATAAATTCATTTATAATACTTAAAAACGTGTAACCCAAAGTGTTGATATATAGTAGGATTATTAGTAACAAATACGTAAAAACTTTTAAGGAGTAGTAGTGGAAACAGTTGTAGCTAATTTAGTGCTAGCTGGGATCTATACTCAATAGTTTTTAAAATATTTTAAAATTTCCCTTTTTTTTACGTAATTTAGAAAATTGCCAACTCGGTCAAAGTAGTTATACAAAATATAGTCTATAGCAAATAGCCATGAAGTGCCAAAAAGTTTTTTTTTGTTATTTTATTGTAGTTCTGTCCTGTTTATTTCAAAATGAATTTATCCCAGAATGAAATGATAGATATGGTTTATATATTGAGTCAAATTCCCAAAAAATGCATTCTTGCCAAAAGACCGTATGAAACAAAATATCCAGACGCATGCCTTCTAAAATAGCGTTTCAAAATCTTATGAAGAGATTTTATGCTAATGGCAAAATGGCATATTCGAAAAGAACAGTTTTCAATAAAATTGGTGCAAATCAAGATAAAGTTAAAAATTATAATTGATATATAAGAAAATCCCAATTGATGTAGTCCACATCTTGCTAGTTTCAATGAGATATCACGATCTACAGTAAGCATATCATAATCTACAGTAAGCAGAACAACAAAAAGATATAAATAACAAGCATATCATATGGAATTAAACCAAGAGTTACACGATGAAGATTTTGAAAGGAGTACTACCGTTTGCAAATTGGATCAAAGACATAAAAAATATATATACTGATTGTTCCATTAAAAAAAACACCCCTTTGTATTCTTCACATCGGAATTTCATCTATTGATGGTCATTTACAAAAGAGATGTCTTTTTCTTTTTGTTTCATTCTGGAGGCGCTTATGTCTCTAATTATTAATTTTGACGCATAAATCTAAGTTAAAATTTTTTAGTCCAATTAAATGAACTTTTTAATCAAAATTTCGGTCAACTTGCCTGAATTTTTGATATGTTAGTTTGAGGTATCTGAAAATGATAAGTGGAACCAATAAATAATATATATATATATATATATATATATATATATATATATATATATATATATATATATATATATATATATATATATATATATATATATATATATATATATATATATATATATATATATATATATATATATATATATATAATATATAGAGACTTCTCAATTATTCAAAAAGGGTAAGAGCTAGAAGGATAATGGTTGACCAGAAAATGTTACATAATTATAAACTTCTTGCTACTGATAAAATTAATGGGGTTATTTTTTTAACGTTAATTAAAAAGATAACGATTTTTATTTTTCAATTTAATATCGTTAAAATTTTTTTTTTCTATAACTTTTAATGCATTATAATGCTAATATTGAAAACAAGCTTTTAATATCTTTTAGATGTAAAAAAAATTAACGTTGTTAAATCGTTAAAGTTGTAAATAAAAGTTATTATTACTTTTTAATTAGCAGAAATTATTTAAGAAAATTTTTTTAATACATTAATCATTGTTTTTTTAACTTGATTTTTTAAATTTTGTCATATCTCATATCATCGCTCAACTTCTATCCCACCCAACTCTATTAATTTTAATAGTAACAAAAAAGTATCTCAATCATTAGTATTGAAAAATCACTTTTTTCACCCCTAGCCCGAGGTCGAGGAACAAAAACTTTCTCTTAACCAATAATTTCAACTATTTTATATAAAACATTCAGGCAAGTTTACCAAAATTTCGATACAAAAATTCATTTGATTGGGCTATTTGGACATCCTTAATAAAATAAACAAGTGGTTGCTGGGTTCACGACATATCCAATTTTGCCAGAACCGTGTTAGATAGAAAATTAGCAATACGCATTATCAAAAATTAAAATGACTGGTAAAATTGAAATTCGTGCCATTAAAAACCCCGAAAACTATATGGAACACGATATTTTTATAATACAACTTTCTTTTCCCTTAGTTCGCTTCTCCCCCCTATACATTTGAAACAACAAATATTTTGCGCCAAGAATAAAGATATTGGATATTTTAAAACTAATTGAGCTCTATAATAACTGAAATAATCTGAAGAATTACAGTTCACCTTGGGAACCTTGGATAGAAAAAGATTCAAAATGGCGCATTCCGCATTTTTTAATATGCTTGCGATGATATCACTCTGAAACTACACAGAATATTTTCTAAAAATTTCATTTAAATTGGTGAAAGTATCTTGGAGTAATAGTTGTTAACCAATTGTAACCAGCCTTTTTGATAAAATACAAAGAGTAAATTAGATACTCCAAATTTTTGAACTACTTAAGTCTTTTTAATATTGAAGTACATGCTTCCCAAAAATACTTAATAATTTATAAATGCTGAACTAAAAGTGCACATGTACTAAAAATACTTAAGTACTTAAGATTTAGCCATATATTTTTTATGTAATAAATAAAACTTAATCAAAATTTGAAAAGTTAAGTACTAGTACTAGTACTTTTCTAAAAAAATATTGAACATATTTTCACAAGCAACGCTTGTTACTCAAGTAAGGTAGGTACTCAAGTAAAATACTTAAAATATCAAAAGTACTGACTGTTTTACTTTAAGTACATTTTTGTACTTAGTATCTCAGCTCTGCTTAGGACGACGCAAAATATTAGGAGGTTCAACGTGTGTATCCGTGTAGGCGTTTGAGCATCTTTTAAACTTAAAAATGAAAAAAAAAAAATGATCAACATTTAAAAATGATTTTTTTAGTCTGGTAAGTAACTTTTCTATACAACTTTAAAAATTAATATTAATGTAAGTTTTCTACTACCTAAATTCAAATGTAATCTTATCATTATAGTTAATTTGTAAAATAGATGGGTAGATCCCATTTCCATTAACATTTGTTAAACAAAATGTTTAACAAAGGTTGTATATTTTTCATACTCTACAAGATTAAAAAAAACTGAAATAAATTTAACATTAATTATTTACTTATTTATGTAGTTAAAACAACGTTTTATCAATGCTATATATAGAAAATATTACTTATCATATATTATATATTTACATACAATAAAATTATATACAAAAAGTTTTAGTTGCATCCAATTTCCCGACTCCAGTTAATGTACGTCTTTTTTACCTCGTCCAGTTGATATATCTTTGGTCGTTGCGCGTGGCTGTTATCGCCGGGAACGAGACCGCTAGTTTTGGATATACGGAGAATATTGATACCTTGGTTTTAAGTACCTAATTTACTTTATGTATTTTATCAAATATAATGCTAACTATAAGCTAAAACTCGCAAAAATCTATTTATATTAATATAGCCAATACAGATACTCAAATAAGTATAGAGAGGCAGTTTTCGTTTAAATTGTAGATCTATAAACCAATAAGACCAATAAATCATATCCAAATAAATTATAAATTGTACCTCTACGAAATAAACATAATACAAAATTTAATATTGGATACCATAATTGCAAAACCGAATGAATTCCAAACGACATTTAACAAGTTTTATTGCTGAGGCCAGCTTTAAAAATTGTGAGGATTAAAGCCTCGCAAAATTTAAAAAATACCTACCTATGCTTGTTTGTCATAAAACAAACAAGATTTACTTAAAATATTTACTGGTAAAATACTCCTAAAAATGTCAAGTTTATAATTTTGAACTTACTTAATATAATAATGAAGTATAGAATTCTTTGATATATAAGTTTTAGCTAGAGCTTTGGTAACTAGTAAAATATAAGTAACACCATTAACGGGGACTGAGCCAGATCAATATATACACTAAAAATCAGGAATTCAGAACGGTAAAAAAGAAAATGTATTGTTGAACTTGGGGTCCCCAAAAAAACCTTACAACCATAAATTGATGTTTTTTAATGGGCAGAATTTCCAAAGAACAAGAAATTATAATTTTTTTATGGAAAATTCAATGTACATAGTCTTTTGAATAATTCACCTTCTTTTCAGCTTTCGAAATAAGAGCATAGTGGTTTTTCAAAATATAGGAAGAAATTCTATAGGGTGAATTGAAATGCAAGTTTTCATAATTCGAAATAATGTCTTAAATAAATATAAAAATTTAAATATATTTGTCATTTATTGTCTCAAGGCAGTTTTGGTAAACTATATAAAGAGCACTGTCATAAGTATGTATAATAAAGTAATCGAATTCATTCCACATAAAAAAAAATTTGGTTAATATCTCGATAAAGGCATTATAGCAATTGTAGTAAAGTTGTTTAAACAGGCTACAATATAATGCATATAGGTTAGTTGTTGTTCATTTTTTACCCTTCAGTTTAACAGTTGAATATATTTTTGGCTCTGCAGCTTTAAAAATTCATATAATCCTTAATTAGGTATTTACAGAAAAACATTATAAATACATAATACTTTACTAATTTTATCTAGTATATTGCATTTTTTTGCAATTGAAATGACAGTTTTTATATAATTAACTTTAAAACTGATTTTTTTTTGCTTAAACCACAATATTCCTATGATGGTCAAAAAAATCACCTGAAAACTTAGCAGCGGTCATGCGCTTTAAAAAAGAAGTTATGACATAATAATAATTGCCAATGTTTAGTTATTAAAAAAAAATAACTTAATTATGAGTGCAGTAAAAATCGCCTGAATACTTGAGTATTTAGAAGTACTGTAGATATATTACTTTTATAAAAAAAAAATAACTTTATTATGATTGCAGTACTTAAAAATCGGCTAAATACTTAAGTATTTAGATGTACTGTAAATACTTAGGTATTGTAGATACATTACTTTTATTAATAAAAAAAATAACTTGATTATAATTGCATTACTTAAAAAGTAATATGAAATGTACATAAAACTAAATAGAGCATAAACTTAATACTTATATTTAATTTTTCATTTCTAAGTAAACTACTGAATATTTTAACTACTTTTGCAAAATACTGGTACTTAATTCCTAACTCAAGTACTTAATATTGGTTACTTTAAATACTTTGGCTGATTACTTATCACAGCTCTGCTCCAATATCTACAACTATCAGACATACGGTGAATCGGTGAATGTTTTTTGTTATCTGTTTTATTTATCAAAATACATATTTTTGTATGTAACAAATCGGTGAATTTCAGCAAACGTCTAGATACTATCGTGTACCGTATATTTTACCAACTTCTGAAATAAAAGAAACATTTTCCTCTTCCAAAACCTCGGTTTGGCTACGCCTATATGGTTATCTAAACTAGATAACCCATGAGGGAATATATGACATTAAACCGGCTCTATCCAAAACCGATTGTAATAACCCAGTTTACCTCAGAAATTAAATATTCGTGCTTAACACGTTTCAAGTTAAAACTATTATTGATCAAATATTGGACGTGTAATAACATAATGTGTATTTAACAATATTAGGAAAAGTAAAACTCATTTCGTAAAATTATAATATACAATAGGTTATTCATTTCCAGAATAGAACAAAAATATCTAGCTATTAGACATATCGACAACCTTCACGTTAATAACATGTCACGAACATGCGATGTAAAGTGTTTTTAAACAGCCGTTTTCAATTAATTTTGTAATCAAACGTTTGACACCTTGTCAGTTTTGAAATAATATTGAAAATTTATTCACTGTCAGTAACAAATTCTAATAAAAAGCTTTTAGTTATGATATTTTGCGAGTTACAGTTCAAATTAAAGGCCAATTTACACTAAATTAAAACAGAATACCGCAAGCCAAAATAGTTATTTGGTGCGGGAAGTCTGTACTTATGACATGACGAAATGGAAATAAAGATCATAGTAAAAAAACAAAAAACAGCATTCATTCAAGTATAATCAAGAATAAAGCAAATGATACCACAGAAATAAAAATGAAATCTTAGAGAAAAAGTGCAGACACGTAAGTGCGTTTTTCTATGACTGCTATAAAGATATAAAAAAACACACACATCTAGTTAAGATTGAAACCGACTTATTTGGCATCTATATCATGACGTGTTTCCACGGCTTAAATTGTTTCGTCATTAATTCGCTCCCGTGTTCAAAAAAAGTACAGTTAGCATCTGTTTGTATTTTATTTTTTAGTTTTAATATTCTTTTAAAGGTTTTCGGAGTGCAACCCGTCAGACTCAGTCGCTGTTTTTTTTACTATATAGGTTTACTTTAGCAAAATACAAACATAGTTTATTACATTTTGAGAGCCTCGTGCAGCAGGTGGTAAAGTTCTTGGCCTACATCGTATAGCGTGTGCGTTCGAATTCTGAAGAGAACCAATTTTTTTTTAACAAAATATATAATTAAAATAAATGTGGATTATATATAAGAATGTATGTGTCTATAGTAAAGAACGCGAGCCCTAGCGCGCCAATTTTTTGAGAATTAAAAAACATTCCTGGAATATATTACAACAAGCATTACATTTAACAATATCTATACTGTTGTCTCGTAAACGTTAGGTTAGTCTAGGTTCATCGACAAAACTATCATTAAAGCCATAATAAATAACAAAACAACACATAATTCCAATTCAATTTTGTTGTAGGACTGAAAAAATATTAAATCGCTAAGACAGGAGAAGAAACGAGAGTTCATAAAGTCGGTTAAATGAGAGAAGTAAAATGAACATTTTAAATTACTTGCAGAGAATAGACTTTTAGAATTTAAAATGCAAACAATCCTTAAAATCGTACCAATACCAAACACATAACCAACAAAAATATATATATATATATATATATATATATATATATATATATATATATATATATATATATATATATATATATATATATATATATATATATATATATATATATATATATATATATATATATATATATATATATATATATATATATATATATATATATATATATATATATATATATATATATATATATATATATATATATATATATATATATATATATATATGCTTTATATATATATATATATATATATATATATATATATATATATATATATATATATATATATATATATATATATATATATATATATATATATATATATATATATATATATATATATATATATATATATATATATATATATATATATATATATATATATATGCCCGGTTCATAATTTTTGTTGTTTGTTGTTGGGGAACCCTGTGCATTAATAACTTCCTCTATGGTGCGATTTGTGTAGCCATTTTTCTTTAAAGCACTAGATATTACCTTAAGTTCGTTTTGTCTCGCCTGTGTTTTAGTTAATCGCACGGATGTGGATATTAGGTTATTTGCCACAGCTTGAATTTGTGCTGGGTGATGATGTGATCTTGCATTTAAATATCCGTCTGTATGTGTTGGTTTTCTGTACACGGTGTATTTGAAATGTCCGTTATGCAGTTTTGTGACCAATACATCTAAAAATGGTAGTTTGTTGTTTTTCTCTCCCTCTAGAGTAAATTGTACTCTGGGGTGGATTGAATTTGAGTCAGAAAATTTTCGAGCTCTGCATGACCATGTTACGATATAATAAATATGTCATCCACAACGAATCCATAATTTGGACTCTAACCTTGCTTTCTCAAGAGCTTCTTTCTCGAAGTATATCATAAATAAATTCGCGACTACTGGTGATAGCTAGGATCCCATTGGAGCACCATCAATTTGTTTATACATTTGCCCGTTGAATAAAAAATAAATATTATTAAGGCAATGCTCTGAGATTTGTATTATATGTGCCTGGAAATCCTCATTCATAGCAATCTTGTCCAATGCTTCGTCCATATGGGAATACTGGGATATAACGATTTGACATCTAGGCTTGCTATGATATCGTCTTTTTCAAGAACAATGTCTCGTATAATTATATATATAAAATCTAAAAAATCTGTTTTAAATTAAAAGCAACGTCTGAAAGAACTAAAGCCAATTTAAAATGTAAAAAAAACTGTTTCGGTAAAAATGTCCGTTATTACTAGAACTGATATTAGAAGCAACATCGAATTTAAAAAAATTGATAGAACAAACCAAACCCAACAAGTCACTATTTAACGTCCACCTCTTAGTTTTTGGTGAACCCTGTATACAATATTCACGTTATAAAATTTAAGGTTGCCAACCTTGTTCATATATGTTCTGATTATTTTAAAAAATCAATTTTTCGAAAAAACCCCGTATATCGGAAACGAAGAAAAAAATTCTGAATCGCCAGAAATTGTTTTTTCGTACCTAGCTCTAGATAATTTTAGTTGTACAAGGAAAAAGAGAAATCTTCTATAGTAAGAATTCTGGTCGAAGAAACTTTTAAAAAAATGGCAGGGTCTTATATAACCTCCTGTATAAGACGGTTGCTATGGTTTCCTGAAGCTACCCTTATCGGGTTGCATACTATGGTTATTGATCAAACAAGAGCCGAAACCTGCAACTCCAAATCTTTATCAGTATTAAACATATTTCATTTAGAATTTCCAGTAAAAATGTCCTTGGTGCACTTTGAGGTTCCAGCAGTTTAGATCCTACACACTAAAGTCCAATAATATATATAAAAGAATCAGCTTTTTCTACAGCTGGTTGCATAATTTCAGAAAGATATCTCTCCAGTTTTTGTAGCGGCGAATTAACAGCACTAACAATAGGTCTGATGGGCGCCCCTGGTTTGTGTATTTTTGGAGACCATAGAGTTTAGGACATCTGCTCGATTTTTCCCGTGGTATAATTTGTTGAATTTCGGGGTTTATTGGTGAGCTTTTTATTTTATTTTTAGTATATATATATATATATATATATATATATATATATATATATATATAGTTATAAAAGACCGTGAAAGCTACAGAGGGATCTTCATTTACCGGCACAATAAGTAGAATATGTGAAAAGGATTTAAAGAACAGAACTGAGCTTCTAATCATTCATGAAAACAGGCAGGATTCCGGACAGACAGGTCAATAGCGGATTATCTATTCTGTGTAACTTTAGAAACACAAAATATTAGTGTGCGCTTAATGAGCAATAAATAAAATAAAATAAGCAACAACTTTTCTCAAGCCTTTGAAGCCCACCCGATAGAAAATCTGTTTAGACAAGCTTCAAAACATGTAAATAGAAATGTCTTCTGATGGGTACACCTCTGAACAATATTATGTTATACACTACCTATATATTTTGCTGACGGTGAGGTACTAATGTCAGAAATACGACGAGAAAATATATCCAAAAATGTTAATAATGATTGCCAACAAGTAAATATGAAGACCGAATATATGTGTATAGTACAACATGACGAAAAAATTATAAATCATTGCAAAGTGTAGGCACAAATCCTTAATTATGAAAGCAAATTAGGCCGATGAGGCAATTAAATGTCAAAACACACAAGATAGAATCAGATGGATGGAGTTCTTTAGGACCAGAGTATTTTAAAAGATAGCAAAAGACGTGTATTTAATACAATTGTTAAAGGTATAACTACCTACACTGAGAGAAAAACAGGGTGAAAGAGAAACTTGCGCTCGGAACGCCGAGCTAAACGTATGTGCCATGGAGGCTCCCTGATGACGAGAAAGCAGTCCCATTTTTCACGGCGCGGCGTTTTGAGAGGCAGTTAGTGACCATCAGATAATTCCCAGAAGATCTGGGAATTGTGAAAATTTCTCTTCTCTTATTATATAAGTTGTTCTAAGGACGTTCGGCGACCAACAAGTTAGACGTCAATAACAGTATAAGTTCTAGGAGTGAATCCACTGATAGTGGAAACGATGAGACTAAAACCGCAAACAAGACAGAAACAGGAAACAAGACAATTTGAAACATTTTGAAATGATGGGAATAGACCGAGACGAACGTAGTGTGCTCCCAACATATTGTATAACTAGGATTCGCTAAATGTCTAATTGACAAGGTCATTACATAACCGCCTAGGGTGGGTAGCCTAAACCAAATAAAAAGTTCAGCAGTGGCAAGCGTGCAAGAAAAATGCTGATAGTTAGAAACAAAATATTTTTCATTACACCTCTCTGAAAACACCACTTTTCTCATCTGTTTTAGTTCAAAGAAAACGCATCTTTGCCGTGCACTGCCTGAAACATTTTTTTTGAAAGCGTAGTCAAACGACTGGAGTACTTGACAAATAATCATCACTTGTGAACACTGTTCACATGTTCTGTACGCTGCTTACTTGTACAAATATTGGGCACTTGTTCATTTGCCATCGGTTTTCGGTAAATATGGTACAAGTCACAGCGACATTGTGCCATGGTGCTGCAAAAATGTGTTCAAATATTTGTCGAATAAAGAATTAGTGTGATCGACAATCATTGATCGTACTTGGATACTTGCCATCGCACAATTGCTTCTGCATTTGTTACATACGCCAATCGTTTGAGTCCGCCTTGAGCACTGATCTTACACGTCAAAGTAATAATAAATGTATTTAAGAAATAATCCACGATTTCAGTACAGTACAATACGATTGACTAATATTACTTGATATTGCACACCTGGTTTAGTTTCAGACCACATATTATCCTCGTTACGTTTCATCCTAAATATATTATTCATTATTAGCTCACGACATATTACGGCCAACTGGATTAGGAAGGCCTCTCCTTAATCATATTGAAATCTCCACGGCAACCGACAAATCAAACAATAGTTGTTTATTTGTAATTTTAATTTAATGTCCCTATTTATTTTCACACGTTATTTTTGGAGAGATCTAATCGAGCAAACAGGAAAGACTAGACTTGTAATGGGATATACTATTCTTCGAACGGCATTAAAAATGTAACGGATTGAAAAGGAACGTACTGTCCTAATATCAGGAAATACTCTAGGCTAGGTCAGATTTGTAATGTGTAAATATTAAAATATCTGCCGGCAAAAAACAGTTTTTTAGCTTTCTTTTGTAATGATTTACCAACTAGGTCTTTGGTTTGAAAAATACAAATATACTATTTAATATAATTATAAATAATGTACTTTTTTTTGGAAAATATTAATAGATATGATTGTGTCTTAGTAGTAATAAATTCTATGATTTTATGGACCTCTTGTGCTAAAGATAGATCCTTCACTTTTTGGCTATTATTAATTTCAATCTTTGGAATAGGTTAAAGAAATTGTATGATTAGGTGGTCGTCACACAGGGATAAATAGGCGCCAACACTAAACCTTTTTAAGTCCCTGCATGAATTTTGAGGAAGCCAGACAACAGATTATCAAACAGTTCAGAAAAAAATCAGTTTTCAAAGAAAATCATAGACGGGAAGATTATTAAGTTACGTAATGCACACTGCCATATCTGATATGCCATGGCCGATTATTTGGTTTCGAAAAATTCATAAAAAATGAATTTTTTTAGTCTCTTTTTTAATAAAAAAAGTAGGCATCTGGTCAGAAAACTAATTACGGCACCGGAAAGTGCTTAAAAAGTTACACAAAATGGACTATTTAGTGAGGGTCCTGGATTATATACAGGGAGTGCACTAACAAGGTGAAGTTCCCAAGAATGGGTACATTATTTAATATTAGCCTGTATTACAAGGAAACTAACATATCTATGCCCGTAGGCTATTTCTTTTACGAAACGAGATATTTTTAGGTAGACCGTGACCAAATTTCGAATTTATAACTTTAACGGTTGAATTACTGCAATTTTTTAAAGTTGATAATTTAAGTTTAAACTTTAATCTCATTTTGCCGCTTCCTGCGAATAGTAATCGAAACTATTTCCAGACTCGCGGATGGAGCTTTTATTTGGCAACAAAAAAGCTCTAAAAGCCCTTTTTTCTAACTACTCAGCAAGTGGGTGAAAAATTAACTCATACGATAACTTTGAGGTTACTAACTCGTTAGAATTTTTAGATAAAATTAAGAATGTTCACTTAAAATAAGGTAAAATTTTAATACCTTTTCAGGTAAGCTCATTGTTTCCTAGTGTACCCATACTACTAGCTTTAGAGTACTTAAAGGAACTACTTGAATTCAATAATTTAAAGAAAGAAATCGTTGATGAATATTTGCTTTTCACAAAATTATGTATGAATCATAATGTTTAACAGTTCAACAATAAATATTATAAACAACTTAACGGTACTGCGATGGGTAATTGCTTATCTCCGTTCCTTGCAAATTTGTTTATGTGTAGATTAGAAACCCAATTCAAAAAATAACTCAGGTACTTCCCAAGGGTGTAGTATAGATACGTAGACGATATATTTGATATTTTTGACACTAAAATAGAAAATTTGGACACTTTCTTAGATACTATAAACAATAAAATATCGTTCCATTAGCTTTACGTACGAAAAGGAGAACAATGGGCACTTACCTTTTCTCGACACATTAGTTATTAGAAATAACGATTAAATAGAATTTGATATTTATCGGAAATTTATTAATACTGATAGGTATATAACATCCGACTCATCTCATTGCCGTCAACACAAAATGGCAGCAGTTCATTTCTTAACTCACAGATTAGTCAATTTTCCATTAAGTAAAGATCGTTTTAACAATGAAATGAATCGGATTAAAAATATAGCTAAAAGTAATATATATAATGATAATTTTGTGCATAAATTAGTAATTAGACATAAGCATAAGAAAATGTTTAAAGATGCCACTACTCTTCAAGCACCTGAGACTCCCAATAAGTTCATAGTAATCCCATATGATCCCAGATATACGAGAGGTCCAGAAAAAGTATTTAAAAACGCAGGTTTTAGAGTAGCCCACAAAACGGAAAACATTTTAAAAAATCTCCTTGGAAATCCTAAAAACAAAGTCGACTATAAACTTAGCTGTAATGACTGAAATCTAAAATATGTTGGGCATACTAAACACTCCATAAAACATGGCACATTTAAGATACGGAAGAACAGAAAAGTCAAGCGTTGGAAAACAATCACCATATAGAAATAAATATTCTTAAGTTAATTAAAAATGTATCTAATAATAGATTATTGGATGCATTTGAGAGTATAGAAATAGTTTATTGTGGTAAGAAAGCACTAAATAAAGACAGAGGGCTATTACCTACAGTCCCCTCTTTTGCTTACTTAACAGCGGTGCAACCAAGTGTGGCTGCATTTACCTATAAATAGTCTCGGTTAAGAAAAGTTATTTTAGTTTATATCATCTGCTGATGATGCCAACTTGGTTAGCGAAACGCGCGTCCAGAACGTAACAAGTTGTGGTGTAGTGTGGCTAGAACTCTAGTATTTTGATCGATAGGTACCTAACCATATACGACGCGAAATGTGGCCTTGGCCTGAAATGATAATAAAATTTACAGAGATATTTGACATGTCAATTGTGATAGATGTCATTGCTGTGTTGTGGTTCATTTAAAGCAAATATTTCTCCGATATTTTCGATTTATGTTTTTGCATTTACGCGTTAAAGAGATAGACATTTTTGAGAAAAACTGATATTTTCTTTAAACAAAAAAGTAGGCGTTTGGTCGGAAAACTGGTTATGACGCCGAAAAGTACTCAAAAAGATACACAAAATGAACGGTTTAGAAAGGGTCTTGGAATATTTACAGGGGTTGCAATTACCAGGTGAAATTTGCACAATAAACTGTTTTTTTTTCATTAAATTTTAATTTGCTTAAATTTTTTATATACGGTTTTTAAAGTTCGATGTAACTTCTAGGGGAGTTTTTATTTTAAAAAAATATTGTGGTAGCTCTCAAAAAATATTGTTTTTATCCTATAACTTATGAACTACTTCATATTTTTATATACGGTTTTCGCAATTTCATGTAACTTTTAGGGGCGTCATTTATTTGAATTTTTTTTGGCATGTGTCAACAATAGCCATCAGGTCCTACCTAAGGTCACGCACACCCAGAGACAACCTTAAGACAAAACAAAAACCAGTAATATAATAACAATATGTCTATGTCTCAAGTACGCTTTCTTTAAGCCGATTTTAAAATATGTCTATTATGCCCAAAATCAAGACTCCTCTAGTATATTTTTAAATTAATCTATCATCTTTGACAATTAATTTTCAAACTCATATAACCTATGCCACTCCTTTGTGCCTCAAACTGTCACTTTCGTGCTAAAATTATTGTTTTCAAAAGTTGCTGTACAAAATACTGTTCCCTTAATAGATTTTTATGAAAATCTCCACCATCACGTGCGTCGGTCTTAGGTGAACTACTTTAAACAAACCCGCTCTAAGGGGACTTGGTCCTAATTAATCTTAAGGAAAGGTTATTTTAATTTTGTTTAAAGTTTGTGGCTATGTCCAATTTCCGTTTGGAATATTAGTTGGTTACATCCTGAAAATGATATTAATTGTGCCATGACTCGTTCAAAGGCGTACCACGTACAATTTACAGGTAATTTATCAACAGTGAAATTCTCCAATAACTCACAACATCCTAAATAGACCATAATCCTTAGATATTATACGCCCGAGTTGATCTACATCAATACTAACTAGAAATTACACAGGCCACTGCTCGGTAAGCAAATTACTGGGTAGAAATTCTTAGTTAGCCCGTCTGGCAAATTGTCCTACCTTACATTTAATGCGATTAATGTAAATGAGACACAAGAATCTATAAATGGAGTCCAACGGTTGAATGGCTGACTGAACTAATAGAATTTGTCTAATTATTGTAAGACCAGTTTTGTAAGTTGTTTCGGAAAATTTGAATTCAACTAGAGCTGGTCAGAACTTTAAACTTTCCCAATAAGGGTTGTTACCATTAGAAGAATAAGTTTGTTATAAATCAATGTAATAAATATATTTGCGCATCACTAATTAATAACGCACCTACATTGTTTTAATTTTGAAAAATATTCAATATGTTTCTGATTGTCGAATGATATTATTTCCTTCCAAAAAAAAGCAGTATATAAAATTCCTTGTTCTTTTGATAATTTGACTTAGGGAACATGAAAAATGCAAAAAAAGCTGTATAGGGCTCTCATTTATATTTTGACACCTAGTTCGAGCTTTAACGATAAAGTATACAAAAAAAATTTAAATAAAAGCGTTGTAGGATTTTTCTTGTATTATCTTTTAATAATGTCAAACTTTTTTAAAATTCATTACAATGTTCAAAAATGCAGTAAATAAGTAAATAAATATTAATTCATGCCTCTTCTTACTGATTATAAATTGACAAAAATCGTGCCATACGAGGCAAAATATTTATACTAATCCTATGGATTCTCTTTTTCTTTCTCTCTCTATCTCTTTATATCTATCAGAGATAATAATAATAACAATAATATTAATAATAATAAGTTAAGCAAACAATTAAAGCACCTAGCCCTGAAGAAGACATGTTTGAAAAGATCCACTCTATCTACAATCAAACTGATCATACTGCAAAACCTAGGTTGCCAAAAATTGTCTTTAAGACTGAAACAAGTCAAATATTAAGAAAGTTGATGATATGTTAGCTTTAAAATACTTACTTGACTTACACTACAAGAAATTCACAGTCTCGTATACTTGGAAGCGGTCACAGTACTGTAGTACTGTGAATTAACCCACAAATTATTGCCTCGCCACTACCAAAACTCCAACCACTAGAATTGCACTTTGTGAAAAACGCCTGAATGACAAAATTGATGTTAAAAGAAGAGAAGTAGGACACATAATACAGAGACATCGACCTAAAGCTAGTAAAAAAATCATAAAGGTCGCAGCTAAAATCATAAATAGGGAGAAATCACAGACAATCCTACGAAGTGGAAACAAAAGACAGCAGCAAAGGCAGAACGACTTAGGAGATACAAAGGAGAGTGAGACCAGACGGGGCCAAAATAAGCAGTTTATTTGGAGCGAATGTATTTTCTACCAGAATCTGAACATAAAACTTTATCTATCATCTTCCAGAACATTTAAAAACAATCCCTATGTTTGCACTCTTTGGAAAAAAAAAACTTATTTTATATTTATATGCTTGTTTACTTAAATCTTTTTGGGTGTCATGTTCCACCTGCTAGCACAGAATTTTAAAATATTTTATAGGGAGTGAACTGTTTGATAGTCCGTTAACATTAATTATTTTTGTTACATATTAGATGAAAGTGAAACATTTTCTTTTTTTTTAATACACTTCAATTACTATATTAATTCAGTACACTTTTTGCTTAACTTCACTTATGTCGCTTGTATAACCATAACAAAATAGAGTTTAAGGTCGCGTAATTTTAATTTCAATAACATCGAAATTATTTACCTTGCATATGTATTGTTTATTTCCTTATTGTGGATTAATTAGCTGCTTTACGGCAATGTTGTGTCCTAACGAAGGTTATATTTAAAATGTATGTATTTGCATTGACCTATCGAAAAAATGATTTTTTTTTCGATTAATATTTCGTTTTTTATTGTTTTGTTTTAAGGTAAATTTCGCTTTGTCCATAAAATTGTAATAATTTCCCTGCGGCAATAAAGCATACTTTTGTTTGTTTGTTTGAAAAACACAGACACGTCGGAGAATGACCTAGAGTTACCAATTCTGAATACAAGGAAGTTCTGGGGGAATATCTGGAACAAACCTGTGGAGGACAGAAGAAAAAAATTGGCTGAGAGAAGAACGGTTAATACAATTCCATGTTTTCCTGGGAAACTGAGTAGAAAGATGTGGAAAAGGCCATAAGAAAAACTCTCAGCTGGAAAGCACCTGTGAAAGCAGTGTTTTACCCAAAAACTTGTAGAGCCAAGGTTAAAACTTGTTTTCCTGATAAATGGAATCAATCGCTTTTTGCGAAAAACCCAACAATACACCGACAACTCGACTAAGTATAGACTCATTATATGTCCCCATACTGTTTATAAAATACTTACCCCTATACTTACAAAAAAAGGGTTTCGGACGAGGCCAGAGGTATGTAAAGTAGCAGCAAATCTTAGACGCAACCAAAAGGCCTTTATGGTATACCAGACTCGTGTTTGTCAGAAGTTCTGGAGCTCTATGGTATCGAACCACACATACGTTAATAATAAACCAAAAGTCACTTAATCAGATATATGCATCAAATTGGAGGGTAATGGGTGAGGAGGCATGAGAGTTATGCAGTGAACGCAAACCAAGGTGCAGTGACTGGAATGGGGGAAAACAAAATATATAACTATTTAGGATACCTCTATCATAAAGATGTTGACCATCAACTAGCAAACCCGGCGGCAACTACACTTAGCTTAGAAAGTTGCGCTTAATTCTCAGAACAAAACTATCGGCGAGGAACATGGCTGAAGCTATTAATACATACATACTGACGTTATCGTATCCCATTTGGCTAGAATTATGAATTAACAAATCAAATTAACATAAATCTATTACTCTACAGTTAGCCGCCGGATGTGCTCCTCTGCATTTATGACAACATGTTTTGCAATATGTCGATAATACCTACAGCAACAATTATGAAATAAGTGGCTCGCAACATTTAATTTTTCCAAACCGGATTTACGCAGAATTTTCTAGTTCCTGCTGAGATACATGGATTTTCTCTTGCTGGTGCAATATTATTTTATTGTAACGAATTTGTAACTCTCTTACATATTCGTCTTCGGTATATCTTTTTTTAATACCTATTAACTTGAACATTAGGCCCTTGTTACTAAGTGTTTTTAACGTCATAACTTTCTGTGTTTGTAATCTTTCCAATAGCTTCTCTTGTTGAGTTTTAATATGGTTTTCTACAACCATGGACCACATTAGTCCACTCATTAATGTCTTTTTAAACTTATTTGACTATTTCTTTAGCATCCAAAATATTTTAATTAGTGTTTCATATTTCCTTGACGTGGCAGCGGGCATCTTCCAGGTATAATATTTATTTACGTTGAAGCGACGTTTATTTACTATTGAAGCATATGATTTTTCTGTTGATTTGGCTGGTCTTTGTTATTTTTCTGAGTTCACTTGTATTGTAGTATAATAGTTTTTTTCAGCTGACCAATTTTTTAACCCATCCTGGTAAGTTGCTTCTGAAATATATAGTTTGATATTTTATATTTGTTTGATCATATATTCTAGATTTTTTTTTGATTCAGCAGGTTCACCGAATAACTCACTATAAGTTGCTTCATAATTCACATTTTCTTCGGTAAAACACTTGATTTGGGGCCTGCAAGAGGATTTTACTTTCTGCTAGTTCTGGTGACTCATATCCAGTGCCATGGTTTTTTATTTGTTCTTCACTATTCTCGGAGTTTGCACATAAGCAGCACAAGAAAAATTATTCAGAAGAGGCCAAGATCTTCTGAATATGGCCTGGTTCTTCTCTTGATGGTTTTCTAATTAGTATTTTCTTTGCTTAAATATAGTTTTGTCTGGAGATTTTTCTGCTTCCAAACCCGTAATTATTTCAAATTATATAAAAACCCTGAAATTATTATGAATTTATCGGAGTTCTGGAATGCAGCGGACGAGAACACCTTACATTTTTAAGTTATTTTTGCAAAATTAGCGGAAATCTCCTAAATATTCAGAACATATAGCACAAAATAAATTTTATCTCTCGAAACTGGGTGTTATTTAACAAATTTTAATGAACGAAAAATTAATAGCACCAATAACGTAGACTACTGTAGGGCTATAGGCTAAAAAGATTATGTTTTCAGTTTCGCCAGTGGCGATTTTTCAATATTTTAAATTAAGTCTTCTTTAATAACGCTAAATATAAATTATATAGCTTTTCTATTTTTTTCCCTTTCTAGTATTTCTATATAACCCAGTACCAATTATTTAAAATTAGACAAGAAGTAACTTTTAAATAACCTTCCATACACATAAAACTCTAATGTTGTTCAAAATTTACACTCTGTTAAATCCCAATCTGTTCTTGCACAACCGATATCGTTTGTAATAGTTATTCCCTGAGCGTCCGACCGATCCATCTTCCAACATCTCTAATCAGCCGGTTATCCCACAATTGGACTTAATTGGAGAATTTCGGCCACTGTCTTACTTAATGAGACCGAATTGTGTTTATAAGGGAAGCCAGACAGCGGCAACGCTGCTAAGCCGAACAAAAATTATTGCCTTTCCGGACCAGCAGGACTGGCGACTATTACTAATAGATATATACGGCACAATAATCTACAGCTAACGTAGGGCACCCTCCTTAGATATGGTATTATAAAACATGTTAATGTAAATGTTAAGCTTATTATCTAAGTGTAAATTAACTGTTAATATTAATGTAAAAAAATATATTCACACTCAAAGGACATGACACAAAATAAACGTAATTTCGGTGGGGTCAAACTTCCTTTGATATTTTAATATGTTGCCTATAAGGAAACTGTTTGGCATTGCATCTTACCTCGTAAACAACAGGATAAGTCGGTGTGTTCGGATCTTGATATCGTCCTATTAGAATTTTTTTTTTGCCATTACAGAATACTTCCTAAAATAGAGGGTGAGTCACAAATGGAGCGCTTAAAATAGTATATTTCCAATTTACCGATTTTTGCATAGACATGTTTGGGGCCTCGCAGTTTATTATGTAAACTTGCTTAAATATATAAAATTTAATCGTAACACAAGTTATTATTCCAAGATGTAAAAGCATAATTAGTGCATATTTTCTTTACTTTAATAAAAATATTAGGTAGTAGGTTAAAACATTATCTGATATTTTAAACGAACATTTTATTGCCAAAATAGTTCCGTGGTTGCACAAGCTAATGCAGAAAAAATAAACAATTATTCAAAAATATTTTGCAGTACTTTTCTTTTTAAATTAAAAACTGTTCTTGGATTGTTAACATTATTTTCAATAAAACATAATATTTTTGGACAGTTTAGTAAACATTCAATTCAAATGCCTAGTTTCGACATCTATCGGTTTCATCATCAGAGTTAGAAAAAACAAATTCCACATTAACAGAACCTACATTTTGGTACATTTGAAAAAAAATACAGTACACTTATGTACGTCTTTACAAGTTATACTGCATCAAGGACTGAGTAAAATGTAAACTAAAATTGTTAGGAATAATCATAAGATACAAAAAAAATAGAGCCACTTGTGAGATTTACAACTTCCGATTAAAGAAATTACAAAATTAAGAACTAAAAACGATGTAAACTAAAATAAGTCAGAATATACAGCCTGATTAAATCCAAAAATACTCAATTCTAATGCAGTATAACTATAAGAATTGTATTTTTTTAAAATATGTCCTCTTAATGTGCATTTTTTGGCCCCGAAATATGTCTATGCAGTGATTTATAATTCGGAAATATACAACTTTTGGCCTTCGATTTCTGACTCACCCTATAGTTTTTGAGGTATGGTACTGTGATAAAAAGTCTCTTACATACTAACACAAATTTACAAAAAGCTGGCGAGTTACGAAATATTTATATGCAAAAATTGATAACTTGAAAATATAAATTTGTTTGTCTTTGATTTCTGATTCACCCTGTATTTTGCGAGGCGTGGTGAAATGACAAAAAAGTGAAGAGACGTTATTACTAGGACCCGTTTACAAACAACTTGTGAGGCCTGTATATGTATGTATATGCAAACATTGGTAAAATAGAAATATAAAACTCACCCTTTGATTTGCAAGGTATGGTGCAAGTACAAAAGTGTTTCCTTATAGGCTCGACAACAACATACTAAAATATCAAAGGAAGTTTCACGGGACCAAAACTACATTTAATTGGCGCCATACCCCTTGATTTCAAATTGTGTGCCATAATTACTTGTGGTATAGGGCTTAACTAATAAAACTGTGTTACTAATTCAAGATGGCGGAACAAAATTGCGGCAGGATTTACATATCTTAACGTTTTAGCGTCAGTAGAAGCCAAACAAATGTTTTATCAATTTTGTTAGTCTGTCTGTTAGTTCGCGACATAGCTTAAATACTACTTATCCGATTGACTTCAAATTTTGACCAAAAGCTAAGGGTGATATGGGGATCGCCTGACAATATCTTGGTAAAAGTCCAATATGGCGGAACAATGTTACAAATGTTTTGTTAAAGTGCTGTATTATTTTGCTTATATGTCCTAAATATTAAGTTTCTAAATGATTTTCGTTAACAATCCTCTTGTGTGTTGTGAGTGCTGTATTATTTGCGGTTAGGATACAGTAAGAAAAAAACAAGTCTATTTTTAAATAGTCGACGTTTCGCAAGTTTATTGTTGCATCTTCAACACACATATGTACGTTCTATATCCAGCATGATACCCATATTATTAGTCTTTACGTATTCCATTTGTCCGCAGGTAGTTTTCAGATATTAAGTTTCTAAATAGTTTTCGTTAGCGCTCCTCTTATTGTTATGTTAGAGTGGTGTATTATTTGGTGTTACGTAATAAAGTAATAAAACAAAAGAGTTTTTTTTTTTAAATTGTCGACCTTTCGAAACTTTAATGTTAATTTAAATAATTTCAGTCTTTACCTACTACGTTGGACCGCAGATATTTCCCAGATATTAAGTTTCAATGTTTTATGTTAGAGTAGTGTATTATTTGGGGTTAGGATCCAGTAAAAAAAAACAAAGGTTTTTTTTTTAAATTGACGACGTTTAGCTACTCTATAGTTCCATCCTCAGGATACAAATATAGATTGTATATCCTGCATGAAACCCATATTATCAGTCTCTACCTACTACGTTGGTCCGCAGATATATCCCAGATATTAGGTTTCTAAATGATCTCCGTTAATCTTGTTTTCATGTTAGAGTGGCGTATTATTTGGGGTTAGGATCCAGTAAAAAATACCATTGTTTTTTAAATTGTCGACGTTTCGCAACTTTATTGTTGCATCCTCAGGATACATATACAAATGTTATATCCTGCATGGTACCCACATTTACTTCTTTACTTACACCATTAGTTTTGCAGTAAAATTAAATGTGAAAATGAGGTACTTATTGAATTTATTTTAAATTATGCCCAAAAGTTAAGTGTGGCATCGGTAGAACGGAAATGATAAACATATTGATATGAATCCAATATGATGGAAGAAAATGGCGCCCAATAAAAGTGAAAAGACAGTATATATAACACATATATACTGTGACTATGTACTGAACTAAATTGGATCACACTTCACTCTTCCTAATAAAAGTAATAACTCATAACGGGGGAAGTTCCGGGTAAAGGAAATTTTTTTTATACTGTTGTAGTTACTATAAGCTGAGGAAACCAAAATAATTTCTATACTAAGTAAAGAAAATTGAATGATATAAATTACCAAGGTAATATTTAAATAATTCGGTACAAATTACGGGTTTTAAAGAAAATAATTGTTTAATGATCTTTTTGTTGTACGACGCTGTGTTAAACTAGAATAAATAATAATACATTAAAAAAATTAAAATCATGTTTTTTTAAGTAGTCTAAAAAGTTTCAAATTCGGAGAACACAGAGATATCAATTTATGAAAACAAAATCTAGCTCACAGATATATAGGTATGGCACCTCCATTGAAGTGCAGAGTACAAGAGATGCTTCATGTTGGTAGTACCATTACTATGAGCTGTAGTTTAGATTGGGGTTCCATGAAATAAATGTATGTTATATGTTTTCAAATTACGTACTGTCACCACGTGGCCCCCTCGTTTCATATATACATATATACATTCTAGATAACATCCTAAATAGATGCATTTCACTCCACATATAGTTCCCATAAATATGTTTCAGAAATATGGCAACATTATACGAGGGTAAATTGGTACAGTAGACTAAAATTTATGTATAAAAATATATATTTTATATACCTCGAATAATTTAGGCTTGGCAGTTCATGAGGACAAGTAAGATAAATTACTCCAGAGGTGTCTCTTTAAACTTCGCGGATTCTGAGAACTCTGCGCTCGGAGGGGAGCTTACTTTTCGACCCTAATTAACGATTTTTCCAATACTAATTAGGTAACTTACTATTCACACCTTACTTTGTAATAGGTTTTTTAACTACACCGAAGTTTTTAGTTTAATTATTAAAAGGTCACTTGCCTAGAAACGATTAGCATTTGAAATTTTTATGTTAAAGCTACACAAATCTGATTTAGTTAGAAAAATATATAAAAACTAATTTTCCTATAAATATATTTTTATTTCCCTTGTAAGAATATTGTAATCGTGAAAGTGAGTGAGTGAGTCTCTAGATCCCGAAAAACAAGTTCTTCCATATCCATTGGTTTGCCGGTCATTCTGTCACTTCTTCGACTGACTTCAAATTAAAACTAAAATGCGTGGGTCATATTGGAAGGAACTGAAACATTTTGGTAAAAATCTAATATGTTGGAACATAAAAGCAGCCTAATAAAACACATGAATAATCAGTATTAAGAAATTACTTACTCAATTGGCTTCAAATATTGCACAAAAATTAAGATTGATATAGAGATAAAGTGGTAAACACAACACCTACTTGGCCAAACAAAATGGCGGAATAAGAAAATATTTCAAAATTCTGTAAAATTTTATTCCTAGGAATAGAATCTTCTTTGTATACATAAAAACAACAAATTTAATAATATAAGTTACAATAAGAATATTAATAGCAATATAGAAATAAATTCAAAACATATTCATTTTAGCATATCATGCTTCGTGGAATTAGACCATGTCAAATTAAAATTGCTATCCGACGTTTCGTCTTTGATTGCACTAGGCACCTTAAGGGATCTTTGCTCCACGAAATATGAACACTGAATGAGCTCGGATTTTTTTTGTGTCGATTTTTCGCACGACTTCATAGAGACAGTGTGTGACTGGCATTTCTGCCAGGTTGTTACACCTAGACAGATTGCCATACCCACTAAACCCCACCGGGCCCCCATCAGATAGACCGATTTTGGGCAAGACCAAGGCCCAAGGGTCATTCGATAGGGTTGATCCCGTCCTTCCGGGGTGACCCTCTAAAAGACTTGGACCTCTAGGGGCGTGTGTTTCCTCTTTTGGCACGGTGTCTTTGTGCCACCTCTCGTTACTAGTATATTTGAAAAGAAAAATATCATTAGTGATTTAGCCGTCTAACCTGGTTGGTGTTACTCTTGTTGTCCCGTCCTCCTGTCTGTCCGGTTGCCGCTGCCAACGTCCCACTGGTCCTGGGTCCAGTTTGCCGCTGCCAGGTTCCTCCGCCCATCCGTGTGTTGGTCTGAGCTGAACCGTGACCCTGTGTTAAGATAGGTTTCCACGTTTGTTTTCACGTTGAACCCGTTCCTCTATTGACGTTTCTTGTATATTTGAATATTTCAATAGATTCTCTAATCTCTAAGCTAATTTCAGGTGAATCTCTCCTGGTTTACGGGCATTTGTATCTAAATCACGACGTATTGCCTTAATCCTCTGTCTTACTAGCCCATTGCTGGTACGTTTATAAATATTCTTAGCGGTTCTAGAATAGATACTTAAATGCAAATTTACACCACCATCCAGCACAAAAGAAATCGATTATTAACTCACTAGTTTTTAGAGCTATTTCGATTTATGATCAAGATTCTCTAACATAGGAAACAGCGAAACTGACCGAAGTTCTGAGAGAGAATGACTATGTAGGTAGTGAAGATATTACCCGTTCAGTTCAAATATATAGTGGTTCAATTCGGCGAAAAAAAGAATAATAAGGAGCTAACGTTATATAGTGTTGTTCTTCCCTACACACATGGAAATACAGACAAAATAGGACGATTACTTCAGCGGTCCAACGTACGTACAATCTTCAATACATATAAGAAGATTGGACAAAGCTTGCGATTCCTGAAAGATGTTGTAGCTTGTCAAACAGAAAGAGTATACAAAGTTCCATACTCCTAGTAGAGAACTGTATGTGGGAGAAACAGGACGCTCAATATCCAGTGGACTTAAGGAACATGTGTTAAAAATAAACCAATTCTCTAATCTGCTATAGCTGAACACCAGCATATTATAAATGTAAAAGAAACCAAGGTTCTAGTGTCGGTTCTAGAATTTTATAAGCGAAATATTAAAAAATCTATTAAAATTTTCAAACTTACAAGAAACTTGGAGAGAGATACGAGTTACAGTCTAGTGGAAATCGATCCTAACACAGGGTTATGGTTCGGCGAGCACAAGTATGGTATAAAATCCCGCCTGAATCTTCTCGAGCTCATTCGGTATTCAGATCTCCTAAAGCAAAGATCGCTGAAGATGTCTCGTGTAAACGAAGGCGAAACGTAGTATAGTAATTCCAATTTGAGACGGTATAATCCCAAGAACCATGATTTCTTGATCATTTTATTTGAGTAGATGGTTAATAAATGAATAACTAAATAAATAAAATAAATACTAGGCTAGTCAAAGCAATGCAGGAATATATATTTAGTTGTCATAATTGATCTCTTATTACGAAACTCACTATTATTAATAACTTATCATGTTCTAGATCAGAATCTAGTCTCAAAGCAAATGCCGTTTCAGAGACTTTAGCGACCTAATTATGAATGTTGGTCTTTAATTAGAGACTTGAGAGCTAAATCCCTTATTTGCAAAAAGAATATTGCATTTGGACCCCTTTTATAATAACTCACTGACAACATCCTAGCGGTTCAGACAAAAAATAACACTTTTTAAGGATTTTACCAGAAATTTCATTAATGCAAGAAGCGTCTGTTTTTATTGTTCTTGTGAACAAACTTCAAATTTCATCTGGATCAGTATAATATTTTATTTTATTTTATAAAGCACAGCCCGACAGATGCACATAGCATCAAATTTCAGGGCAGAAAATTAAAATTTAGCTGAATAATGAACAAAGGTATCTAAGTAAGTAGCCACAGCGAACCCTTAAAGAAATTTAAAGTTTTGTTTATTGAGATGCATGATCTAGTAAAAGGTACAGCTAGTCCATCGTTAATATTTGATGACACTATAGAGAGCTTTTTTAAACCTTGCCAAGCTACATGACAATAAATCTCTGCGGTCTCAGTAGATATTGTTAATAGATTTCATGCATTTTAATAACGGGGAATTATAAAAATAGTTAGCACATGATCTAGTAGAAGGTACAGCTAGTCCATCGTTAATATTTGATGACCCTATAGAGAGATTTTTTAAACCTTGCCAAGCTACATGACAATAAATCTCTGCGGTTTCAGTAAATATTGTTAATAGATTTCATGCATTTTAATAATGGGGAATTATAAAAATAGTTAGCACTAGATTGAGGTACTCAGTATGTTATTGTGCCTTCGTGAGAAAAGTTGTGTTATTATTTTGTGGTAGATATTTGGCCTTCTTTAGTGTTAAAACACTAAACTAATCACAATGACTGCTATTTTCACCGAAAATAGCAAAGGTATTAATAGGCACAAATGGACATATCCTAATCCAGATTCAGCAATAAGACCTGTACCGCATTCTGAAGAAATACCCATTCTAGCCTTCAGAAGTTTTCCTGCGCTGCCGCAAGATGATCAATCACTAACGTCCAATGAAGTTGACCGAACTCAACCAGAAAATAACAGTGTCTTTAAAGCAGATTTAACAATTCCTCAACATTTTAATCAGCAAGAACTGAACGCTCTCATAAAAGATCTGAACCTCTCAATGGAGTCTGCCGGAAAAGGATTTACTTTATCCAGGAACCAATGTTACATTTTGTCGTAAGAGATAATGATTTGCGGCCCTTTTTCTCTCAGGAAAATAACCTGGTATTCTGTAACGATATAAATGAACTTTTAGAAAAAGTGATTACATCAGGATACACACTGAGAAAAAAATATAGCAGATCTGCATGCAATAATAAACAAAACTGTTACAATTTGTAGCGCTATAGGATCCAACTACAGGTAGTAGTGAAATTGATTAGACGTTTGTAACAAATTGTTTGAGACAATGACTGACGCAATTGAAGTAAAATTTTGTAGATAGAATATAGTAATATTAACTATCAGTGTTTGAGTAAATGATACTAAACCGGTTGTAATAATATTTAGTTATCTTTGCAACTAATTCTACTATACTCTTGTGGTAGAGAAATAAAATTGGATTGGATATTTTGCTAAAAATGTAATAGAATAATACTACCACTGTAATAGTGATTAGGGCATCTTTATAGTACGTCTTACAATTTCGATAATGACATTCGCTACAACATTGTAGTAAATATTACATTTTATAATTACAATCCTAATACAGACTGTAGCAAATAATACCACTGCAGTTACGATGTGTTACTACATCTTTTTAGTACATAATGAATTTATTATTATGTATTTAACTACAAGTTCATATTAACTAATGCTACTGCTCTAAAAATAGCTACTGCATTGTTATTGTAAATCTTGCAATTTCGACAATAATATTGGCTACATCTTTGTAGTAATTATTATTACATTTACAATTACGATGGTTCTTACAGGCCTGTAGCAAATAATATTACTGCAAATACGATATATTACTACACTTGTTTAGTAAACAATAAAAATGTTATACAGTAATTCACTACAAGTTTGTATGAACCAATAATAAGTACTGGTTGTTATATAGTATACCTACTATTGCTCTGATTTAAGTATACCTCAATATATATTTTTTTTGTTTTATGAGATGAAACAAAAATCACTTTTTCCTTGTAACATTTTACATCTATATCCGCTTAGTAGGATGAGGTCTCGGATGAGGTATAAAATGAATTGTAATTCAATAAAAAGCAGAATAATTTGGCAGTACATATAATTTATTGAAAGTTGTAGTAAAAAAACTATGTATTAATAATAAACGGATGACACTTATAAATATAACAATAATGTTTAATACAATGTTCACGTATTGTAATAAGTAAAGCTGATAAATAAAGATAATATGATCAAAATAATCAATATTCAAAAAAGTAATATATATGTGCATGTGCGTAGAGTATACAGGGCATTCTTAAAAAAAATTACTTGACAACAAAAAATATATTTTTGAAAAACCTTGTATTTTTAAAAATACCGTCAATAAAAATTAGTGTTTGCAAACAAATTTTTTTCTCTATAACGACTTCTATAATAATTATATTAAATTATTAAATACAGTTATGTTACAAAATATATTTTAATGACACAAAACATTTTCCTTGTTTGTTTACCAGCTGCCCCGGACATAGTGTATGTAACGCCTTTTGATCAAAAATAATTTCTTCATCGCACTTAGAAACCTCAAAAGCGTAATAGTGACGATAAAAACCTATACATATTAATTTCTGGCAAATGAAGTATACACTATCGTCAGTGGACAAAACAATGATTTTCTTTATAAGTGCAAAATTTGGTAAAATGTATAAGGCATCTAACACAACAATCATATTCGGTTTATAGGAAATACTGTTGACAGTAATGCGATTTATTACTTGCGTCAGAGAATTTCGGGATTTTGAACTAAAATAAGTCGAATAATCAAAATCAGATACCGGAACTCCCTTTATATATTGACACGATACTTTCAAAGGGGACATCATTTGGAAACAAACTTTTAATTGTGCCTTATGTGCTAGGGTATGAGGAATGTTGTGTTTCGGTTTAATCCACTTAAAATGAATTACGACCAAATTCAAATATTCTATTAAATCTCTATTAAACATTGAAGATGAATATGCTCAGAAAATAATACTGACGGGGAACATATAATTTCTATAATTTCCCGTAGCGATATCCAAATTTTCCAAATGTCTAAATCGTGGGGAATAAAATCCCCAATTAACAAGCCTAAGTTCCGTACGAAACATAACATTTCACTTGCTGACATCTTGAGTTTTGTATTCAAATGTTCCCATGATACTTCGGGAGGTTTGTTAAGTTTATCGGTATCTCCGTAATTAAAAGAACGTATTCTACTATTGAGCATTTCTATAGAAAATAATTTTAAATCAATAACGAGTACTTTAAGATGGGCTGTGACGTCATAAACACAGATGCCCTCAAATAGGTCATGCATCGCATCTACCGCGTAATTGCTACTCATATGAAAGTCTGGAATTTAATGCTATACGCATAATTCTTTAATTCCCGTTAACTGTGGTTGATTTAACTGTATATCTGCAGCGTAACCCTGAGGTGTTCTCATTAAATATAGATATAGATATAGATAGATTGACGAAAATGATTCATTTAGACCTAAAATAGTATGCAGCCCTAAATTATATCCCCTAAAATTAAACCTAGTTTGAAACGTATTCGTTTTATATTCGTTCCCATTTAAACTATAATGCCGTCCTCTTGTAAATAATTTAATTTATTAATAAACGGTTTAAAAGCTGATTGGTTTCCAAATTGCTTGCGATCATTGGAATAAAATAAACCGAATAAAAATACTGTATCCAAAGTAGAAAACAATTCTGGGGGTAAACAAGGAATATTAACGTATACTCCGCCTAATTTACTTTTAGATGCACGGGAACCTAAGGCATTTCCAACTGTATAGTCGTCAAAGTAAAGAAACAGAGGTAGAATTATCTCGTTTTCTCCAGGAAACATATCTGGCACTTTATTTTTCCACAACTCACCCTGTATGAAATTAACACATGTAGTGTTTGACAGAATTTTGTGTGCACACCAGACGAATGAGGTCGTTTTATTGACAGTTCAAAACGTAGTTTAAAATGTGTCCTTTTACACAATGGTAACAAATATGGCTTAATTCTATTCCGCCACTATAAAAGAGGAATATGGAAATCACTATGAAAGAGGAATATGAAAAAAGAGCACTAGTCTTAAAATGGGAAATTTGTGCTGATCTAAAAATGGTTGACTCCTTGGGCAGCAAAGTGGATACATATAATATAGGTTACAGTTTAACTTAAAATAACTAAGGCTATATGGAGAATCAATTAGATTATTAAATGTTTTATATACAAATACACTATCTGAGACTTGCCTATGAACATATAAATTGTGCATTTTATAAAAAGAAAGTTTGTTCATATGTGTTAAAATATCTATATCTGTGAAATCGGTAATTTAATTGGTTTAACAACTTTTTCTGAACTGATTCTAGTTTATTAAAATTTATTAGATTCCAAGAGATAGAAGCTTATTCCAGTACGCACCTTACCAAAGAGTTATCCAATAAAATAATAAATTCTGAATTTTGAAAATCTTTTGTCAGTCTAAAAATAAAACCAAGGTTCCGAAGGGCCCTCTGACAAATATTATTAATAGGACTTTCAAAACTGTTTACTATCAATTGTTACCCCCAAATCCCTAATTTCAACCTTAGACTTTAACACACTGTTATTTAATAAAATTATATATTCAGGAGGATTTAGCTGTCTAGTAAACAATAAGGTGTAACACTTATTTAAATTTAAAAATAATCTATTGACAGTGCAATAACGGGAAAAAGTATCAAGATCAGATTGTAAATGATCATAATGAATTCTGGAATAAATATATTTATATATTTTCGAGTCATCAGCATAAAGCTTAGTATTTGAGTGAGAGAAACACGTATTTACATCGTTTAGAAATATGCTGAAAAGTAGTGGCCCCCAGATGGGATTTCTAAGGCACCCCAGAAGTTACTAAAACATTTTTTGAGACTTTACTGTTTATAGCGACATATTGATAGGATATAAGAAGTCATTTTAAGAAATATTTTTTAAATTAAAATTTCCAGAAGGGCTAAATTTAAATGATTGCATCTTTCCGGTCAAAAAGTTATTAAACAAATTACACTTTATATTTTCTCGTATTAGAGCAACCATTATTATTTTTATTTTTATTTCGCTTCTCCTTTCATATATAATCTCCCATAATCCAGTTTTTTATCTTGTATCATTTAATTAATATGTTTGTTTTTTAGTAGACTTTCTATAAGTATACACTAAAAAGATATTTATATATCGTCAAATATGTTTGGCCCTTATATCAAATATATTTGGTTTCGGGGGTTTAGTAAAACTCAGAATCCACAAATATCTGTTGATCTCTATTCGTCTCTTCTATAAATCTTACATGTGTTCCCATAGCTTTTGATGAGTTCCTCGTTTACTCAATATTCATTTTCTTACGTTACTTATTTGGGTATATAATACTTTGCTTGAAGAGCTTAAACTGACGAATACTTTATCGGACAATTACTGTTAATGTTACTGGGAACATACTGACGGCTTAGTTAATTACATTAGGTTATTTTGATTGACGGATGATGTGCCCTGACTGCCAGAGTTGCTTTTAGGTTGTTTTAAGAACCACTGATAGCCAGTAGGAGAATATTTGATTCGTCTGAGGTGGGCCACTTCGTTTGGGGCCGCAGGTTTACCAGGGGAAAGGTAAATTTGAGAACAACTCAAAGCTTGAGACTACCAAGGACCTGCGGTCCAGTTTATATTTCAAAAATGCTTACTGTTTAGCAGTTTCTATTTCAATGTCAATGTTAATTACTTTATTTTATGTAAACAATTAATAAAAAATTAATTAATTTATTAGTTCAGGCAAACTTTAGTAGACAATATCCATAGTCAGGGTATACGTAAGCAGTTTTCATTTCGTCTTTGGGAGTACCACATTGTAATAAAAAAAAACATAATATATAATTAATAAAAATGTTCTTTAAAGTCGCTATTATAATACACTTCCAATTTTCGTTCTTTTACATAAGACAAAAATGTTCTATATTTTTACTGTTTAAAATTCGCTTAAAAACATAACCGTTATACATATGCACTGCAACAAAAACGTCTGTGTGACTACTTCAAACATGTCACATCACAAAAACGTTTTGTCTTATCTCAGTATTACATTCTTAATATTGGAAACAAAAAAGGATATCAATGCAGGTCGTAGACGCTTTGTTTGTAGCTTCAAAGTTATTTTAAACCGTATTCTAGAAAAATGTTTAAAATATTTAACTTTTGATTTTTATCCTTTAAAATATTGGTATGAAAATAGCCAAAGACGATGTAAAAATCTGGTGTATATTTTATTTAACATAGACGAAAATCCGTCAATAAATACGAAATACCGCTGTCGGGAGCCGGTGTAATAAAATTATAAAGAAATTAATACTATGTCAACAACACAGATGTCTTGTCAAAATTTCCGATTCTCGGCTTGACAAATAAAATATAAATATATAGCAAAAACGAAAAAAAAATTTCAAATTAATTATCTAGAAAAACAAAATAAAAAAATCGTTATTGTAATCGCAAAAAATTAACTTTCCAAGATGTTTACATTTTTGGGTCTCTTAAACATGAAAACCATGTTCTCCCATTTCCATTAGTCTGACGTTCTGCATGTACGAAAGCATAGCTCAAAAATTACTTATCCGAATGACTTAAACTTTGGACAAATATAAAAGCTCTTATGAGAATGCAATATAGTAACATTTTAAAAAACATTCAAGTTAGTGGAACACAACATGTAACAAAAAATCATTATTAAGAAATCTTATAGAATAAACCCCGAATGTTACAAAAAAAAGTGCTACAAAATTACGGTAGAACAAAATGACCAGTAGTTCTATGAAACTACTTGTCGAATTAACTAAAATGTTATAAAAAAATCAAAAATTGAAATACTGATAAGAATTAAGTCTAATCATATATGGGAAAAAGAGGCCTAATAAATGGTTTAATATTCCATTAAATATTAAATATAAGATATTTTACAAAGAGAGTTACATATATATATATATATATATATATATATATATATATATATATATATATATATATATATATATATATATATATATTAAAGAGAAGGGTAGTCTTGACCGACTAGTTGAACAACAAGTAACCTAATTATTGGGGTATCGGTCCTAATTTAGGGCTAGATTTAAATTGCTTTTAAGCTACGCCAAGCTTTCGGTAATGATTATTACCTTCTTCAGGGCTGCAATATGAGAAGAAATTTGTTTTTTATCTCTGTATGCACATTAACTAGAAATTGAGGATTTTTAGAAAGAAAAAAGGTAGAAAATTGTACTCACTGCTTTGCAATTAGTATCGATAACTTCTTGCGAAAAACAAACACACTTTGACCTTAACATTAAAATTAGATTTTACATACTCTCCATATATTTTTATATTGAAATACGAAGCAAGTAAATTTCTTATGTAGGTTTTTTTGGCATGTAAAGAATGTTATAGTACGTTCTGTCAGGCTGATTGAAACACAGATCTAGGATTTAGCTATGTAATCACATCGATATACATCCAGATACAAAAAAAAATCAGTAGCTGAGAAATATCTTAATCAAACCAGAACAAGTATGAATTAAACGTCGAATTTATGCCTACGACAAACTACTCGAATTGAAGACACTGATTATAGAAAGGTATATGGATATAATACGTACAAATACTTATATTTTTTAAAAGGAAAATTCTGTGTTATTTAAACTATTATTGTTGTTCGTATAATTGTTCAGATTAGTAAATTTGAATAAATAGAACTAAGGTCTTCGATATCAGCTCTCTTATTTAACGAATTAGGATTCAGAAATATTTCCACCATTTCCAGAAACAGTCTCTTGTTATAATTAGTTTCCTTACATAATATTTGGGTATCATTAAAGTTGAATAAGTGCCCTGATTGATTTGTGTGTTCTGAAAGTGCACAAGTATTTTTCATTAATCTACAGTCACTTTTATGCGAAGTTATTCTGTCTTTTAGGACCCTAGAGGTTTGGCCTATGTAAATACCCTCACACTCTGAACAAGGAATACTGTATACAATGTTTGATGTTTTTTTATTTCATCCCTATCTTTTAATTTTGTAAAACTGTTGCCTACTATTTTATTATGTTTAAAGGCGATTTTAATTGAAGGATCATACTTGAACAACTTGGTTATTTTTGTTGAAATTTCTTTTATGTAAGGTAACGAAAAATAGTACCTCGGTCTATTTTGAGAATCGAAGGCACTGATGTTGGGACTTATTCCATCATTTCTCTCTCCAGGGTTGATTATTGAAGCTGTGTTGTATAACAGTTTTTTTAATAACTTTTGTGGATATGATTTCTTGAGAATATCATACAGGCGTAGCTTGAAAGCAATTTAAATCTAGCCCTAAATTAGGACCGATACCCCAATAATTAGGTTACTTGTTATATATATATATATATATATATATATATATATATATATATATATATATATATATATATATATATATATATATATATATATATATATATATATATTATATATACATATATATATTTATATATATATATATATATATATATATATATATATATATATTATATATATACATATATATATATATATATATATATATATATATATATATATATATATATATATATATAAATAGCTGATAAATTATGGTACGAATTCAGACAGCAATGTAAAAAATCTTACTGTAGTAAATCATCCATTATTCACAAAGAGACGTCTTTCTAAATTAAACAATAAACAGACGCTAAATCTCGGTCTCAGTCAACTTATAGAGGCCTGTACTAGAGAAGCTGAAAATAATAGTTTGACTATTCCAATTCAAAATCGGACAGAACGCGCTGCATTTTCCACTGGTGCTTCAGAAAGTAGTGTAAAAAAAATCCAAAGAGAACATAACCATCGCTCATGTTGAAGAGGGTTCTGACCTGCAAACCCCTACTTCGTGCTGTAAAGAACAAAATAGATTTTCTATGCGGGTATAAAACCTTAAAGGGCGCAATATTCTGTATCTAGACGAAACCTGGGTAGATAATGATATGACAGTGAAAAAATGCTGGCAAAGTGAAAGAGTTACAGGTGTTGATCAGGGAATCCGCTCTAGTAGTCGCTTTATTATAGTTCATGCTGGTTCAGAAGCCGGATTTGTTCTAGGTGCTGCTTTAGTTTTTCGAACTGGAGACTATCATGGACAGATGAATGTGGTAATGGGTAATGCGTTTTATCATTCTTACGTAGAAGATAAAGTGCCAACTAAATATTCTACAAAAGCTCATATGATATCGTGGCTTAAATCGAACAATCTTATATGTGATTCAACATGGAGAAAATATCAATTATATGAAGTAATATCAGCCAACAAGCCTAGAGAAAAAAAGTATAAAATTGACAGTCTTTTATGTAACCTCGGTCATACACATTTAAAGCTGCCTCCAAACATGTGCGACCTCAACTCTATGGGGAACTTGCATGGGCAGTAGTAAAAAAATATATTCGAGAGCGCAACACCGGTGAACTTTCAATTAAAGATTTAAATAAAATAACATTAGAAGCGATTGACTCAACATCGGCTGAAAATTGGAAATCGTATGTTAAACATGTTCGTTCTATTGAAGGTAAATACTGGGAAGTAGATGGCAAAATTGAAACGGTTATTGATGATTTAGTTATCACACTGGGATCTTTAAGTAGTGACGACGAAACCTCATCATTTTCAGAGGAAGACAACGATTTAGAAGGAATCGAATCATTAGAATCACAGCCGTCAACCTCAAAAATGGCTTAGTTTTTTTTCATATATTTTGTAAAATTGTTGATAAAGTAGCTGTCAATAAACTGCTTCAAAATAATTAATTTTCTGTTCAATACCGGGTGTCAAAAAATATCTAATATTGCAATTAATATTTGAAAAACTACAGAACTCATATTTTTCCAAAATTAACACATCAATGCAGTTATAGTAGGGGAGCCAGCACTGATTCCAGTGAACAAGATTTATCAAAATTTTAACTTATGCAGTTCGACTTTGGGCTATTCGGGTATGCCAAAAGCGAGCGTTTGTCTCAGTCTCTGTCGTATTACTTTGTACAGGGGGCGTCATTGGGAAGTACTATACAGGGCGTTTCCTAATTGCGTGCTAATGTTAAAGGGGGGTGATACTTGGAACTTTTTAAGAAAAAAGTTTAATATGAACCTAAAAGTCTTAACTTTAAAAATACAGCGTTTTAAAAAAAACATTTATTTTTAAATCGTAATTCTAATGCTATTATAGATAAATAACTGTGTGAAATTTGATACATGTCTTTTAGGCATAAAAGGGCATTTTTTATTAATAATCAATTTTTGAAATTCCTACCAGTGGCGGGCATATGTAATTAACCTGGGTAAATCCGTATGCTCCTTAATGCATAGAAGACGTGTATCAAATTTCATGCAGTTATCTACAATAGCATCAGAATTGGGATGAAAAAAAAATGTTTTCTTTTTAAACTTTACCGTCCTGTATCTCAAAAGTTAAGATTTTTAGGACATAAAAACACCCCCTTTAATATCAGCACGCAATTAGGAAACGCCCTGTATAGTACTTCACAATGACGGCCCCTGTATAAAGTAATATGACAAACGGAAACAGACGGCCACTTTTGGCATACCCGAGTAGCCCAAAGTCGAACTGCATAAATTAAAATTTTGTTAAATCTCGTTCACTGGATCTGATGCTGGCTGCCCTTGTAAAATCTGGACTTGTAAATCGTGAATCACTGTACTGGGTGGTCCAATAATAGTGGACGTAGGCAGTAGCCCGTGAACCGTTAATGACAGAACTCAAGAAAAAATATATTTATAGGTAAATCGATCAAGAAAAATCAAAATTAAATCATTTTAAAATTCGAAAGATCGCCGTTTTTGCAACACAAAAGAGATACAGAAGTGCGGTACACGAAAGAAAACAGACAAATATGGATAAAGGTTCATTAAGCATAGTTACATTTTTTAATTATCTGAAGTGCATATAGTCAAAAAGTAGTGCCATATTATTTAAAGAATGACGGGACACAACTGGTTTAAAGGGATTTCTTGGCCGACCTTCTTAAACCGATTGACTCCGCCTGGTTTTCTTTCGTGTCCCGCACTTTACTAATCAACGTGTTACACACTGTCGCATCTAGAGAGACCCAGGAGTCCCCGGATATTTAGCCTCCCGACTTCTGTAGCGTCAATAATATATTTTGACGAAGTATAAACAAGGTTTGCTAAATGTTCGGTGTGAAGCCTGGCGACTCAGGGGTAGGGTACTCCAGGTACATTGCGAAGAATATTGAATATAGTGTTGCAATCTCGGTTCAAGTGATGATTTTTCTTTAGTTCTTTTTTTAACAATTTGTTTAATTTTGTATGTGATTGCCTTTTGGTTAGCTTTGGTTATGCTTTTTTTTAGGTGATCCAAATAAATGTATCTATATTAAAACAAGGATTTTTTTAACAAAACCTATATACTGTTAGAGGTGGATCCGTCCCGTTAGGTTGGCATCAAGTTTTTTCATAAAACTATCATTAACGCCGTGATAAATAATAAATAGTGACAGACGTCAGGAAGCCAATAATTATCCGAGGTAATCTGGGTGCCTCTATCAACGATTCGTCCTTTTAGTTTAACTAGTGGATTTGTATGATACTGGCTTAATTTGAATAAAATCGAGTGAGTCACTAATCTGATATACTCTGTACACTTAACTAATACATTATGTTTTACCGTTTATTAAGGGCCTATACCTTTTCTGGAAAACTATAATTAATATGAGAAAAAGCTTTTTATAAAACTTGTTTGTAGTAAAAGTATCTTTAATTTTATAATATTTTTAGGTTTGTTGCTTTGTGATATACAGGGGGGTGGTACAAAGTATTTATTTTTTAAATAGAATACCCTATATTTTATTATATTTTTGGATAGTCCTTTCAAAGAGAAATTCAACGATATATATGTGTATGGGTTTGTGATGTACCGTTTTGAACTTATTAGCGTTTATCTTCAGAATTGATGCAATTATTTAACCGCTATAGCTACCACGCTGATTAACATCCAAAAAAATTATATGCGTGTTTTTTTAACACGATAGTGCTTTTGCTCAGTCAGTGTCCCAATTTAAAATTTCGTAAAAAAACTACGCAGTGTTGCCAAGTTTAGCCAATTGTTACTTTTCGCATTTTTTTCAAATGAGATACCCTGTTTATTATTGTATGTTTGAATAGCCACCTATATGACAACTTCAAATATATAGCATAGTATGGGTTTCTGACTTACCGTTTTGGAATAACGTTTTTAAGGATGCAACTGATATAAGCTGTTTCGAAATGGTGTATAGTATTTGAGACGTAATTTGTTTCATTAAGATAATTTAAAACCGCGCGAAGGCGTTGCTGCACTTTCAAAACTGTTGACGGTTTAACTTTGTAGGCCATATTTTGCAATATGCCCCACAAAAAATAGTCCATTAGAGTCAGATCTGGACTTTTCGCTGGCCAGAAGCTTGGATACCTCCTTTTTAAAATATTTTTTTGAATAAGCAGCCGAATTTCATTTCCTAATACGTTTAAATATCCTATGGAAGTAAAAATTTGTTGAAAAAATACGGGTCCCAAAGTTCTCCATATTGAGTACCATACTTTCACTTCTTGTTTAATTGAAAAACACATTGCTTATTCTCGGAACTCCAATAATGCTTATTTTTTCTGTTAAATATCTTGGTATATTAAAATCTGGTAGAAGTTGTAAATATTAACTCATCGTTCCAAATGATATTTTGAAAAATGTTATTTAAAAAATACATATCCACAATTATGTTGCAAAGTTCAAGCCTTAAATTAAAATCTGCTTCTTATAATTTGTGTACTGGTCTAAATTTAAATGGCTTATAACTGTTAACTTCTGAACATGTTTAAAGTGTGGTTCGTCTTACATCTGGATCTGAAGCAGCAAGGCGGGTGGAGGTATGGAGTATTTTGAAAATGCTAAAGGATATCTAGCTGCGTATTTTCATCCAAAACTGTTCGGCGCTTGACCTTTTTTACTGAAGAAATTCCATTTGCTCGAGACTGCTGGTATATCTTGACATTTTTTTATCTGGCAAACGCATATGGGCAAAAATAGCAGGATATTGTGTGAAAGCAAAAGCCGGATTTTTTTTTGCGATATAACATTCTAATAGGTCAATTTTTTCTTCCTTCGTATACATTTTACAAAGTAGGAATATTAAGTGCAAAAACTTAATAGCATAAATAAAAAATACTAGAAGTCTAAAAAAATACGCTTAAAATATGAAAATACAGTAATACCTGTTAAAAAGTGAGTAATATTTCCACGACAACAGAGAACAATTATTATTATTTTCAAGGCCACTGTGGTGATTATGTTAAAAAGTTCAAAATTAATAACATAAATTTTGTCTTTCTACAGTTTCTATAAATTAGTTATTAAAGAATGTGATGTAAATTATTGGATTTTTTTATTGGAGTTTTTTTTCTGTTTAAGCATAGTTTAAGAGTCTTATTTACAAGATTTTTAAATTGCGCGCGTAAAAGAATTGATGCGTTATCAAAAAATATTTGCCAATTAAGCCAAAATTGTAAGTCAGATCCACACATACGTTATAATATTTGAAGCTGACATTTAAGCACCATAATAAACAAGGTTTGAATTTTGAATGCGGAAAGTAACTTAATTTGGCAGCAATATGGCGCTTATAATCGAAGTGATGAAAGATGAAATCATTCGTTTCTTGAACGAAAATTTTAGGTAGTGGATTAAACAAAGCGGAACGATCTTCGGCCCACCGAGGAGTTCAGGTTTGACCTTCTATAAACTTTTTTGTGGGGCACATTAAAAAATATTGTTTACAAAGATACCTTAAGCGTCAACAGTTATGCAAATGCAGCAAAAAGTTTGCACGGCAATAAACTACTCCAAGAAAATGAATACGTCTCAAATACCACACACCATTTAGAAACAGCATAATAGCTACATACTTGTATTCTTTAAAACGAAGAACTTTTAGACGAAAAAATTAGTCACTTATTAAATTTGGCAACACTGTGCAAAGTTTAACATTCTCTTTTTAATATGATTTCCAAACAACAGCCTAAAGCTGTGCTAAAACGGTGGTGAACACGTTGATAAGGAGCTAATTTTCAGTTTTATATCTTAATAATTTACATTTTCTAACCAATTTTTGAATTTATCTGCCAGTTACGCCACGTACTATGTTATATAATTAAAATTGTCATTTAAGTGGCTATTCAACATGCGAAAAGTAACAATTTGCCAAACTTGGCAACACTGCGTAGTTTTTTACGAAATTCTAAATTGGGACACTGACTAAGCAAAAGCACTATCGCGTTAAAAAAAACTCATAAAATTTTTTTGAATGTTAATCAGCGTCGTAGCCATGGGCGGTTAAATAATTGCATCAATTCTAAAGATAATCGCTAATAAGTTGGAAACGGTGCATCACAGACCCATACTCATATATATATATATATATATATATATATATATATATATATATATATATATATATATATATATATATCGTTGAATTTGTCTTTGAAAGGGCTATGCAAAATATAGGGTATTCCATTAAAAAAAATACACTTTGTGCCGCCACCCTGTATATAATAAAGCAGCAAACCTAAGAATATTATAAAATTAAATAGACTATTACTATAAACAAGTTTCATTAAAAGATTTTTCTCGTATAACTTATAGTTTCCGAGAAAAGGTATAGGGCTTTAATAAACGGGCCATCCTGTACGTAATATGTTATAAAAAATTATTATTAATGTCTAACCTCTAAGTTTAAGTTCTTCCTTGTCGATATGCGCTATTGATTGATACGAGAGCTACTAAAAAGCTGCCAGGTCGTAAAAAATAGCTTTTCGGAACACTCCCACAATAGAATTTATGTAGGAAAGCGGCATTAATAACTGTTCCGGCTCTACATAAACTCCCACAAAGAAGATGGTATCATGCAGTAAGTATTGTTTATTTTACAGTTTCTCTATAGTTTCCATATAATTTAGTGGTACTTTACATGCAGAGCTCCTTAACAATTACATAATTCGCGTGTCGGTGATATAAAAGTTTATGTGGAATAAAGGGATAATTACCGATGACCGGCACAATGGCCCCTAGGCACGTATTTGCACTTTTTTCCATGTATAATGGCAAATGGTTTTTTCCGCGTTCCGTTTTAAATTACGCTAGGCAAATTGTTAAAACAGGTTCTTACACGTACGCTTCGCGGCGGCTTACTATTGGACGTAGAAGCGATTTCTATCTGTTAAATGAATTTTTCAAAATCGATTTTTGCGACTAATATTTTATTGAAAAATGTTAAAAATATAACATAAGTCTGTATATTATTGGTGAAACCGCAAGACGAGACAAAATTTGTACTCACGTCTCGTCTCGTCTCGACCTAATATTGTCTCGTCTCGACACCATTCAATCTCGACACTCGATACAAGTACTCCGGAGTCTTCGTTTCGACTTAAGGTAAATGTACCCTTCACCGACCACCTAAGCTTTTTCCTCAGAAAAAGGTTAATATTAAGGTTTGTAAGTAAAATCTCAATTTTCAAATATTTTTAGCCTGAAGTTTAAAATGTTTTTAAGAAACAGAGAGTAAGAAATCACGGAAAAATTAATCTTTTTATTAAAACAAAAATATTTTTTTTTATCTGAAACTTCTGATATGTACCCTTTACCGACCGTTTCTGTGTGATATTCTTATTACCGACCATGTTGGCTCCTATTACCGACTGCCATTTTTTATGCAGAATATCACTGACACTTACCTTGATTTTTTAGTTGTTTTTATTTAGTTTTTGTAGTTTGTGTTAGTATAATGCAAGAAATTATAATAAATCAATTTTTAAAGAAGAAAAAACATAACATAAAAAGGATTTAACATTTCTAAGTTGAATCTAAGTAAAAAAAAAAACATAAACGCTTATAACTATGTTCCTTTGGGAACAAACTGCTTTCTTGATCCCTCCTAAGTTCCTCAATTTCACGTACACAATAAATGCTTCGGCGGTTAATTAACTTTGGTGGATTTATTTTGCGTACAGTTTCATTTGAACTGTATGTAAGTATATTATCCTTTTTGCTCCACTTCCAATTCACACCACTCCTTGCCATTGCTTATACAACTGTACCATTCGAAATTAATTCAAAGATCAAGCCAGGAAAATATTCTTCTTCATATATTACAATGAAATGCTTTAACTCGCTATCAGTCTCATTTGTCTTATTATTTGTGTCATTATTATTTATCATCATATTTGGTTTAGAATTGTCCGCTTTTCTCACTTTTATCGTTTGTTTCTTTGTTTGTTCCTTTTCTCTATTTTTTCTTTTTTTCGCCCTCTGATTTTTCTTATTCTTTTTTTTTTCTCCGCATCTATCTTTTTCTGGTGCTGTATATATTCTTCCGATGTAGCAACTGTAGGTGTTATTGTTTTGTGTTAGAAGTTACAATAGCTTCTGGAGTTTTTAAATTGGTTTCTTCTTTAGTGCTTGATATAGATATTTTCTGAAGCGCATTAATTGTCTCTCTAATGCCTTTGCCTTCATGGTTGACATAGAGGCATCAAGAATTTCATTGTCAATAAACCTGCATCTAAAAGTAAAGTATAATAAATAAACGGAAACAATTCATTTCATTAATTTTGGGACATGAGTGACACATAACACTTACTAATTATAAGTACTTATCATTAAGAGTACATTGGTAATCGCTAACAGTATTGCCTTTAACACATAATTCTTTCGAATTCAGAGTCAAATCTTTGTTAGCAAGATTTGGAGAAACGGTAACTGGAGAATTAGGGGCCATATAGACATAATTATCACTTTTTTCACGGGGTCTTGGAGCTAAAAAGTAAATGTAATATAAGTAAACTAAAAATATTAGGTTTCTATAAAATATTACTTGATTCAGCGGGATTATGAACCCATACTTTAGCACCCGGTTGTCCATCGGGTTAGATACACAGAATTTCAAATTTGCCTTGATTTTGTGGCGTAGATCCCGTTAGATCAGTATCATCGAATAATTTTTCGTTTTCCATGTCCATCCACAAATTTTCGGAATAATTCAAGTCTAGATCTAAGGAATCGAAATCCAGAAGTGGTAAATTATTTGTTAGCGTAGTATCGTGCGCAGTAGTAACATCATTATTTGGAACAGTAGCTGATGTGCCTTTTTCCTTTACTATTTTCCAAAAATAGAATACATTTTTATCGTCTATTAAACCACTCCAAACCGATCCGCTGTTTTGACATTCTTTAGGTTTCCTTTGATCCAACTGTCGTTTGTGATAAAGTAATGGAAGAATCTGATGCGCAATCAGTTGAATTCTGTTTTGGCATATTCTTTGTTGCTACTGGAAGAAGTAATTTAGAATTATCAATATTATTTGGTTCAAACAGGAACCGCTAGTCCGAAACCCCATTAATTTTTAAGAGAGCTATACATTGCCCAAAATTTGGTGTCTAATTTCAACCGACCGGTCGATAATAAAGACAACCCAAATTTTGGGCGTACGTTTTACCAACCGTTGGTCGGTCATAGGAAACCAATAAGAATTTAGGTCCTTTTTACCGACCCTTTTTTAATCGATTTAAATAAAATTTTGAGTTAGACTGGGCAAATATGTTTATCGTATTAAGGTAATGTCGCATCTGTGTTAGAAAACGTTTTTATCATAAGTATTGGCGACAAAATAATCTTAATATTTACAAATTTATATCGGACACAAATACAATATTCGACGTTTAAACTAAGAATTTTACTATTTCTATACACTCATAACGAATACACATAAAAATATTTAAGTGGTCGGTATTAGCTCTATGAATTCTAAAACTTATTATGTATATGAAAAAAAAGTAGCCCTTGTCCTTTAATATTCTGTTAATAAATAAAAAATTAAAGAAAAACAAAATAGTGCACTCTCCTGATCCCGACTGGTCGGTAAAAAAGACATTATATATAATGACAGATTGCGACCAATCATTTTTTATTAATTATAACATTATTTGTTATAAAATATAAGATTTTAGTATAGAAAATAAATTAAAACATTATATTTAACCTACTAGTTAATAAATATCGTTTAATACTTACATTAATTGATAGATTTACCTTAAATAAATTTGTACATAAATTAGGAGGACTTGTTAAGAAATCGTGAGTGCTTCCGCGATGTATGGCTAATGACTGATGTAATTAACGTATTTTTGGGTGGGTTGCCGCAAACTCGTACAATTTTCGCGGCGGGAAGTTCGTATATAAGAATTTTAAATTTGAATGTTGAAACTGGCAACACCTGACTGTTTTAAAGTGAAAAATACGTTATGGTCGATAAAAAGTACTAGGTCGGTGATAGGTACGTTTATCTTATAGAAAAAGAAATCCATATCTTGTATATAAATATATAAATCTTTCCATTTTTGTAAAAGGATATTATTGCATTAATATTCTTTGGATTTATTTTACTAAAACAATTTTGGATTGTTTCTATAACATCAGTCTTTTTTAGAAAATGGAATGTCTTTCTTATATTTTTTATTGATTTTAAATTTATATTTTGGTTTTGTGCGTATTTCAATTTCAATAATGAACATGATAATACCAACATTTTAACTATATGATGTGCAGTTTCACGTTAAAAAAGTATCACTTAATTTTTGGCTCATTAATATGACTGTGTGTAGGCTGTCTCAAAAAGGTGCAAAAATAAATATAAAAATGGAATTGCTTGAATATTTTTTAATTTTTCTTAAATTTAGAGCTGGTGAAATTTAAAAGTCAAATCATACTCAATCAAATGTTAATAGTTTTTCACAGTACTTTTTTTGATACCTCTTCTGTACTAATGGTCTAAAATTCCCTTGATAAAATCGGAGAATTGAAGAAATTCAATTCCTTAAAATGGAGTTTCGCCAAAAAATTATCATAACCCTGCAACGGCTCACGTTAACGATCCGTTAGGTAGTACTACTGAACTGTAACAAGACAAGAAGGGGCACAGTCCGTCGGAACTTTTATGTTGTGCTTACAAAAACGCGCCGAGGAATCCAAGAAATTCGTACAGCTGTGCAGGTGCCCGCGCTTTTACGAGGTTGATGCAAACCGCTAGCGAATAAACATTGACTTACCGGGGTAATTTAAAAACAAGTTTAAAAATATCTATCCATAATTGTTATTGTAACTTATTTTGCTTTATATGTATTAAAAGAAAAACGGAGAAAATGTCAAGTTGTTTAATTAATAGATCTTAACATAATTATAAAAAGTACTTTTTGTAAAAATTTAGTAAAAAAGGAAATTAATTGTTGAAAATTTCAATCCCTGATGGCGGAACAAAACGGCGGGATAAGAAAGTATTTAAAAATTCAGCCTAAAAACTAATTGTGGTATAGAAATAAACTAGTAAACCTGTGGTACTAATTTAAGATTGCGGAACAAAACGGCGGCCAAATAAAATATTTGTAATCGTGAAAAAAGTCACCTTTTCAGGTTTTACGTATTTCAAGGTTTTAGCGTCCCTAGATGCCAAAAATTATGTTTCATCAATTCCGTCGGTCCGTCTGTCAATGTGTCTGTCGGTCTGTCAGTTCGCGACATAGCTTAAAAGCTACTCATCACATTAACTTCCATATTAGGCAAAAATTAAGAGTCATATAGAGATGACCTGGTAATATTTTGATTAAAATCCGATATGCCGGAACAATATGGCGGACTAGTGAACCGTTAAAAAAACTATTTATCCAATTTCCTCAAATTTTGCACAAAAATCAAGTGTAACGAATAAACAGGTAACATTTTGTTATGAATAAAAGATAGCAAAATAAGATATTTAAAAAATCGGCCTGAAATGAATTCAAGATGGTGGAGCAATGGCGGCCAATAATTTTTTAAAATTCAATTGACATTAAATTGTGTAGAAAAATTAAATGTGATACAGGGATAAACCTCGGTATTAGCTGGCAGAATCCAACATGACGTAACAAAATGCTGGTATTTGTCAATATAAAAAGTACTTACTGAATTTATTTTTAGTTATGCCAAAAATCAAGTGTGGCATAAGTAGAAACTAGTAAAATATTGATAGAAATCCAATATGATGAAAAAAAATGGCACCCAATAAAAATATTTAAAAGATAGTAGTGACTATTATACTGAACTAAATTGGGCCACTCTTCACTATTCCTAATAAAAGAATAGATTCAAAACGAGGGAAGTTCCGGCTAAAGAAAATTTACCGATTTTTTAATAGATAGCAAGTAATGTAAACACTACAGCAATGCCGTCCATACTTGAAAGATTTATATAGTCGCATGCAAACACTTTTAAAGAACTATTTTTTGTCATTATACATAGATATTTTTATATTCTTCGATCGTATCAGGAGTTACATTAACCAAAACTTTATTAATATCTTGGATACATTTTGCACCTTCAACCTCATTAAGATATTTCTGAGTAAATAATTTCTTGAATGCCTTACAAAATTGTATTAGGGTTGGATTTCTCGAATTTCCGCAAAAATTCCTTATCAGGACAAAAAAAAATTTGAGGCAATCCTGATTAAAGTTTCTTGTTAAAAGAAATGAATAATTTTGCGTTTTAGAGTTTCCCATAAAAATAGAACGGAGTTAATCGTAATTTTCCAGCTATTTACCAAACACAAAACACTAAGTAAATTGGTAAATGCTTATTTTAATTTTTAAAAAATAAAAAATTAGTTTTACGCCGTGCCGGCAAATATATTAATGTTTGGTGGTATATTTCAATACCATATTATACGACGTACAACCGGTTTATGCATCTCGCCCAGCAGCGACTTCGAGGGATCGAAAAAGCATGGCGTCCGATATTCGAGTGAGCATATCAAGGGGAGGAGCTTCGAGTGCTCCTGCTTGTCTTGTTAATGTTCGGTGGTAATACTGACTATATCTCTGCTAGAAGCTGATAAAAGAATCTATGATGGAAGAGCCATCCAGCAAAGCCAAAGCTAGAAAATGAATACTTTAAAAACCAAGATTGTCCGCAATGATGATTTATCCAATAAGAGCAACGCATTTTTACGTACAACAAAAAATCATAGTAAGGAAATAAAACGGGCTGGTATAAGACAAAGAGGCCTCTTTTAAATCTCGAGTCACTGACCAACACATCAAAATAAAAATCAGAAAGCATCTTAAATTAAAGAGCAAATAAAAGTAGTAGAAAATAAAGGTAACTATTTCCAGTTTTATTTGGTTTTCATATTTTTGAGCAGATGGATTGCTTTGTGCTAGAAATCTTATATTCAAGAGAGGAAATCTTGACATCGAAAAACACGAAGAACGATGTCTGGAGATACAAAAAGTGTAAAACAAATGTGTTATTTTCATTTATATTTTTAGCTCGTAAAGCCAGCTAGGGGTTCAATTTCTGGTTCAAATCCAATAAAATACCAGTTCTGGTCAGTCCAAGTACACATTCTAATCCTTGGCACATTAACATGGTAACAATTTACTGAAGTACATTACACGTGTTCCTGTTAAAGTTGGAGGCCATTAACCTTAACCCAGCAGGGACAAGGTCACCGAGAATAAAAATCAATATTGCACTATTATTAGAACAAAATATCCAATCGTTTCCGGTTGGGAAAATTTGGGGGCTGAACCTTAATTATGGTAGTTACTAACCAAAGGAAATCAAGCATTAATGTAAGTACCTTTTTTTGACCCTCTAAGGTGAACAATATCGCATTCGGTGCAATAGCCGATTTTCTTTTCTTATTTAAGTACTATTTAAAATACAATAATTTATATGTCCTCTAATAGAACTAAAATATTTTGTTGTAAAAAGAGTGGCACATAATAAAGGAGTATTTTAAATTAGTATCAAGGAACAGGGTTGTTTTTGGGGACAATAAAAATTCAATTTTTTAGTTATATACGATAAAAGCAAAGAGGTTTAAGATTCTAGATAAGCGTTTGGCCAAACATCCTAAATTGTAAATAGCTGTAAGACTATATGACAAATAGGGTAAAGGCAGGAGAATTGCCGCACTTTTTGAAAAAAAAATCATAAAACCCAAAGTATTAACTTTATTTTGCAAAAAAAAAGGGTAGTTCTACTATTCTAGAACAAACGTAAAGTAGTTTCCAGCACAAAACATTATAGAATAAACTAAAAAAAAAGTAACAAAAAAGTCATTTCTGAGGTATCTCATCATGCCAAGGCTGGTCCGGAGAGATGCCTTATTACAATTTCCGTAAAGGAAAGATGCCTCACCCTAAAAAATTTTTTGTTTTCAGTTCTTCTCACTTGCAGATACATCTAAGTACATAGTACAGGTCTCGTGTAGCCATTTGACCCACCTTATGCAACAAATCTAGTCCAGAGATTTCTTTGTAAGATGATATTCCTCAAAACATTCAACACAGTAATATCTTGCATCAGTTGGATTGTTGCTGTTAGGTGAGGAATAGTCTTTACGGTTATTAATATCCGATGTGACATCATTATGAATCTTTGCGACTAAGTTAGCTAGTGATTCGTCATCACTTTCTTCATATAAAGGTTTTGTAATTTTTGAAGCTTTCTTTTTTCAATCTGTTTTAACTTTTACCTGATTCTTTTTCAGATCTGACTTCTTCCGAATTTCTTTTTTTTCTTGCATTTGTTTATTTTTCTTAATGTTTGTTTTCGGGTGAAGTAAGCACGGTAGCTGAATACTTTCTTTATGTTTAATGAAACTGTACAACCTCCTTTTTTTTATGTTTTTTTTTTTTTTTTTTTTTAATTTTACGTTACGTTGTTTTACTTGGTGCTCAGATTCTTTTATTTCGGAGGCGTTAGGGCGTGAGTTCAAATAATTTAAACAATATTGTGGGCGCCAGGCCTAGAGTGGCCAAAGAGGTTGAGAAGAAAAGAAAAAAACAAGATAGATACTAATGTACGCTAAGACACAATACTTAAGTTAACTTGTAATGTAGCTTCCCAAAACCTTCTAATTCCTGCAATGGACAGATTATAAATAAAAGAATGAAATACTAATGCAAGGAAATTTATTGTAAATTGTATATAAAATATAAGTATAAATATCACAGTGGTATTAAATGTTGTTCAACACAATCAACAGTAACAATCAAATCACCACATATGAGGTAAAACGATAACTACATTATTCATGAAATTAAATGTGCCAAATGAAATAATATTTATATCTTTAAGTTTAATATCTTGAAAGTACTGATAAATTTTGATACATAAATTTACCATAAAAGTTAAATGAACTACCAGTAATTAAATATTTTGATTATTAAAATTTAAATTATGCAAAACTGATTAGGTAGAAAGATTGGAGTGAATATTTAAAGTATTAAAATTTTAAATTAAGTAAAATGATTAGATGGATAATTGAAAAGAAAGAGAGAGGGCAAGGATACAACCTTGAATTAAATTTTATTTTCTTAATTAAGTTTTATATTTGTTACCAAATATTGTTGAAAGAGCATAGCATGAATGTTGCAAAAACCAGATTTAATAAATATTATTTTATAAGAACCTCATATGAGAGATGCAAATATTAGTATCATATACCGATATTGGTTGAAAATCACCGATAATAAGAAGATGGGCTGTAATGCAAAATATATTCAAACAATCATAAAACTATAACAGGTGGCTGAAAATCACAGGTAATTTTAGGAAGTACTGCCCATTACAAAAAACTTAACACTTATGACACTAAGACATGGGTACCTAATATACACTCAACATACCTAATATAACTTATACTACAAAAAACATAAAGTCTCTTACTACCTATAAACTATGAGCACTTACAAAGCAATTATTTGAAAGAAAACAATAAGAGTGCTTTACAAAACTCAAATTTAATAAAATAAGACAGAAGATGCAATGAATTCTTTACTCAAAATCAACTAATTAAATAAAATATAACAAAGTAATAATTTGGAGAGTTATAGGTACCGAAATTAGAATAAAAGTTTATAGTTACTGATTTGCAAATGAATTCATGAGAAACTATTTAGAATTAAATTGGTTAATGACTTAAAGTGACTTTATAAAGGTAATTATAGTGCGAGAAAGCTGAATAATTGAAAAATTAGCAACGAAAGATCAAATTTCTAATGTACGCTCAGGGTAAGTAGAACACCAGTAGTAAAGCTACCTTTTATAAGCTAAACAAGGAAAGGTACTTATCTTTAGACTCGGTGTTGGGTTGGTTCCCTAAATGAAGACTTTCCTCAACGCTTCACAGCAGCGGTTAGCCTATAAGCTCAACCAAAAGGAGGTGGTCCTCTAGACGAGCAGACTGCAACGGAGGCCCCAAAACAGCACAAGCCAACAAGGAAAACCTCAAATGCCCCGTTCCAGCTACGCCACGGTAGTCCAACCAGAATCTAAGTTTCCAACTTCCTGCCTGATGTCCCTAAGTTGACCTGCCTAAGCCACTGTTCTTCCCACAATAAAAGAGTGATGTTGATTTTATTGTGATTGCGGTATTAATTAAAATATGCTCCTGCTGTAGGTTAAAAGGTCCTTGTAGTAGGATAAAAGCTTCTTGCAGTACGTTAAAAGCCTGAAAAGATAGAGAAATGTGCTGAGTACCAACCCACGTGGCGACTATTCCATGAACCATCTCCCTAGCAAGATTTTCTAATAATTTTGAATGACTAATTACCTGATGGTATGGCTTTGAGTAGTCTTGAAGTGCTTTCCAATCCCAATTAAGGCTTCATAGAATTCGCCGATCAGTAGAACTTCTTACACGTCGTGTAAAATGGCGGCACAAAAAAACTATGAGAACTAACACTTCATTATTATTCTGCAGAGAGGTAGTAAGAGAGGATCTCTTTGTTCGGTCCAAAGGTTTTATAGTCCTAACATAGCGAAAAAAATGATGTATCCTGTTCCGGTACATGGTACCAACCTAGTACTCTCGATGACAGAAACCCTCGACAGACATTAAAAAAATCACTTTATCATCCCGAAAAGTCTCAAAACATCTCCCTTTGCTACGGAACACCACCACCGATCACCACTAACGAGACAAAATCAGCTGATATAACCTCAGACTTTGAAACCCCTGACATAATTTAGAAATAAAACATAGGGTATAACGGGTTGCCTGCAGTAAGGTGTCGCCAAACAACGATCTCGGATTTTATTAACCTTAGGGACTTGTCGAGTCGTTGCTTTATTATTTACGATAATTATTGGTTTGTATTTTAAATATTTGACTGTCTTAAAAGAAACAAAATATCAGATATTTTGTGAATAAATAGGTGATAATTAAGAACTTGACCGTTGTAATAATCATTTTCAAAATGATTGTTACAACTGGAACTGTTGGAATTGGTCTCATATCGTGTAAAAATTTACTTGGTGTTATGTCATCGTCATCTGAATGGTATGTAGAGGTGCTAGGTTGTGTTTCGCAAATGCTTTCTTTGTTTCCCAATTTTGATTTTCTAGGAGGTAGGATATTAATTTTATTTAAATGATATGTAGAAGTACTAGGTTGGGGTTCCAAGTGATTTGTTTTATTTGCTGGCTTTGATATCTTGGAAAGCGTTTGATTTAAGGCAACTGTTTATTCTTGACTAGGATCATTTGTATTATCATTGTGCGCATTTTTTAGTGCTAAATCTGAGATTACAAAAAAAATGGTCTGGTATTACATTAGGGTCAAGGGGACAGATACCAGTGGCTTTAAATACTGATATTGAATTTGACGTAGTAGCAGCACGGACCTAAGCCTTTCCAAGAACTTTTCCTACTTGATATCTGGTTAGGTTTCTGTTGGGATGATTCAGCATATAAGTTCTGGCTTCTTGATTATATATATATATGATCTATATATATATATATATATATATATATATATATATATATATATATATATATATATGTCTGCAACGGCCATAGTATAAAGAAATAACGGGGATTCGGCCAGAAAGTCTATACTACATTTAATATGGCACAAGATGGTTTATTAAGTCTTGCATCACTTTTATGTAATGCAATTCTTTTACTTAACATTTGTTTTGTTTGACCAATGTTTTTTTTATCGCAATTGAATTTGGAAAAATAAAATGCGATAAAAAATACATTGGTCAAATAAAACAGCATTACATTAAAATGATGCAAGACTTAATAAACTATCTTGTGCCTTTTCAGAACACATTCTATATAAGGGACACACATTTAATTTTAACGAAACAAAAATTTTACACATTGAACATAACACTAGTAAAAGTTTTTTTTTAGAAATGACCGAAATACATAAAGAAAACTTAACTTCAATTTATTCTCATGTTTTAAATTCAAACGACGAATAATTCTTTAAAAATCCTAAATATTTCTTTTTATAATTTTACCTCCAATATTTTGTTCCATATGCTGTATAACATATTATCTAGTTTTAAAACGTTGTTGAACGTGCCCTCTTTTATATTATATATTTGACATATTTAACCTATTTCTGTTAGTATTATTCTGCTCCAAGAATAATTAGTTTAAACTTGTTTATTTCTTGTCAAATGATGTCAAAATTTTAGTAGTTTTTTATCCAATCTTATATTTTATATTTTCTGAAAATTCCTTCAAAATTGTCTTTGCATTTTAATTAGTGTAAGTACTTTTTAATTGTAAAAACAGTCCTAAATTTTTTGATAATTATGTTATTATAGAGCCCTGAAGAAGAAATAAATTATTCATATATGTATATATAGATATATATATATATATATATATATATATATATATATATATATATATATATAGATATCCCTTTTTAATTTTTAAGTTTTAAAGAAGTTTGAATTTTTCCGCTGTACATACGGCAATTGAGTTTTTGGTTCATGGGTAAAAAGATAATAGAAAAAACTGTCTGCCATAATTTGCTGCCGTTTTGATTTAGAGTGATACGGGTGTATAAAAAACGAAACAAGTAAGTTTAGAGTGAGTTTAAAATTTCTTCCATATTCTGGAAAACTGATTTAGGGATACTTTTGTTTAAATTCATTTCCTATGTTTTAAAAAAAATCTTTTTTTAAATTTAATTTGAGGAAAAAAACTGTTAAAAATCCGTTCTTTTTTTGAAAAAAAAGGTTTAATTTGAAAAAATGTACTTCATATTTTTTATTATATATTATATTTCCAAAAATTTAATCTTTTTTATAAAGTATTTAAATTGGTACATCATACACATCTAAGTTTGAAGATTCATATTGTCACACACATAGTCATACCATAACACAAACAGGGTTATGTATGTTATTGTTATGTGTATTATCTTTTAGTATAGTTTGAAGAATACATTTAAGTATGCTCTGATAATTACTTCTTATACATAAACAGACCCCATTAGAAGTAAATTATAAGAAATATGATGAACTGATTTTTCCATATGTTGTTTTCCACGTCTCAGAAGATGAGAGTTTGTATGATATGCGTATTCTAGAAAATATTTATATTTTTGGTTTTCTCCCCGAACAACAAAAAAAAACCAAAAGAACCAAAAGAAACACTTTAAAAATCGTTTTTTTGCCCAAGCTATTAAAACAATCATAACTGAGGTATAGTTTATGAAATATTTAATCTTTATCCAGAAATTCCTTTGTTACGAATCTCTCCTTTTATATAGAATAGTAAAATGTGACCTAATTTAGTTTTAATGGCCGCCATTTTGATCCACCATATTCGATTCGTATCGGCATTCCACCATATTCGATTCGTATCGGCATTTTACCACTTTCTATTACTGACACACTTGATTTTTTGGGCATAATTTAAAATTAATTTTATACATAGTTTTTTACACTGATCTTTTAAGATTTTTGTTAAACCGGGATTTTGTTCCGTTATGTTGAAAATTTTACTAGTTTATTCTTATATCACATCTAATTTTTGTGCAAAATTTAAAGTCAGTTGAATAACAACGTTTTTTACGTTACTATTTTAAACATTTCACTTGGCCGCCATTTCGTTCCGTCATTTTAAATTCCTATCAGAATTTTACCATTTTGAGGTGTAAAATGTAAAATCAAAGATTTGTTTTAGGCTGATTTTTTTAAATGTTCCATTAGGTCGCATAGGTTTTGTTTTGCCATTTTAAATTCATATCAGAATGTTACCAGTTATGATTTTTTGTGTCAAATTTGAGGTAAATTATTGTATAATTAGTTTTTTAGTAATAATTTTTTTAACAATTCAATAGGTCGCCATTTATTCCACTATATTAAACTAATTTTCAACTAACATTTGAAGTCAATGGGATAAGTAGTTTTTTTCGCTATGCCATGAATTCATAGAATTCATGACTTTTTCATGTTTCAAAACTGTGGTCGCCATTTTGTACCGCCACCTTCTTGCATAAAATTTCAAATCAATTAAATAAGTCGTTTTTCTCAGGGCAATATTTGAAATATTTCATTAGGCTGCTATTTTGTTTCGGCTTCTTGTTTTTCACTTTCTGCGTATATTTTCAAATTTCTTCTGTTGTTTTGCTGTCATTTGCAGGTAAATCCTTTCTGTTTGCTGGAAGATGAATTTGTCCAATGTTGAAAATAAATTTATTAATTTTAAGTGTTTAAGCAAATTTTAGAGAGTTATGCTAGCGCGACTGTAAATGTTCCTGGCTGCACTTGTTAAAACATGGTGTTTGACTTGAGAACTATTTCTTAATCAAGGCATCTTAGGAGATAAGCCAAGTTACAGAGCATCTTCTTCTGGTTTATGAAATCTTTAAATGTTTGGCATCTTTTTTGATGTCCTCCACATAGAGTTTCCTAACATAGTAAAAGATTTTACGCCTGTCAGTTAGTTAATGGTTCTTGGGTTTAGACCGTGAATTAGAATTACTTTCCGATGTTTCGCCTGCGACTGCCATCTTGTTAAGTGAAGATATCTGAATTTTAGTACTTAATTCTGAATCACCTTGAATATAATATGCTGATATTATAATTATTTATGTGGTCTAACCAAATTGTTTTTAATTTTTAAAATAATATAAACATATAAGGAAATCATCAAAATCGGAACTGTTCTTGAGGATTAACAAGTAGAAAATCTTTATTGACTCGGCTAATAAGCATGTATTTGTTACAAAAAATGATGGGATATAGCAGCACCTACTTGATCCTAAAATCTGCTAATGTCAACGTGTTATATGTTCTATTAAACCCTTATGTAAAATACATAACGGCGCAACAGAAACACTGACTGCAATTTTTCAAATATTGTTTTCCCGAATTAATTTCAAGGGACAGTTTGCTTTTCCTATAACCCTCTATTGCACAAGCACAAACATATTTGCTTTTCATAACGTTAGGCAAATATGCAATAAAAATGATGAACTTTATGCAATGGTATTATCATAACCGTGCCTTTGTAGCAAATAATGACAGGGTAGATAAAAGCTAAAAACTGTACACCAGCTTTTTGTCAAAAAGTTCATTTGTCTATGACCAAAATACGGTGTATCTACAGTGTGGATTAATATCTGAATTATCCTTAATATTTCTGTTATATTTTAGTTTTCGGCAAAATACTTAATTATGTAAGTTGATTTACTTAGCTGTTGCTGAGGCTTTTCTAAATATTTTTATAGTTCAATTATTCTTACGCCTGATAAGTAAGGATGGGCGTTAATAGCTTCTACCTAACGTAATATTTTAACTATCGTTATTTATTGCTACCTGTAGATAATCGTGACAAAGTGGAGTCCCTCAAGGTTCGGCCTTGGGACCTAATATTTTTTTGTTATACATTAATGATATCAGCAACCTAATATATATATATATATATATATATATTTGAATTAATTTACACTTTTGATTATTTAGATATTTTTGTTTATATTTTATTCTTTTTTTTTTCTTTCTATATTTTCGACTTCCTAATAAATTTTTTTTTATATATTTTAATACTCGTTTTAATACTACCCAAAACTTAAAACTGTAATAGTTTATCCTCATACCACACTTACTTTTTATGTGTAATTAAAAATAAATTCATTTGGCAGTTCTTTAGTCATGCTGCAAACAGATACAACCAGATAATGGAAATAGAAAAGGTATTTTGGGATATCTAGGTTTACTGACCTATAAAATCTCTAAAAATCAGGAAGGATGAGTTTTACGAATATAATAATCTTAAGTTTAATAAGAGCTAACAAAATACAATTGCAATTAATATGAATGATATTTTTAAGAGTTTGTTCCCGAGAATCTTTTCGAAAATGAAATTTAGGAAGTCGATAGAGAGCACATAAGTTCGGTCTAACTATACACAGTATTCTTAGATAAAAAGTAGCCTAGGATGTTCTGTAAAACAAGTTTGCAAACAAGTTTTCTTTGGCATAAGTTTGGTAAGTAAAAGATAAGTATAAAAAACAGCAAAGTTTAGAAAGCTTCTTTTTAATATAGAAATTTCCGTGTAATTTCATAGAGCGTATAATTTGATATCGTTCTTGAAATTAAATCGCGTTCTTACGTTTTTCCTCTAATGGTAACTTTACACCATTTGCTTATTTTTTGGAGCTTCATTATTTACAAAGAAACACGATATCGTAGATCGGTTTTCCGATTTTGATTATATGTCTAATATTGCTAAAAGATTTACTTTAGAGGAAACACATCTGGTTCAAAGGGGTAACGATATTTAACATTAAGAACAGAGTAATTTAAAACCGAAAACTAGCGGTTTCAATGGATCAGTATATCTGAGTGAGGAAGGTTTGATAATGTGGAGTCCACAGAGTCCTATTTTAGAAGAAAGGTTTTTGGATAATTTGGAGTCGTTAATACTCAAATATCCTTTAAGCAATAATTTTATTTATTGGTATAGATACGTAGATGATAAATATATCATCTAAGTACCTAAGCGAATAGCTTGTTTTACGGGTAGATAAAGACAATTGCAAGTTTTGCTAGAATACATCAATAACCTAAACAAAGATAGTAAATTTACAATCGAATTACAACTAGAAATTAAATCCATATTTTTTTTAGATTTAACTATCACAAACATAAATCAACAACATGAATTTAAAATCTTCCACAATCCATCATACATCGATATTACTATTCTAACCACCCCGTTGCACACAAAATGACTGCTTTTAATTTTTTTTTAATTTAATTTGTACATTGCCTAATTAATATACTATACTATATACTATACCCCTATCCTCAGATAACTACAACTTGGAATTAAATGTAATTAAACAGACTGCAGTAAATAATGGCTATAGCCCTAACAAACAAAATAGTCTATAAGAAATAGCATAGAAAAGCAATTAACTGAGTTTTCCCTAATAACGAATCTAATAACAATTGTGAATTTAAAATATTTATATACACAGGAAAAAACACCCCTAAAATAGCAAAGTATGTTCAGAAAAATAATACTAATAGCCTATAAAACTAACCACACTCTAGGTAGATACATAAAAAAACAATTAATCAATAACAGACAAGGGTCAAAAATCAGGGGTATATGAATTAGGTTGTGGTACTGGTAATAAAGCATACATAGGACAGACAGGGAGACAACTTCAAACAAGTACCAAAGAACACGAAAATTCTTTTTTGTGCAAATTTTGAGTTTTTTAGAAACAATTTTTACAACATTTCACTAGGTTGGAATTTTGTTCCGCCATATTGAATTTTTACCAAAATTTTAGCAGTGTGACCTCCCATGACACCTAATTTTCCATCAAAATTTAAAGTTAATCGAATGAGTAGTTTTTTAGCTATGCTGGGAAATAATAAATAAATAAATAAATAAATGCTTTATTGTCAAAAAAATTTTACAATTTTGTGGACAAAGCTGTTGTAAAAAAAAATAGTTTACAAACATCAAAATTAGCAAACAAAACAAAACAAAAACACATCATAGGACATACATACAGAAAGACTGACGACATACCTATAGAATTGAGAAGACTTCTCTTTTAGCATCTAGGGCCCTAAAATTTGAAAAACTATAAAATCCTGGAAAGGTGATTTTTCACGATTACAAACATTTTATTTGGCCGTAATTTTTTTCCGCGATCTAGAATTCGTATAAAATTTGAAGTCAATCTAATGAGCAAATTTTCTAGGCTGATTTTTTAAATAATTTATGAAGCCGCCATTATATTTTGCCATCTTGAATTCGTACGAAAATTTTACCAGTTCGTTCTTACACAGTATTTGATATTGGTACAAAATTCTAGGTAACATTTCATTACGGCGCAATTTTCTTCCGACATTGAAAGTTCTGTCAATAACTTTTTATTTTATTTTCTCAGACATATCTACATAATTAATGCTTTTCACACGTCCATTCTGCCTTTCTAAGACAACAGTCTTTTTAAAGCGAAAAATCACATATTAGTCATGGAAATATCATTATTTATTATGGAATAAAAAAAATGGTATTTTTAACCGACTTCAAAAAAGGAATCAATTTGACCTGTATGCATTTTTTTATGTTTGTTCGCGTATATTGTCTAAGCGGCTAGGTCAATGTTGATGAGTCAAATGCCAAATTGTAGAGGAAGTTTCTTTGGTGGTCCCATATATTTTATTAATATTAAAAAAACACAGATATGTGGGCGATAAAGGTGGGAGTTTTGTAATTACATTTTAATTTTTTTAAATACCCATTTCAAACTAACGCATTGCAATAGACATACAACCCCATTTGCTAAAAGGTATCTCTTGCTATCCCTTTATGTAATTGGACCAATTTGGATGAAATTTTCAGGGGACATTTAGGATAATGCCGGAGTCGTCCCATAGCAAGCATATTACAAAAATGTTAAAATTGGCAGAATGCTGGCCATTTTGTTGTTTTTTTATGTTTATATATCGATTACTCCGCGATGGTTTGACCAAATTGGATAAAATATTTAGGGGACATTCAGAATATTGCCGGAGTGGTCCCAAACCAAGCATATTAAAAAAATGTTGAAAATGGCGGAATGGCGGTCTTTTTGTTGTTTTTTATGTTTATACATCGATTACTCCGCGATGGTTTGACCAATTTGGATAAAAATTTCAGGGGACATTCAGGATATTGGCGGAGTAGTCCCAAAGCAAGCATATTAAAAAAATGCTGAAAATGGCGGAACGGCGGCCATTTTGTTTTTTTATGTTTATCCATCGATTACTCCGCGATGGTTTGACCAATTTAGATGAAATTTTCAGGGGACATTCAAAATATTGCTGGAGTGCTCCCGTAGCAAGAATATTAGAAAAATGGTAAAAATGGCGGATTGGCGCCATTGTTTTTTGCGCCAATTCAATATATTGTAAGATTTTTTTTAATATTCTACTCTCGCGTCTTGGTTCTACGCGTTCACCATTCTATCTGGAAAAAAAATTATTACATTGGACCATTTGTTAAACCTCGTATAGATAAATCTAAAAAGTATGAAATAAAAAATTGTATAAAAAAAATTAAACCGACCTCAAGAAAATGCGCTAAAAAATTAAAAATAATACTTTATTCCACCTTGAAAATTTTACTCCGTGAAGTCGGCGCTAAACCTTTCCTAATTATTTAATCAAAAAATATAATCATGTATTCAGCCAATTCGGTTTTTTGATGTCTAATACTACGCGTATAAGTTCCTACTGACTTACATTTTTATTGCAGGACAACTTGTCATAGTAGGGCAGCATTTCAGTGCTCTTACGAAGAGTCGTTCTAAAAGAAAAAGATTTTTTTAATTTCCACCTTAACAACTTGAATTGTTCAGAAATAGAAATACAGATTTACATATAAGTATACATTTACGCATGCACACATGTATACATAAAATAAACCATTCAATAAAAATACATTTAATTTTATTAGTAGAGTTTTATTTTAATTAACAATTAGTGCTGTTCTGAAAAGATTGGACACTATTAGAAAAGGTTTGTCAATACATTTTTTATGCAGAATTAGTATACTGATGCTTTTAAAAGTGACCCGAAAGAATGCTTCTTTGGTCAAAGGCATTCATTATTTTAGCTGGTTATAAAAAAGTTCTCATGGGGATACCATTAAAAAACTTTCTAATGTTGTTGAGGTTAAAGGTATAATAATTCGTAATATTGTAAATGTAATTACCACCAGCCTACGTTTAATATTGTCGGCTACGTTATGTTATCGTATAATTAATTTTGTGATTATTACTTCAACAGCATGAGGATGTTGTACTTCGCCTGATATAACTTTAGATAAGGGCCAAGAATTATAAAATTAATGTTTCAATTTGCATTATAAGCACCGAAGGTGTAATTACCTTCTCTAATTAAATGCGCTATCGTAACAATGCCCATATTAATTATTAGCTGCCGTGCGCAAGAATATGTTTACTTTGGAAACGATATTTCATTAACCTTAATCTTAACAACAATATAATTTTCGATAAATAGATTGAATAGCTTGGAGTAATTACAGCGAACATAAGGTGCATGGCAAAATGTCAGATTATTTAGGTTTTGATTCCCCGTCAGTTATTTCACTTTTTTTATCGCGTTAAAGTGGTCATATTTTGTTCCCAACTTTCCAATTTATTCACATTGTTATAATAGACCGGAACAGGCTATTAATATTCGCATCACCAAGTTACCAAAAATTTAGCTTGAAAACGTTTTGTTTTTTAATTTTGCGTTAAACTTTTCTATTAAACATTTTTTTCTTGATATTTTTTCCTGGCCTAAGTGTTCGTTATGCAGATTCAGATTTTCTGGTTCTTTTTTTAATACATTTTTATTATACTCTAAATAAGTCTAACAAAGTAAAATCGGGGTACCTCGCATGCCAATTTATTTAACCCCGTCGACCTATCCAACGATAAGGAAATATCTCATGAAGGTTGTCTGTGATGGCTGCCGAATAGTGCATTGGTGCTTCATCCTGTTAAGACAAAATACTTGCATTAGGTATGTAAGGTCTACTTCAAGGAATGTAAATACGTTTTTACGTATTTACGTTTTCGGACCAATACCGACAACTTTGGCGATTTACCATGCCACCAAGCAAGAAATTCGCTTCTACTGAAAAAAAAATTATGTTTCTCGCAAACATTGTAACTTGTCACTTCTATCCGGGTCATCCTCAGTAATTTCCTATATTTTAAAAATGTAGACAGGGTTGTTCTACCGATATTTCCAAAATTTGAGAAATCCTTCTTGTACTGAAATGAGACCTTTCTCCCAACGAAAATAGAATATCAGGTTTAGTATTTTCGTAAATTTAGGACCATTCACTTTTAAGCTTATCCCTAACGTGACGAACTTCACTGAACTTTTTACCTATTTTCGAAACAAATGCCTGATTTATGGCTTCGCTATTTGGATACTTATTGTTAAAATACTCACAGAGTTCATGTTGTGCTCCTTTTCGGTGTTCACATCCAGCTAATATTAAAAGCCCGATTTTCTCAGCTTCTTTCAAAAGCACTATCGTTGATGAATGTGACAACTTTGAAGGATATATTACATTTTTTGACATTTTAGTCAATAGGTAAGTGTAAACTGGGAATAAGGAAAATACGTAGATTTTAAAATTATAACTAATTTTTCTTTGGTGTCCTGTATTTCAAAATTTGTTGACTTTAGCCATATAGTATGAAAATCTCTAAACGTCAACTGGCAACTAGCAACACTGCCCACGAACCACAAACAATATATTAACGGCTAATTGTTGGAATCTGATACAGCATGCGGATTATACCAATCAGATCCTTTAGGATTGCGCGCGTATTTCAAATCTGATTTTCGATGATTGACTAATCGGTGCTTACCTAGCACTAACGGGACAGAACTACTTACCAGTAGAAGTTTTGATAAAAAAATCCTTGTTTTAATATAGACTCGGAATTTTGTTTCGCGGTACCGCTTTACAACAAGCCTAACCAATCCTATCCAGACCTAATCTGGATTTTTATTTATTATAACTTTTGTGCAAAGCAAAAGTTTAAAAGTCATGCGCCTAAATAGAGACTCGAACTCGAATGTACCGCAGCCAAATCCGAGTATCCTACCACAGCTAGGAAGCTTATGGTGAAAATTCAAGAAAACCTATTTATAATCCACGAAAATAATCGACGAACAAATAGGCAGCATATTGAACAATATGTGTTGCTGTATGATACGCACGCGTTATAAGGTATCAGACCTTATAACGCGTGCGTATCATATATATCACACTAATCTGATCTGACATAGGATCGTCTTTTTTTTCTTTGTCTAATTACGTACTTAAAAAAAGGAAGACTGTACTCTATGTACTTTCCAAAAATTTAAATAATTTTTAGTTTTTATTTGAATTAGATTGGCAATGCATTTTGTTGAATGACTGACATGTAGTGAAAATTTTATTAATTTACTTATATAATTCTCACATTCCATATTACTTTCAGCTATGATGGATAATCTGCATAACATAATAATAATACTCGTTTATGATTCACCAAAAAGCAAATTATATACTATTATTTACAAAAAACAAATATTAGTGAATAAAATTATTCACTAATACCTTTAGCGATGAACAACATCATAAATATTAAATATAATCTAAAAGTGCTAGAACAAAGGACACAAAAAGAAGTACTGAAAAGGAAGAAATGAAAGATAGTGTGAGAGAAGTAGAAGAGAACTGAAGATATAGAGAAAAAGAAGGCTGTTGACAGCTTACTTGTATATACTTTTTGATTTCAATTCATTAGTTAACGTATAACTACGAAGGTTTAAATGGTGACCATCTGCTCGAAATTTTATTTTATTATATAAATATACTGGTACACTTTTTTTTAAATTTTGTAATACATACATGCATGCAGCTTCCTTCTATTACTCATATTAAGCCATGAAAGTGCTTTAAGCTTGTGTGATACTCGGTTTCCTCTTCTGAAACCAAAAATTAGTCGGATACAATAGTTCTGATTTTTTTGCACTACACATTATCGTAGTGATTAAAGTGTGACAGGATTAGCGAGTTACATAATTCTTTTTTAATATTTTGATCTATACAGTGTATATGTATATATAATGATTTTATTCCGCAAAATGCTTTTTTAAGTGTGGAAGTTATGTGATTTTTAAAACAAAGCTGTGAAAAAATAGTTCATCCTAGAGTTTAGACATTTCCCACAACGGAAAGTCGCTGATTGTTAATTGTTAAATCCGTTAAATTATTTATATCATTATTGACATTGTTGTTGCCAAACAGCATTACTACGGACTTCCTTGGATTTAATTTTAGCATATGATCAATACATATCTTAGGGAGTGAATATAAGTCGCACATTATCTTATTTTAGGCATCAATACACTCAGATGGAAAAATGAATAATAATAATAGATTGCTTGATAGGTAATATATTCTAACTTTTAAAATAAATTCTAGTTTCTATTTCTATTACTCTCTCTAAAATTTTAGAAAACGTTGGTAGCATACTAATGGACCTCAAATGACTCATATCTTTAGGATCAGTAACTTGCTAACGGAGTGACTATAGCTGGGGGGAATATAGTTGTATATAATAGATTCGTTTATTATATAAGTTATATAATTAATAATACACACACGGCACGAAAAAATACGATTTATCTTTGGGAGATCTGAACCAAAAGTTTTACTTTTATTTTTTGAAATTATTTCAATTAGGTACGTCTCGATTACTGATTGTTTTGAAATTCGAATGAGTATATCATCTTTAGTGTTTCTAGAATAAAAAGTTATTATTTCATTTTTAGGAGAGGAAAGCGGTTTCACCTATTCACGTCCTTAAACGCAGGAAGGATATCCTTGGTTTTGGACGGTGTCAATTTATCTAATTCCTGCTATTTTTCATTCATTGTAGAATTTTGAAATGTGTATCTAGAAGAGGCCTTTTTCTCGTTTCATATTGCCGTAGTTGTTACATTTCTCAATTGTTTCTGATAATTCTATTTAACGGGGGTCCTTATCCCGATTGAAGTTTCTATGGGCCTTATCTCTTTTGCATATGCTTACATTTTTGTTATCCACGGTTGAAATAGTTTATTTCGTTTAGAAAACTCTTTAATAGGAGTATGGCAATTGAACACTACCAGTATATTTGTATTTAAAAAAAATATATTTTTTTATCTATATCATCAATGCTATATATAATATCGAAAGGGAATAATTCAACTTCTATTTCGCTTAAAGATAAATTAATAATTTTTAGAGCTCTATAATTCTCTTTATTGTTAAAAGAACTTTGAGGCCCAGAATATATTCTACTTCGCTGAAACTAGAAGAGTGATCAGAAAAATTAGAAAAACCATCTTAATATTTATTAATAATTTTATCAGAATTGGTTAAAATTAAATCTATTAGAGAAAAACTTGAACCTGATATTTTGGTGAGGTCAGTGATTTGTTCCAAATTAAAAGGTTCTACCACTGAAAGAAGTTGGATGTCATACTTTAAAATGTCAATGCTAAAATCTTGAAAGCAAAATATAGTATCATAACAATAAAAAATGTTTGCCAATATATCTCCAAATGTATTCATAAACAAGGAACCATTAGAGTTTGGGGTTATATACCACCACCACTACGTCGATCCACCCGGTCACTTCTTAAGTATCTCTGTAAACTAATTATATCTGACGAAATGTCTGAATTCAACCAGCTTTTTGTTACAGCCACAATATTGAAGTTTTTGTCACCGAATTCGCTGCTTAATTCATTAAAATGAGCAACCAATGAACGAGCGTTAATTTGCGTCGCTGTAAAATTCATTTTAAGCCCCTAACAACCCTTAAAAACAATAAAAAGAGTAGAAAAGAAATGAAATAACTAAAGTTAAAAAAAAACAAACTTATAATCAAAGTAAACTAGGATAAAACATTAAACTATAAAAACATTGAATAATAAATCGATAATTAGATAAACACGCAAGAAAAAAAGAAGAACAACTATAACATAAAAATAAGACCTACTTGGTCATAATGTGTAACTAAGTTTAATATCGATGTTTTACAGCAAAACATTTTTAAATTTATAAATAAAAAGCCTTTGAATAATGTAATACATTTGTTTACTTGACTTCTTTATGTTATTTATTTTAAATAATAAGAAAATCAAAAAAATTCAATATGCCAATGTAATATTAATACAACGATAAACTGTTAATTGGAATTTAAATATCATTTATGAAATCGCAGATAACTAAAGAATTATTTTCTCTTAATATATATATATATATATATATATATATATATATATATATATATATATATATATATATATATATATATAACATACATTTTACTAAGTCAGTAAAAACTGCAATAGACCGAACTCAAGGTTGCGGCTCCATTGGCTCGCGGAGCATAGCATTTTGTAACAGCCGATGAGCGGATGGGAATCTGTTTTCTGATTGGTCGCTAGAAATGTGGTATGATCTAATCGAGTAATCATAGCGTGCCGTACAGTTGGTAATTTGTGTTTACGACGTGATGACTGTGCCGAGCTCCAACGCACAGTTCCGACTTATTTCTTTTGTTTTTAGCGTTATTTCGTTTACTAAACTACTGTTACCATTAGAAATATGGCTGATATGGAAGAAAATCAGTTGAGAAACGGAACCCTATGGAAACAGCGGTTTTTGGAAAAGATTTTGCAAAAAGAAGAAAAAACAAAAAAGAAAGTCATTATATCGTTATGACAGGAGACATGTATAACAAATTGATGAGCGAAGTACAGGAAGCAGAATTAGCTGCAAAGAAAACACCGTTACAAAGCAGAAGATTTAAGAGACTCAGAATTATTGAGGTTGCCGAAACGAAAAAATTGGCTTCCAGAACTGAACCTATTAAATATTATCTACCTGTTGAAGATATTTTTGACATTATTGAAGCAGCTTACGTTGCAATTGGACATGAGAGTCGAAATAGGTTGAAAACTGAAACTTTAAGGAAATACGCAAATATATCTATTGACATGATACATATTTTTCTATCTCTGTGTGAAACCTGCCAGCGCAAAAAGAGTAAGAAGAAAAAGGGTCTCGTTTCTAAACCTATTCTACATTCGGAAATGAATAGCCGCTGCCAAGTAGACCTAATAGATATGCAGTCACAACAGGACAACCTTTATTATGGTGTACCAGGACCATTTGACAAAATTTGTTTTGTTAAGGACACTGCAAAGCAAAAGGCCCGAAGAAGTTGCTTATCAATCAGACATATTTTTGAGTTTTGGTTAATGTGGTGATCAACGAGATATTGTCATATTGGCCTGAAGTGAAGTTGGTTCACGGAAAGCCAAGAGTCAGTAAAACGGGCAAACCAAGACATTGAAGAAATGCTAGCAGCTTGGATGCAAGACAATGAAACAAGAAACTGGACCAGAGGCCTACCATTTATCCAATTTATGAAAAATAGAGCCCTGCATTCTGGCATAAAACAGTCACCATATCTAGCTATGTTTGGAATTGAGCCCAGAGTAGGACTTAGGACTTCGCGTTTGCCAACAGAAGTGATTGAAAAATTAAATGATGAAGATGATCTTCAAAAAGTTATTAATCAAATAAATTCAAAATAGCGAGTCTGCATGTTAATAAATAAAAAAAACGGTAAATTTGCCTTTATCCACAATTTCCCTCGTACATAATTTCATTATCTACATATAACAGAGTTTAGATATTATATCTTATATTTCAATTTATTTTATCTTTTTATTTATTTATTATTGTCAATATTGTTATTAATATTATTGATATTATTAGTTTGTTCCAATTTTTTAAAATAGTTTGTTAAAAATAAATTAAATCCTTTTTATTTTCCTTCATAAAAAGAATAGTGCACGATCCCACGTATAAAAAAAGTTGATTACCAGCAGGCTGTAACTTCGTGTACAGCTTAATAGTGAGGAGTCCGACAAATTTTTCCTCTTCGGAATATTTGGTCCGTGGCATATTATCCTTTTGCGCATCAGAAGACATGTCAATTTTACAAGTTTTGGAAATGCGACACCGCAACAAGCTTGCACTTTCAGGGGTGCTTAATTAGGCTTAAATATGTATAAGTATACTATTGTTCGACAAAAAAAAATGGTAAATTTAGCCACTCCGAAAAAGTGATAAGATCGACAATTTCGGACAACTTTGCACGTTGTGTCTGCAAGAAGACTTGTAACACTAACAGATGCTTCTGTAAGAAAAAAGGCAAACTCTGCAACTCTAAATATCACGACAGTCAACCATGCAGGAATAAATAAATTATATTTATTGGAAGTATTATATTTATATCCTTATACGACTTGTTACCAACATACTATCCACTAGTTTTAGAGTTCCTTTTTTATAAATCATTGGTTACGTTTTGTTTATGTTCTTTGTTCATGTTTATTTTAACGAATTATGAGGCAGCAGTATGTACTACCTATGTTTTATTTCCTGACCCTTTTATGTTTTAAAACAAATATAAATTTATAAAATTCTGTGTAAGCTTGATACATTTATTGGCAAATCCCTAAAAGCTCCAATTAACTAAATTGCTTAAGTTTTTTTTTTTAAATAAAAATTACGCTCATTGTCAACTTATTTTCTTAAAAATTGGTAAATTTGCCTTTACCCACAACTTCCTCCTACATAATATCAGTGTCTAATACATATAAAAGAGTTTATAGATTATGCATAGGTATATAGTTTGTTCAACTACAGTAGACAGTTGAGGTTATGTTCTCAGGCGCAAAAAAATTGTGCAGTATTTCCCGAATACATTCATAACTGGTTGTCAGAGAGGTTATGATCTGACGGGATCTATTACTTTGAATTATTTATGAATGCATTCAGGAAATCCTGCACATTTTTTTTGCACCTGAGAACATAACCTCAACTGTCTACCGAAGTTGAATAAACTTACTGCTTATATAGTACTTTATACAAATGGTATAACCTATAATTTATTTCAATTTATTTTAATTTTTAATGTGTTTATTATTGTCATTAATATTAGTATTAGTCTGTTAAAAATAACTTACATCTTGATTATTTTCCTCCGTAAAAAGGTTTTATTCTAGGAAACTGAATTTTACCGAATTTTTAAATATTCTATAAGACCGCCATTTTGTTCCGCCATAATGGCTTTTTACAAAAATTTTAGCAGTGTTTTCCTATATTACACTTTATTTTTGTACAAATTTCGAAGTCCGTCCAATACGTAGTTTCTTAATAATAATTTTTTTTACATTTTGTGAGGCCGCCATGTTATTCCGTCATATTGTATTTACACCAAAATTCTACTGTACCATCCCCATATGATCCTTGATTTTGACCAAAATTTCGAGTCAATCGGATAAGTAGTTTTTGAGCTATGCCGCGTACAAACAGACCGATAAATAGACAGTCAGACCGACAGACTGTCGGAAATGGGAAAACATGTTTTTCGAGGTCCAGGGACTCTAAAACGTAAATATCTGTAAAAATCTCGGAGGGTGATTCTTTCACGATTAAATATTACTTCCTTTTACGAGGGAAGTAACACTACTATATAAATCATAAAAAAATAGTTCTTAACATTTTTTTTTATAAATATACTGTATGCATTATTATTTCTACAGGAATTGTATTATAAATTTCAATCGATTTCAATATAAGGTTATATATTCCTTGGTGTGCTTTGCTTTTGTTACACCTACAATCTACTTACTACGTAAAAACTAATTCTAACTAAAATATATTTAGTCAAAACTAGACCTAACTGATAATATTCGTTAACTCTAGTTTTAACTAGTTAAATCTAGAATTAACTGGGAAGCACAGTTAAAACTAGATTTTCCTAGGAATATCGAGTTTTAACTGAAATCGGGTTTTTATGGTTACATATATATTCTGCTTATGTTCCAACAAAAAATTAAGTAAATTACATTATATCTGCAAAATTCTGAATCGGTAAACAAAACGTATTCTTTGTTCATTAATGAAATGTCAAGTTTGATGCCTGTTTCGACTTCTGTTTGTCATGTTCAGTGTCAGGGAAAGTACCCTGAGACAGTGGTAAAATTGTTGTATCTGAAAAAAAAAAGTTAGAAAGTATGCAAAGCTCAAGTCCAAATTCGGATGAGTGTATGTTCCATCGGTATGCAAAAGATTCAGCAAATTCTGAACCTGGCACAGCCTTTGGCTTTGAAAAAGTTTTGAGTAAATTCGCTCATCTAAAGCAAAAGTCAATATTACTAACACTTATTTAATTATACCGCCGGCAAAGTTGGCCATGGATTCAAAAAAGCCTACTGTTCGAAGAAATCCTCTTTTAATTCATTTAAATTTTAAAAAAGAAACGAAATGATAAGGTGGAAACAAATGAACTTTATTATACCTAGAGATGATTAATATTAACTAATAATAAAAGAAATTGAAAAAAGAACGTACTTAATAATAATTAAAGTTTTCAAAAACACGACCTTCTTGTTCAATACAGGTCTCACATTTTTCAACAATTTTGCGTAATACATTTTCTTTTTGAGTTATACTATTATATTGAATACCAATGGAACATACACTCATCCGAATTTGGACTTGAGCTTTGTATGCTTTTCCAACCTTGTAAGAAAGAAAATCCTGGGCTAATCATAATAAAGGTGTTAGCATGTATCACTCCATACGGATCCAAAATAAATATAAATATATAGTCACTTTAATTCCGTTCGCTAATTAAGAACAAATTAAGATAAAAACAACTAGAAAATCTTTACATGCCACTGCAATAACAAAATATTACGCTATGATTAAAATTTCAATATTTGTCTCAAAACACCCAGAAAATCAAATAAATTCCTCAGAGTAAATAAAGTTAAAATTGCCACCCCAAACAATTATGATAAATCATCATCATTCAAAGTATTAAAAATTGCAAAAATGTTCCTCTAAATTTAATCAATCACTGTGAAAAATTGATTAAAACTCTCCAAGTGCATATTATGACTCTATTATGCAGCCCATTTTGTTAGCTGTTGCTGACTTCATCTAGTTAGAGTTGAGAGTGTTTTAACGTTGTACAGCGTTTCCTAATTATCAGAAATTTGTGGTATTGGCATGTTATAACAAAACCCTCCGGGGGACAGCCAGCGGCCGCAGTTTCTATACAATCAAGTATAATTATGTCGATATACTGTGAAACCTCTGAAATTTGGAGTTGCTTTTATGTGCATCATGGAAGTGTGAAAAACGAACAAGTGTCCGATATGATTTGTATAGGGAATAGATCCCAACAGCGTATTTGGATTAAGTATATACCTGGAAGGTACAAAATTATTATAGAATATTTCTACTATACGAGGTAGTTTGTTGGAATTTGGACCATTCTCATAAAAACTGAAGACTAAAATTTTTGAAACCATTTTTTTATTCTTATAATATTCAGCAATAAAATATGATTTTAATTACGTCTAACAAATTAGTACTTGGATTAGTGCTTTGATGACTTGAAAATTTGGAATTTTGTTTTTGTTATAATTAACTTCTAATGAGTTGGTAAGAGTAACTCGTTACCACAAGTAACTAAAATTCATTGTTACAATATTTTATATTTCGACACTCTACACTACAACTTGAACTAAAGAAAATACAGAAGACAATTTTAAGAGTATTGCATTCAAAATTTTGTTTGGGAACCAGAAGTTGTTTTAGGGTTTAATAAGTTAAAATTTATAAACATGCATGCATTCATAAAATTACATGCACACCCACAGAAATAATCGAGACGGCCAAAAAAACTATTCTTATGTTATTTGGTCCACCTTATAGCCACAGAAAAGGATGATAGAAAAAATATCGTATGCTAATCATGCATTTCCAGCTCGCACTAAAGTAGCTATAACTTTTTTTACTACTACTTTTTAAGAGTTTTTACGTATTTGTTACTAATAATATACTATATATCAATAAACACTTTGGGTTAAACGTTTTTAAGTATTATGTATGTATTTGTTACTGCGAGTTATACTTTATAGTAATTTTCCATGTAAAGTAAATATATAATAACTACTGCCAGGCAACTATTTACGGAATTGACACTAAGGTCGTCATTTCTTTTACGTTGCATAATAGTAATTATTTAAAGTACCTGTTTATAATCTGTTTACTAAATTACAACTTTTAAGTATCAGAACCTTCCTGAATCTTGCAGAGACTACTCCATTACGTTCAAATATACTCCTATAACGTATTACTATCAAGTAAAACGAGTCGTTGCAGAGTAGAATAAGTTATCGTCTAATGTTATTTTAAACTGGCTATTACCAGTCGTTATTCTTCTGATGCAACTTTGAAGTAGGAATTACAGTAATTATTTACTACAAGTAAACTATTACCTCTTGTATTTGAGGTTCCGGAGATAGGCAGCGCTAGTACGGGATTCGGTCTACATTCACTTTATAAGGACAGTGCCGACAATAGGGGAAGCAATTTTTGCTTGGTTCGGCCATATTTCTGATAAAATCGTTTTTTTACTTTTTGCCTACGTGGTTTTCTTATGAGGTTTGTTGTTTGGGTGTATTTTCTTTATTAGCTTTTGTGATTATTGATTTAAACAATAAGTTCTGAACCATTGGACATATAGAGAAATGTATTTGTAATTATAAAGTGTTTGTGATGAATTTGTAAATGACTATGAAGAAAAGTTATTAAATATTGCACATTATTATATTTTGGTTTTATTTTCCTGTAAAAGGCAACATTGTATCATGTCTTAGTGTATGTTATACTTCATTGAGCACCTAAATTTGAGATAGAAGCTCTTAAAGATAAGCATAAAACAATTTTTATTTTGTAGGTCTTCTTCAGTACGTATTACATTACTAAATTCACTTGACAGACAACTTTCATTAATTGCTTGCACAGATATTGTTATTTGTTAAAAATCTAAATGAAAAAGTAAGTTTGCACTAGATAGTTCGAATAAATTATTAAAGTAAATTAAATTAAAAATCAAAAAAAAAGTAAAAAAAACTTTAACATAACCCTACATTTACAACAGACGCTGATAGAAGATGTCAATGTAAAAAGTTAAATTTCGGATTTTTTCTGAGGCGTATTACTCCTTGTAGACTGAAATTAACAATACTTTCATTAATTAACTTTTTAGTTGATCCAGTTTTCTTATATTAATGTGCTAAAGTAGTTTAATTTAATTATGTTTGAGAAAAACTAACGATAATATGTGTGCGACCAAAATCTATTGAAAATTACGAAATTTTGAAAGCGCGTAATTTTTTTACGACATCATCAGCATATTCACCGGAAAAATTACCCGCGTTTTAATTTTAGGTGCTTAGCATAGCTAGAAAACTATGTGAAACGCATGTATTCTACCCAAAGAAAAAATAACGTATTCTATACGCTCTTCACCATATTCTCAATTTGAGTGTTTGTAGTCACCATAACTGTTTTGTTTGTATTAGAAAGAACCATACATATTTTTAAAATGGATTAAATAAAGAGAGAAATAAGGAAGTAACAAATAGGGTGAATTTTTACTATTCGGCTACTTAAATGGAACTACACAATTCCGTACTATCTACTTAATAGTCAAAGTTACAGTTACATGTTATTCACGTAATAGTTACCCCTAAAATTGTTCCTCATTTTGGTGATGACTACGTAGTCTCGGCCTAAACAGGACGTAGCGACACCAAGATCCATTTACTTCAACGAAAATATTTGTGGTAACAATGACGTACTCATGACTAAATGTGCTACTTGGGTTAAGTGACTTTTTTACTAAAAAATTACTGCACTTGTCCTTGGCTCGATCACGAAATTTTCCGCCTCATAACAAAAAAGTAATATCTAATGTATTTATTATTAAAAAAACAGTACTATTAAGAGAAAAGTGGTACAAGCCTTATGACTAATTTTCATTACATTTGCTTGCAAACGGGTTTTGCACCTGACGTATTTTTAGGTTGTCACTTGCAAGAGGCTATAATATACGAAACATTCAAAACAGGGGGTCCAGCCGCCTTTGTGTCACAATTTAAAATACCGCTCTTTAAGAAAATACAAAAATATATATTTTGTACTACGTATACATATATATTTTATTCAATTTTAAGTTATAAAACACAAACACACATGTGTAACTCTTAAAACAATAATTTATAAAAATGTAATGTAATGACAACATAAAAATTAAAGACATATTTTCCCAACCTTGCAAATTCATCAATTAGATTTAACTTAGACTTACAAATAACATTCTATATTGAAATAATGAATTTTAACGCCTTCATTGTAGAGGTTCGAAAGAATTGTTTTAAAATCTCATTTAGTCGATGAGATATTGTAGAAAAAGTAAATACTATTTTACAAGTTTTTACGCCTTAACGGTAGATTATTAAGTCGTTGGCGAAAGAATCTTAAAATTAATTTAAAGAAGTATTGTTAAAAGCTAATAATACATTTGACCCAGTTAACCCTTTCAGGACGGCACTTTTTAAACTGTACTAGCCCTCCCGCCGGCACATTTTGCAGTGGCTCAGCGCCTGATGACGGAAATATACGTCACTCTAAAAAAGTTGATAAATAGCATAATATATGCCCATTTATTTTAATAAAACAGTGATTTGACACTTTTCTCGTGATGTTTTATTTAAATTTAAGTTAATTTACCATGAAACAGCTGTCAAATCTTTGTTTTATTCGGATAAAGTTAAATATAGGAGACAACACAGCAAAAATACTTTATTAAATCACAAAAATCAAAGAGATACAAGCAAAATTTGTAACATACAATTCAAAAATTTAACTTAAAAACAAAACTCTAAACTCAAAAACAAAACTCTAAACTCAAAAACAAAACTATAAACTCAAAAACAAATCTTTAAACTCAAAAACAAAACTCAAATTCGAATAAAAAAATATTTTAAGTAAGCGTTAAAAATCCGCCACATTGTGATAAATTCCAAAACAGGGCACTACACATAGCGCAACGTTGCATTCGCTACACATAAAGCTGCTCTCCTTTCTTTTCTTTGGGCCTGTCTTTGTTTGAGAACACACTCTGCATCTCCTAGTTCCACTTTTCTTTCCCTCTTTCCTTGGAACCATTTCCGGAAAATGCCGTCCTGTCAGTCTTGTATTTCCCCGATCAAAATGCTGCATTCGCACCTCCTTGGATGAATATCTAAAAAAACTATATAAAGATTAACTGCCAAATTTAATAATATAAAATACCTTTCCAACAACTGCCGAATAACTTCTAAGTGAAACTTTGCAATTCGAACCTTTTCTGGATGTTGGGTCAAAAACATCGCGTGGGCGTTGAGTAAAGTAATATATTATGAGTGCAAAAATACCTTTATGTACCACTTTATTGATTTACGGGTGCAGTCGATGCTGCTGATCATCATGTCTGACCTGTCCACTGCACCCATACTCTTATTATATTCTGCAACACATAAAGGCTTTTTTATATTTTCCCTTGTAGTCCGGTTTATTTTTGGAAGGGTGACAGTTTGATTTTCATGCATTGTTGTTAGCATTAGGACATCGTGACGGTCCTTCCATTTTAGCGCTAACATAGTTTCGTTGCTTCTTCATTCGATTTCCCCAGTTTTCAGCTTCCTCTCAAACAATGGCATTAGTTTTCGGTTTTGTCGTACCGTGCCGCAAGAGTTCGTTTTGTTTTCGAAAAGATACTTTGACAGAGAAGGGCTAGTATAATGTCGGTAAACAACGAATGCCCTTTGTTTAAATATGGACTTAATAGTTTAGCAACAATTTCTCCCGTTATACCCAAATTATGAGTCTCTTCAGCCTGTACATTTGTTGATTTACCCGCATATATGATAAAATCCAAAACGATGCCCGTTTCACAATCACAAAGAACATACAATTTTATCCCAAATCGGTGCCTTTTAGTTTTAATATATTGCTTAAACGATAATCTGCCTTTAAATAAGATCATACTCTCACTTATTACTAAGTTTTGGAAGGGATAGAAGTGGTCCTGAAAGTTTGCTTTTAATTTTTGCAATACCTGGTCAATTTTATACAGGCAATTATTCTGGGGCACCTCCTCGTTGTTGCAAAAGTGTAAATAACGTCGAATTGTAAAATATCTGTCTCTTGACATGTTTTGCCCAAAAATCGATGTATAAAGCAAGTTATCCTGTGACCAGTACTCCTTCATTTCAAGTTTTTTGACCCGTGACATCAACATGGTTAATGCAAAAAAAACATATATTTCTGAAAGAGTAACATATTTCCAGTTTTTAGCTTTCTCCTGGGCGGCATACCTGTTTGTTTCTATAACAATAATGATTACTATTTCTTCCGAGAACATACTAAGAAAGTAATCCAGTTCTTTTGAATCCGGAGCGAAGTTACCATTATTCAAACCACTTATGTTTTGGTCAAACTCGTGTAGTTGAGGAACAAATTCATTATTGGTCCAACGAATTTCCTGTTCACTTTGCTGCAAAATTGCTTCTAAGTCTTCTGGTTCCTCATTTACGGTAACTTGGTCAGGCTCATTATCTTTGTCAATCGAAGATATTTCAGAACTAATACTTTCACTGTCTAAATCAGGTGGGTATTCGCTTTCGCTGTCTGGAAATGGCTCTTCCTCACTACTAAGGTAGAAACTATCCTCATCTACAGATCTCAAAATTTGCCTAATATCATGTTCGTTTAAGCCCCAATGCCCGAAATTTTACGCTTTTGGCCGCGTGTTGGCCTTTGAGAAGGACCGGCACCCTCTTCCAGAGACATTTTAAACAGCACTAGCGAAGTAACGAACTCAAAACCGGTTGAGACCTCCGAATAAACAATATACTATGTTCAGTAAAAAATATTATTAATCTCTCTCTCTCTCTTTTTCATGTATTAGCCATTCTTGCATCTTTTTTCTCTGATTTTACTACATTCTTATAATAAACGAACTATAGAACCGGCATCGCCTAACGTCGTAATTTTTCGACAGTGCCGAAATATTTCGTCGCCCGGCCATGCGGTGATCCCAATGTTGTCGAAATATTGCGACGCTCGGCCGTGGTAAAATGTTACTTTCAGAATGTGTCGCAATTATAAGGCAATAGGCCAATGGATGCAATTAGTCGGTGACGAAATTTTCCGACAGCCGGCCGGTGGGACATATGAAAATGACGTAATATTCCGTCAACAGTACTGAAAGGGTTAAGGACGGAATTTTAAAAAATTGACCAACTGATTTTTAGATAAATATTTTTGAAAGCCGCTGACGAAAAAGTCGTTAAAAAACTCATTTATTACAAAGAAATTTTAAAAAAAACAAATAATTTTTTTACCCCTTAAAGGTGGAATTTCGAGTATTACGGAAATTGCTTCCAAATAATTATTTTTGAAAGCCATTCCCAGAGGATTTGTCTTAAAAATCACATTTAGCTGAATAAATATTTTCTAGGTACCCCCTTAAGGAGAAACTTATTTTAGGATTAAATCCATTAATAAGCAAGAATAATCAACAAGCCATAAAACATTTAAATTTCATCATAGCGCCTTCTTTCTGGATTACTTGATTCAGCCTGTTGGGCATTGAGTTAATTTACGACAATATTGGGATCAAGTTCTTCTCAGTACTGATGGATTGTTTTCCAATGTTTATCAGAATTTTGAGGCCTCTCTGTCGAGTTCTTATCTGGACTGTAAGAAGGTCAAGGTAATACTTCCATATTATTATTCTGAAACCACTGTCATATATTATTGGCAGCATGGCAAAAAGTATCTCGAAAAAATAATTGTGACTTGGTCAACTTGACAACTAAAGTCATTTTGAAAATTTTCTAGTGACATTGGAAATCCTACTTACAGAAGCATAAATTAGATGTACATACTACTTTTCTCTGAATAGAACTATATAAGAGGCACTTTAAAAGGAAATACCAAAAAAAATCACGTAAAAACTAACTATAACTCTTACTTTTATACGTAGAATTGTATGAAGCATATTTTAGTAACTTTATTCTAGTAGTGCAAACATTACTAGTTAAGTTAAAGTTCTTTGCAAACTGAGACGAGATTTTTACTTAGCTTCTGTGTCTCGGATGTAATTTTCTTATTTCCCCTCGCGAAGTCGACAGAGTGAACTTCACAAATTTTCAGATATTTTTTGTACAGATTTATTTCGTTTATTATATTGAATATAGTATATGGGGATATATGAAAAGGGACAATAAAAAGTAAAAAAAAAAACGTGTTTTCATATTATTTTTTAAAATCAATTACCAAAAAACACAATCGAAATCTAGAAATAAGGAATGTTTACATCAATTTAATTGTATACTAGTTGTATACACGGAGCACTCTGTGTTTTTTTTCGGAAATTGGTAAACTTTTTCATAAAAATGTATTGATATAAAGATTGATAGGTCTGCAATCATTGGTTTTCCTATAATTAACTAAAACATTCTCTCAAGCGCAATGTAACAGACTCAGGCGTGACGAAATTAGAAAATCTGATTTTTTGATCACATTGCGTTTGTAGAAAGAATCATTAAACAGAGGTCCGTATACATTTCTATCATTGATGTAAAATATGTATTGATTTCCAAAAGGATATAAATGGTGTTTTGTTTATTTTGAATAAAAAAACTTTCTTGTGTAAACATTTGTATGTCTTTCTTTTAATAACAGACTTACCACGTTTTGTTCTAACTAGTCGGTCGTGACCATCCTATTTGGGTTTGTAATTCTAATAATTTAATTTAATACTGATAATGAATTAGACGTTAACAAATAATAATCATGGATACCAGTAAGAATATTTTGCAGTCACTGTCAAGGTGTGTCACAGGAGGTCGGCTTTTTTCTTGATTTTACATGGTTCAGTTAGTTGCAATAATTATTATTATCGGTTGTTTATTCGACTCAAGAAAGGGTAGAAATAAAAAAACTTTATTACCAAAATTGGGGAATTCTGCAAGGGCTACTGCCCGGTTGTTTAATGAGTTACATCCAGAAAAAAATAAAAACGACAAATATGTGAGTTAATGAGAAAATTTCAAAAAATTGTATCTATGTTTAATATGTTTTAGGATACGTAGCACTTGACAATACCCAAAGCACTCGTCAACTGGCTGTTTTTTCATGGGTTATTCGCACAACTATACAAAGAATTTTGAGATCATACATTTCACTCGTACAAAACAAAACTTGTCCATGAACTTAATTGTGATAACAGATTGGAGTTTTGCGAAGAAATGAGCCAAATTTAATCAACAATCGAAATCTGTTATTTAAAATTTGTTTTTCGGATGAGTGTACGTTCTATTTACATGATGTTGTAAACAGACATAATTGCCGTGCTACTGGAGTGACTCGAATTCACATTTTTTTCGAGAGGTACACACGCAATATGCTGAAAATGTAAAGGCCTGGGCCGGCTTATTCGGAAATAATGTGGTAGAACCTCTTTGTATTCCTAGAAACTTGACGAAGAACACAATAGAACCACTAATTACGGAAACAATAAACAAGATGATGCACCATCGCAATATGTAGCTCCAGTAAGTAAGTTTTTGGACATCTTTTTTATTGTAGCTGTATAATACAACTCTAGCTGGCCCGGCAAACCTTGTTCTGCCATTTCCGTTACAATTTGTTTCTAGTTGAATTATAAAAATATGGGGCGCATTCACCACACCGTCCAGAAATGTTACTTAAGAAAAATATATTGGTTTTTATAGAAAAAATACGCAATAAAACAATACAAAAAATGTTGAAAGGTCTCAGTCACCAGACGATCATGTGAAAAAAAATCTTGTAGACTGGTCAGTACAACTTGCTCACGAACTTGCTGAAAAATCTGGCTTAGTGTCTTAAATATATAGACTAGCTGGCCCGGCAGACCTTGTTCTGCCTTTTCCGTTAGATAGCGCGATTGGTTTCCAGTAGAATTCTAAGAATATGAGGCGCATTCACCACATCGTCCAGAAATGTTATAGAAGAAAAATTTATTGGTTTGATAGAATAAATACGCAGTAAAACAATACAAAAAATTGTGTTGAAAAGTCTCGCTAATCAGACCACCAATTAAAAAAAAATCATGTAGATTGGTGTAGTACAACTGTCACTTAGAATTCCAAACTTTAGTAATTGTATATTTTTTATCTCTTACAGTAACGACCTGCGAAAAGCATGTGATGTCGTCAGCACTGAAATATTATTAAGAAAGTTAAGGCATATGGGTTTCAGGGGAACTATGTACAATCTAATAAAGACATATTTAATAGGTATAAAGCAATATGTTAGGCTAGGTGATGTTTGTAGTAATATATGCTTTAGTGAGCATGGAGTGCCTCAGGGTTCGGTTCTGGGACCCCTATTATACATATTATATGTGTTGAATCTGAGATGTGTAGGACTTAAAGCAAAGTATTTCACTTTTGCTGATGATACGGTCTTGGTCTATACAGGTGGGAGGGAAGGGACATTAAATGATACTGTAAACAGTGACCTAAACCTTTATTTGAATTGGTTATATTATAATAAACTCAAAATAAACATTGACAAAACAAATTTTTTTATCTTTAATCAAACAAATAAACATATACAAAATCTTAATATACAAATAAATAACATAAAAATAAATGAAGTACAACACATACATTATTTGGGCCTTCAAATTGATAATAACTTAAATTGGGCCAATCACATTGATCACATATCTTCAAAAATAATTTCCATGGTTCCAATTATATTTAGGTGCAGAAACTATCTTACCAATAAAACTAAGCACAGTATCTACAATGCCTTCTTTCTGTCATATTTCAGATATTTATTGCCAATATGGGGGTCGTGTTGTAAAACCAACTTTGACTCAGCCCAAATTCTTCAGAACAAGGTTCTGAAAATGTTAATTAAGTATGACAGATTAACTATCACAGACAGATTGTATAATGAACTTTGCATCCCTAGACTTAGTATTGTATTAGAATTAGAACAAACTAAAATTATGTTTAAAATATTAAATAAAAGGCAAATGTCAAATATTAATATTTTAATGTCCAATAATATACATAGTCATGACACTAGATCTCAAAATAATATTTATCAATTATATTCTAGAACTAATATAGGCTTAAATAATCCTTATATTTTATCTTCTAAAGCATTCAACAAGGTACCAGAAAACATAAGAAATATTCAAAATTATAGGTTATTTGGTAAACATATTAAAGTATATTTAGGTATTAAGTGAATCTCTTTAATGTATTTAACACCAGTCATAGGTATTCTCGAGGCCAGAGCTTTTAGGCACTGATCAGAGAATTGTAAATTGTATGTATACAAAGAGTTAGTGAAATAAATAATTGTTTTCAAAAAAAAAACGTTAGTTCGGTAGGGGTCAATATATGTGAATTGACCCTGTAGAGATAAGAAGATTTAATTTCAATACATTTTTTATACAAAAAACTTTTCCTTGCTGCAGTATTGTATGAGTTTATAAGAACCTATTTTGTTTACATACATTACATTTACAAATAAAGAAAAATAGAAATATCTGAATATAGGTAATTCATAATCGGTAAATGACAATGACACTAATTTATAAGTTAAATGACATAATTTAGTTGCTCATGGAGGCAAAACCAAATTGACATAATTCACTTACTAGCTCCGAATAACCTGTAACAAAATTTTAATGACATATCATTCGAAAACATCGCTCAAAATTGTTTAATAAAATCAAAATTTATTTGTAATATATATAAGATAAGTGGAATTTTATTTTGTGATTAGATTAATATCTATTTTATACAAAGCGTTATTTAATGATAATGCTATGGTAAATACAATTCAATAAATTATATTACGACATTAAGGCGGTTTAAAAGATTTACAAATAGCGATTTGTATAGAGAATATAAACCAGCCATACGCCTAACCTTTTTTAAATCGAACAAAATTTTTGCCAGATAAAGACTACATTAAAGATATACAGAGTTTATCTGAAAAGTTTTTGAAACATATTTGCATACGTTCATCGTACACTTACCATCTCTTAATGCATAATAGTAAACTAATAATAAACTGGGGCGTGATGTTTCTTCAGCTCCTATTTGACTTCTTTCGTCTTGCATAAAGTTTCCTCGCAAATTTCCATTTTCGCAATAATACGTCAGATTCTCGCAGAAATTTAAAAGTTAGACAAGTTTTGCAAAAGTCTCAAGGTACCTTAAATTCAGTTTTGCTATTTGCACTATACTACACTGTACTAATACTATAAATGTCGGGCCTAGACGGCTAGGGGCGACCAAATGTATCGTGGCCCAAAAAGAGTACCACCATGTTTAGATTTCCAAAATATATTCTGACCATTTATAGATATTGTTTACTGTGCACTAAATTTAAATTAAACATTTTTAGAACTGTATGAGGTACATCAAAAAAATCTAAAATAAACCTGGCCAAAAGGAAAGTGGCGAGGCTAAAATATTCATTTATTTTAGACCTTAATAACTTTTGGTTATATTTTTGGATTATGTTATTATTTTTGGAGTTTATATGAATACATTTTAACAATAATTTTGTGATATAAATTTCTCATAAAAAATTCATATGTTTTCTTCACTAAGTTTTGAGTACATCCTGTAGAATGACTTACCTGAAATATTAATATCGTCTACAAGCACTTTTGTGACCTGGATCATAAACAACATTTTGTTTTTTGAACGAGTGTCGTATCTTTCTTTTTAGAAAACATGCAGCCCTATAAATAAATTAAAAACCCCATTTTGTTTATTATATTAATAATTTGTTTAACAAAAATATCATCGATAGAGTAAGTTGAGGAGAGATGGCACAGCTTTTTTGAAATCCATTTATTTAAAAAACCGTTACAAAATAAGATATGTAAATTACACTCTGATATATTTACTGTGATATACTATTACGAATATTGTTTATTAGTTTATCTAACATGCTATAAACTTTAGTAAAAATTAAAAACTATTTTTTGAAAAAAGCCATCTATCCCACATCATGAAGGTGAGTTGGCTAAAACAAACTTAAACCTATTTGAAGAAAATGGTCTTAAAAACTAATCATGTTAGGTCTTACAAATAAGCTTTCCACCAAAAATTCATTTAACAAAATATAAAAACTAAATTTAATTTTTTAAAGAAAACAGCTTAAAAAACTAATCACATTTTGATCTTGCAAATAAGCTTCCCACAAGGATCACAAAAGTTTACATATTTCGAACAGCATTCGTGAAGCCATTTTTCACAATGAACACATTTAATCCAGTCATCTGATTTAGAAGCTTCTGAATATACTTCTAAGCAGCCGACGCAGTATTCAGAATCAGAGTCATCCATATCTGAATCGTCATTAAGGATCATTGTTTCAGAATCTTCATCAGAAGATGATTCTCTTACCAACATGCGTTTGCTATTTTTAACTTGGGTACTATTTTTCTGTTGGCATTTTACTTTCTTAGAGGTGTTTGAACATCTTTCTTTTTTGAGATTATTGTCCTTAGATGTTAGTACCATCGCCAACTGCATGCCTCGTTTTTTTACCGAGGCTACTTCAGATTTGCCTGGTAAGGGAGAAATTGCATCCAATAGTTTTCCCGGGGTAATTTCAGATATGATCCGCGTAGAAGCTGGTATTTTACTTGAAAGGTCAACGTCTTCATTCCCTAAAAGATCAACCTTTCCATCGTCTTGCAGTTGACTCTCATTTCAGTTACTACAACCTGCCTTGATTTGTGGTTTTGGTTGAATGCTGCTGGCACGTTCTGGCGTAACTTCCCTTGACATCTGAGAGCTATAACTTTTAGGTTCACGTTCATGATCCTCCAGCGACAAGTATGCATAGTCTGGAATTACAGATGGATTGAATGGCACGTTTCCGGTTGCTTTGAAAGCAGATACCGCGTTACTAACTGAAGAAGATTTGTTCCAGGCGAATGCAAGCAGCTCACCAAACTGAAGCCTCGTAATTTTTCTTTCTGGGTTGTTTTTCATGTACATGTTACAAGCGTAATGATAATTAGACTTCAAAGATTTAAAAAATGCCCTATCCAGCGGCTGCAAAAACTGCGTTGTGTGACCTGGGAGGCAAAATAAAGTAATTTTGTTTCCTTCAGCGTACTCCAGCATTCCCAGATCATTACAATGAGAAGAATGACCATCTAAGATGAGCAGAACTTTGCCTAGAGGTTTTCATGAAATAAATTGCTCTTCTAACCAGCTTAAAAAGATAGTGCTATTAATATAAGCCGACTTTTCCGACATATACACAACTGAACCTGGAGGCGTGCCATCTTCAAACTCCTTTTTTTTTTGTTCTATCCTTTGAATATGCAGGCGGGTGGAATGAAGGCTCCTTCCGCATTGCAGCAGGATATGATAGTAATGGTTTCACCTCGTTCACCAGACGTGATTGCTGCAACATTTTTAGACCTTTTTGTTGCGATTACATATCCAAGTTTATTATTAAGTTGTAGCCCGATCTCGTCCATATTAAAAATATGACCGGGCTTAGTTAAAAGAATCGAGTTCTTTTAGGGTAGCTTCCAGAAGATTAAAATAATTATCTACATTATTACGACACATTCCTTGAGAACGGGATAGCGACACTCCCTCAGATTTTCTAACTGATAAATCAGGATTTCGCATGAGAAATAGCTTTAGCCAAGGATAACCAGCTTTTTCAAGATTCTTGTTAAATTTGTGTGTAATGCCAAGACGTTCGGCTAATTTATAAGTCATTGTGGGAACATCGTCACTAGTAAGAGCAAACCCACGTTGCTGTAACTTCTTAATATGTTTAACAATTTTACGTTCTGCTTCCATTCCCAATATTGATGATAGTCCTAGAGTACGTTTTTTCAGGTCATTTTTACCTTTTCTTGTTCGCTAAGTGGTAGATGGAATACTAAAATGACGCGCTGCTTCATTTACTCCCATTTCCTTAGAATTAATTGCGTTCACCACTTCAGCCAACTGGTCTTCTGTCTATTTACCTCGGTCGCAGTTGCCTTTCCGTATATATTTTGTAGGCATTACTGAAAGAAATGAAATGTGTTATGATAAACAAAAAAAAACTCTTCTGAAAATGATCTCTGTTTTTTACATAAAACCTAATTAAATTTACAACGATTTGGAGCTTATTATAGAGAATTAAAACAAAATTTGAAAACTATAGGTATCTTAATTTTTTGATAAAACTCTTTTTTGTAAACTTGCTTTTCCAAAGCTGTAGAAATAATTGAGCCAACTCCCCTAAGTTTACCCGAGCCATCTCACCTCTTCATATAAGGGGAGATGGCTCACCACATTATCAGAGAATGGTTGCAGTCTACACAGAATTTTTAGGTTAGAATTATTATAAAACGTTTGTCTGACAATCTAGGAACATGTAACCCTTACATCATGAAATGTCTTACCTTATAAGCATCTTTGAAATTTTTTCAATAAAATTTTATGGTAGATTTAAAACTGTAAACACCGATTACTGGGAAATTATTCGATAAACTTCCGCGATTTTGTCGCCAAACATACACCTGACGTATAACGACTGCCGACTAAATGCAGAATAAGTTACAGGCAAACGCTAATTCCAAATAATTCAACTGCGTCATCTCACCTACTGAGCCATCTGTCCCCGAGTTACTCTAGATATCGGGAAACGGCCGCCATACTGAATTTTGAAAAAATGATTCCTGGTTCGCAATTCTGAAAAAAAAAACAACTTGTGTTATGTTACTGAAAAGAGAACTCTAAGCTCTATTAAAATGCATGAAAAAATATACATGGTTTTATTTGAAATTATTGACTTAGGTGTATTTCCGGAAAAACCGAAAGCAATATTCAATTGTCTTTTCATAAAAAATGTGTATCTTAATAACATATATCTTCAAAGCAAATATCAAAATTCTAGCTTAAACAGCAATTGGATGGCATCTTGTTTTCAAGGATATGAGACAGCCCTCAAAAAGCGAAAATGTACGTTTTTTAAAGTTTAAGATATTTAGTGAAGTGAAAAAACTCACATTTTTTTTTCATTCCTTTTGCCTTAAAAACATAAATATTTTTAATTTGTCACAACGCTTACCCTTTCTGAAAAATGATAAAGCAGGTCAAATTTATTTCCTTTTTTTTGCATATAAAAGTAATTATTTATTATCTATAGGACAACTCTAAGAAACTGGAACAGAATACTAAAAATATAATAAGAATGTTTCTAATATGTTTACCGAAACACATTTTGTAAAATCCCAACTGGAAGTACAGACAAAAATCACTTTATCTTTAAATCATATTTTTTCATTTATTCTTAAATAAATTTGAGTCCAACCCACACTGTTTTCTTTAATTTCATTGATGACAAAAATAATTTTTACTGTTACTTATTTTAGATGTTATATTAGAGTATCAACTAAAGAAGAAATATCCTGCTATGTCTACTATTTCCCTTTACTGGGACAACATAAATTTTCCTTTGACCTTGTTCTATTCCATTGTCGTCATATTTTGTATTACCTCACATACATGAAAATCCGTTATGTGAGCCCTCTGGGCCCGCATATTGCAATTTTGCTGATGACCACGGCAATTTGATCGATTTGGTTTCGATTCAGGATAGTTATTCCGAAGGTAAGTGTTATTAAAATTTTGTTTACTGATGTCCATGTTAGTATGTTTATAGAGGCCAAATATCAATAAACCAATCTGTTTAAGTCGAGGTTTAGGTCAGATAGTGTTGGCTAGGCTGGTTTTGTTTGTTTACCTAAAGAAGTCAAAATAGCACATCATAACAACCAGGAAATCGCTATAAATGACAATATTTCAATTAAATATAATCTTTGTTAGAGTCCTGGTTGATTTGATTTGCTGAAGTTTTCCGTTCGAGATACAGGGGTTATAGAAATTGTTGAGAATGCATCAGAAGAAATAAAACATACAAAAAAATAGTATCAAAAAACTTTAGACAGGTTAAAAGTATTTGTTTAACTACTATGTGTCTATACAACTTAAGGTAAATGATACAGTTCCTTACGTTAGCTTAAATAATATTGGTGTCTGCTACGATTTAATACCTCTTGAATTTTTATATTTTTTTTGTTTTATTAGGAAGCTTACCTTAAATATACTATATTTAAAAAAAGCGTGGATAAAGCATTTTTTTGTTAAAAAAATTAGAAACTTCCTATAAATATTCAACAAACTTCAGAAATTTCACTGCTTTTCTAATGATAAAACTGTCAATTATGAAGTTTTTGACAAAATACAGAAACTAAATTATATGCACGGTTGCCACACGTACTTGGTTTTATTCAAATATACAACAAACAGTATTCCTCAATTCGAACCCAACATTTTAACGATAGTTTTATTAACAAACCTGGTGCTAACCTAACCCGGTATGAATCACAGGACCGTAAATCGCTTTCGTCAATCACGCCACTTTGGAGTGAGCGCATATTCCAGATATAATTTTAGCAAGTGATTTTATGGCTTCAATGATGGTTTTATCGACGAACCTGGGCTAACTCAGGGGGGATATATCCACCTAACAGTAAAAGTTTTGTTAAAAAAAATTGTTTTAATGTAGACCCCGAATTGTGTAGGCATCTTTACAGCAAACCTAACCGGTCCTAATCTAATCTAATGCGCAATTTTGTTAATTATAAGTCAAAAAATACTAAAATTACTAGCGAAAATAAAACCAAGTAAATGCCCAAGTAAAACTGGATGCCTACTTAATGTGAAACTGACCCTAAATATTTTGGTTTTAATGATGGTTCCTTCGCGCAATCGCGCTCTGGTGCTAACCTGGTACGAATCCACCTAATTCCTTTCCACTCCAACTTGTGCCAACCCATCTCCCTCTACGAAAAATAAATATGTCTCACACATCAAAGAATATAACAAATTTTACTTTGGCGACAGCGCTTACTGGCTGACTAATAGATATGCAGTTAAGTTTAGATATAAAACAAACTTCATATTATTAGGTATTATGTTAGAGAATTATTTATATTCGTAATTTCCAAAAAAAATATATATATATATATATATATATATATATATATATATATATATATATATATATATATATATATATATATATATATATATATATATATATATATATATATATATATATATATATATATATATATATATATATATATATATATAAGAGCAAAAAGAAAAGATAAGTTGACAGAAAAAACAAAACAGTTACTGGAAAAACGAAGAGATCTCATAAAATCGAACAAGAGAGACACGGTCGAATACGCAGAAGTCAACAAAACTGTAAGGAGAATGGCGAAACAAGACATTAGAGAACATCAGGAAGAACAAATTGAGAAAATTATAGAGCAAAACAGAGGCATAAAAATATTTAAGAAGGAGAATGCACACAAAAAAGAGATCAACAAGCTGATAGACAAAGATGGCAACATGGCAGAAGATAGACAACAAATACTGAAAGTCACGGAAAACTTTTATACGGATCTGTATGAATCAAAAGCCGACGAAGAAACCTTGAGATTATCAAAGGAAGATAAGCGAAGAATACTTAACATTGGCTCAGAAGAGCTGCCAGACATCGAAATCGAGGAAATTGAAAAAGCCATGAAACAAATAAAAAACAGAAAAGCCGCAGGACAAGACGACATCCTACCGGAAATGCTGAAGGAGGGAGGACCGCCGCTTATGAAAGAACTCAAAAAACTCTTTAATAAATGCCTCATCCAAGGAACGATACCGACCGATTGGGAGACCGCTATAGTTGTACTAATATACAAGAAAGGAGATCCTAGCAATTTAGAGAATTATAGACCAATAAGTCTTTTATCACAAATATACAAACTATTCATGAGAATAATAACTAATCGACTTGACATGAAGTTCGAAACCTACCAACCTAAAGAACAAGCGGGCTTTCGGAAGAACTATAGCACAATTGAACATCTTCACACAGTCAGAATACTCATAGAAAAGGCGACAGAATACAATATCACAGTCTGGATGGCTTTTGTCGACTTTCGAAAAGCTTTCGATACAGTAGAATTCTGGGCAATTGAAAGAGCTATGAAAAACGCAAGAATAGATCACAGATATATCAACATACTACACGAAGTCAACGACCGATCCAAATTGAAGATAAGGCTCCACGAAGATACCAATGAGGTGAAAATAAATAGAGGAGTTAGACAAGGCGACATAATCTCACCCAAACTATTTACCTTGGTATTGGAGGACGTCTTCAAGAATCTGCACTGGGAAAACAGGGGACTTAACATATCTGGAGAAAGACTCAACAACCTCAGATTTGCCGACGATATCGCCCTTTTTGCTGAAGATGAAACGGAATTGAAAGAAATGCTCCAGGAGTTACAACAAGGGGCACAATATGTCGGTTTAGAAATGAACACCTCAAAAACAAAATTTATGACGAACGTGCAAACAATAATACAATATCCCTACAAGGACAATAAGTGGAAAAGGTAGATTCATACGTATATCTGGGGCAAGAAGTCACAATCGGAAAAATTAACCAAGAACTGGAAGTCAATAGAAGAATACGTCTGGGATGGGCGGCTTTTGGCAGACTAAAACACATCATTCAGTCAAGACTACCTTTAAAACTGAAGTGCAGAGTCTATAATGAATGTATCCTTCCAACAACGACATACGGCTGCGAGACATGGGTTCTTACCAAGAAAATTCTCAACAAACTACAAGTTCACCAGAGAGCAATCGAAAGAAAAATGTTAGATACATCCCTTAAAGACCGTAAAACGAATGAGTGGATAAGAAGCAGGACCAAAGTCCAGGACATAGCAAAACGAATCTGCTCTCTAAAATGGAACTGGGCAGGACATGTGGCCAGAAACAACACTAACTAGAGCGGAAAAGTTACCAGATATAGACCTTGGGGAGAAAAAAGAAGCACTGGCAGACCCCAACAACGCTGGTACGATGACATTAAGAGAACAGGAGGTTTCAACTGGTATCAAGTTGCTCAGAACCGAGAAAACTGGAGAAACATGAGAGAGGCCTATATCCAAAGGATAGAAAACGTCTAGAAAGAAAGAAAGATATATATATATATATATATATATATATATATAAAAACGAAAGAACTAACGGTAAGGATTACTCCTTCACCATTTTGTCGAGAATGAACCAAATCATGACGCTTTCTTTGTTTTCAGGGCGAAGGTGCCAACTGCTACCGTGGTATCTGCCTCGGCAAAGCTCATCAGGCAGTTTCCTTGGGGGGTATCGGTATTAAATCCGAAATACCCAAACCCTGAAACAAACAAGGTGTCATGTCATTCGACTTTAAAAGTCGACGAGGGAATAGGTAACCAGTGGCGCCATCTGTAGGTACTAACTGTCTGATGAGCCTTGCCGGGGCAGATACCATGGTAGCAGATGGCATCTCGGCCCTGGAAACAAACATAGCGTCATGTTTTGGTCGATTCTCGACAAAATGGTGAAGGAGTAATCCTTACCGTTAATTCTTTCGTTTGTATAACATTTTACGACCAAGAACCGCACAGTAATTGAAATTTCTGTTTCTCTTCTATTTTTGCACCGATGTGTCGTCTTGTGCTCCAAAGTAGGTCGCATCTAAAGCGATTTAGTTGCATCATAGTAGCTACAGATGGCGCCACTGGTTGCCTATTTCCCTCGTTGACTTTCAAAGTCGAACGATATGACACCTTGTTTGTTTCAGGGTTTGGGTATTTCGGTTTTAATACCGATACCCCCCGAAGAAACTGCCTGATGAGCCTTGCCGGGGCAGATACCACGGTAACAGATGACACCTTGGCCATGGAAACGAACATAGCGTCATGATTTAGTCGATTCTCGAGAAAATGGTGTAGAAGTAATCCTTACCGTTAGTTCTTTCGTATGTATAACATTTTACGACCAAGAGCCGCACAGAAATTGAAATTTCTCTTTCTCTCCTATATATATATATATATATATATATATATATATATATATATATATATATATATATATATACAATAATCACATGGACAAAATGTAATGACATTTGAAATAAATCGTTCAGTAGTGCGACTTGACCATCAATTCTAAATTGTATTATTTTATGAAAAAGTGTAATGCATCTACGCCTTTTTTGGTTTAAACGTAATCTAAAAAAGGGCGAACATCGACCCCAGTTTCTTATGTTAGCTTAAATAATATTGTTTATAATATTATGTACCAAAACATTGCATAAACAGACTAGTGTACATGTTGAGATAAAATATTTCCTTCAATCAATTTAAAGTTAGATTAGATATTTTTAGTCAGTTGAGAAAAAGCTAAAAAAGATTTTTATTTGGCAGTTGGAGTATCGTATTTTTTCCAATTTCCCAATGTATGGAAGTGATTTGTAGTATATTACAACAAGAAAGAGAGCCCCATTGAAAAATTATAGCGAAAAAATCTACAGAACATAAAGTGAATTTTTCAAAAGCTTCACTTCTATCTACAGCCATACTGTATATTTCCTATAGCAATCCCACAAATATGGTCTAAAGACATCTGAGCAATAATTGTCTATATGTAGACTATTAGAGACCCTCATGTCCAGCTTTAGAACTGCAAATACAACTAGCGGTTAAACTTTGTCAATAACAAATCAGTTTAAATAGATAGAGAGTATGGAGTAGTGACTTGCGCCAACCTACCGATTACTTAGGCCTCTCAGGTGGGCCCATTGTAATCTCCTTCGGAGTTTTACTCGTCTAGCCAGCCCACAGCATTGATGCATTTCAGCACCGTAGTGGCCGAGCATCTTCCGATTGTGGCCATTTCTGGCTATCTTTCCCCCATAATGGATTCTCTGGTATTTACAAGAGCTGGGCAGTAACAAAGAACATGTCCAACAGACTCGTCGTCTTCATTGCCCCTCTACAACTTGGATCCGGGAGGACGCCCAAGGTTTTACACTTTTATCAAGCTATATGTCTAAGTTTTATTAAAAGATGTATTAGAACGTTTCGCCTCGAGGCCTATTTAGGGATCTTTACTCCATTCAGTCCTACAAACTCGTAGAATAAAGGTCCCTGAAAATGATTTGCACAACCGAAGGCGAAACGCCGGTAAGTGGGTCCGTTTTAACATGATTTAGTTCTGAGAATCTTAAATTATCAGCCGTGAAATCTGCGGTTGAATGTAATCATATATATATTTTATTTATTATTAAAATCTTAGGGATAAATTTACTGAAACTTCATAGGATTTGGCTAAATTGTGCAATGCCTTTTGGAGGTGGAGGATTAGACTCTTGATTATTGGCATTTATTAACAAACATCGAGTTTTACCTGCTCCGCGCCTAATTTTGTTTTCTAATATTATAGTTTTAATTAGCTGGAATCGAAGTGAAGAGTTTACCTAAAAATAAGTATATCGAAAAATTAACTTTTTAATCTTAAGATGGTCCAAAAAAGCTCCAAAAAAAGGTTAAAAAGTTATATTAAATAGAAATACTTACTCGTCAATAAGATATACTTAGGCGATAAAAGACACATAGTTAAGTTAAACTGTCAAAATTAAAACTTTACCTGTAGGGTCATGGTATGTATGAAAACTGACAATTATTTTCAAAAGTAATGGAGTTAGCAAGAAATAATAATAATAAAAGTTTTAGAATTTTGAAAAATCATTTATAATTATATCATTAGTAAAAAAAAGTAAAAAATTTATAATTATATCATTAGTAAAGAGAAACTAATTATACAGGATTGCTCATAACGTCCCGGCAAATCGAAGTTGCATTTTTTTTTAATAAAACACCCTCTATTTTATATGTCCAACAAATGGGTGTTCTTTTACAGATAATAAATATTTAAAAGTTTGTTAATAATCCAATTAATATCAGTACAATCCTTGAAATGGGTTATGTGGACCAGTTGATAATAAAACCCAATGTTAAGATGCGAACGTTTCAGAAAATATATTTCCTTTCTCAAGGCTCTACAACAATACACACTTTTTAAAATTAGTTTAAAAGAGTTTAAAAAATATATACACATACACATTTTTATAACAACGTACAGATATAATTTATAAGTTTAATGAGAGACAAGGAATATTAAATAGATGTCGATAAGGCACAAAGTACAAATTAAAATTCGATTAAAGTATATTTTTCTTTAATTTGGTTTTTCTTAAATTAAACTTAAAGGGTTATAAAATAAGTTTGGAAAACTCACAAGAACTCAACGAAAACTTACAGTTATATAGAGTATTATACCATAAACACACATAGAATTCAAATTCGATATCATTCCTCCAATGTCCAATATGTCCTTTCTTCTGTTTACGGTGTGTTGTTTTTTTTATTTCGATTATTTCACTAACTAGCCGTTTTTTGTAGTTCTCCTGTCATCCAATTATACTTATGTTGTTGAAATCAAAACTTTCGGTTCAATATATACACTATTGCATTCTTTACAATGTACGTTATAAACCACTTTTTGGGTTTTCAAAGATTTGTATTCAAGGTTATTAAGAATTCTGCTTAATAAGTTTTGTAGGTTAGTTTTTTTTAGTACCTAAATACATTTTTATTAAACTTAAGTTAGGGTTTGAGGTTGGATGCGATAGTTTAATTGCTGTAAGATTAGTTTGTTAATAATATCTATTTTTTGCTGGTTAACTGATTAAGAGTCTACTCAAACCTTTGTCCTGTAAATCGGACACCACTATATCTGAGCATATGGGAGACATACAGTTTCCATGCACACCAGCGGCTCTCTGTATACAGACACACCTGACGAAAACCAAATTCATATCTCAAGAATTATTAATTAAAACGGCCACCGATCCCGCCCACCTAGTCAAATGCTTACTTAAGAAACAGAGATAAATATGTTAGTACATGTTTAATATATATCTTAATCTAGTAGGTTAAGCAAGATTACATTGAGAGAAACTCAAAAGAAAGTCCTTATGGAAAGGTAGACAAAAAAGATAAATGAACACAAAATGATTGTGTTCTATTTTAATATGTGTGCTAAAAGACTATAAGTATAATTATATCATATAACACCAGAGTTTCCATTTTGATTTTGTTTTCGTACGCTATAACTAATCCATAAGTAAACAATATATTTTGTATTTAAATTCCATTTTTAGTAAACTCTGTAGTTGATTTTACTAAACCTTCCTTTATTTTCCATATATTATACATTTACATATAAGTGATTTCAATAGCAAAGCTGTGATTTATTTTAAATCCCATGGCAGTTTGGCAACTGCGTTAACAGTGGTGTTGCTTTTATTTTGAAACTTTAACAAGTACTCTTCCTGTTCTATTATGCATTCATAACAGACAGATACATTTGGTAGAAGAATTTTTTTAAATGCGAATTTTGTAATAGTCTCAGTTTGTATCTGTTTTTTGTTATATATAAGTTTTAATATTTACTGATTAACTTGACCATGTATATTTCATGCCTGTAGGTGTATTTATTGACGAGTATGATAATAGATAATGGACACATAGTTTTTTTATTATAAAGGCTGTTGTGAAAGTTGTTTTGAAAGTTAGGGCCCCATTTGCTAAACATTTTTATACTATACAGAGTGAAACACTAACGGCTGGTCGTATTAAGCACCTGAGATCGGGCCTCAATGAAAATATTACAGTATAATGTAAATTTTTTTAGTATTGTTTATAAAACAACAATTGACCTGATTTTCAATCTTTAAAAGTATAAATTTGTAGATCAAAACATCAAATTATAATTATAGTTTAAAATATTCTCTTTTAAATTTAGCGCCACCCCTATAAAATTTGTCTAATCGCTGAAATCGTAACCCGACCGCATAATAACAAAAAAACCCAGAAATTTGAGCTTCATACGCTTCACAAATCGCCGCCAATATAACGCGCGACAACGATATCCTCCCCCACCGCTTCAAACGGTCAAGACGGAGATTGATACACAGAAATTGAGGCCTAGAACTTTGGGCTTGTAGCCTATTAATTGCGTGCAATGCAGCTTACTTGTTGCCAGATGATTAGTTTGTTTTTGAACATGGTCTTGTTTTTTAAATGTTTATTTTTAAAAACATATAATACAATGTCAGAAATATTTGATAAAAGTTTCTATTGTTCTATGATATTTATAAAACACAATAACAAATAAAAGAATATAATATTATAATACAATTATTATTATTTGTTTTGCATTACAGTTGTGTGACTATTTACAATTTGGCAACATTACATTGTTTGATCATTTCATGTCATCATCTCTTTTCTTTTTGAAGGAACAGGTGTCAAGGGTGAAGTGGTAGGTATCGAAGGATTTATTTCTTTACTCTTTTCTTTCTATTAAAAAATTAGAATTCTGAATTAGATCACCGCTCCGGTAATTCACTGCAGTACGGAATTTCTGATTGCATTTTAACAATTGACTATTAATAATTGTTGATTTTAACGCCGGTTAAAAAACTTATAATTAATAAAATAAATACTATAATATCGTTATTTGCACGGCTGTATTGTGATTGTGTTAATAACGAGGTAAGGTAAGGCAAAAGCCCTTACAACAAGGTAGGCATATTTGTTTTGTATTGCCAAGGTGTTGTTTAATAATAGGGAATATTGGTTGTTTTGTTGTATCCGATGATTCCGTGGTTGCATCGAATTCAATTTAATATTAAATATCGCACGATAGGGTAATAATTCATAATGAACCACTTTCACGATGTTGTTTTATCTCTGCTTGAAACACCTTTCTCACGACGATCTGAAGTAGAAAAACGGCAAATTTTGGAGAGTCGGCCAACACCAAAAATAACGGCAGTTTTTAGCGAAAAGAGGGTGGGTCGGAAAAATTCGCGAACGTTTCAAACTACCTGGTATGATACTTATAAATGGCTTTGCGGCAGTTCATACAAACAGAGTTTATATTGCTGGCCGTGTATTTTATTGTGTAAAGCAAACAATTCATGGTTTTCAAAGGATGATTTTATGGAGTTAAAAAATTTCTGTCGTAGTACCAAAATGCACGAGGCTTCTAAAGGGCATATACAAAACTTTATGACTGTAGTACGATTAGGGCAAAATAATGAAAGTATAGAGTCTTTAAATCGCGGCAATTTTAAAAAGGTTTTTAAATTCTTAACTAAACTTAATCAAGAACTTATATAAAATAACAGCAAGATCAGCAAAAATCAGTCTAAAACAATACAAAATGAACTCATTTGTTGTATTCACGAATATTTAACAGATTTTATTAAAAATGAAGTTAATGATAAAGAATGTTATTTTTTTGTATAATGTCAGATGATATAACAGAGCATTCCCATTGTGCCATAACTATTCGATATGTCAGCAAAGGGCGAATTTATGAAAGATTTATTGGGTTTTTTGGTGTTAGTGATAATCGAACTGCAGATGCTCTTTAAAATTTGTTAGAAAGCATTTTGAAGCCATATAATTTTAGGGAAAGATTAGTAGCTCAGTGCTATTATGGGGCCAGTATTATGTCTAGCGAGCTAATTGTGCTTCAAGCAAGGATGAAATGTCCTGCACCCTTGGCAAACCGACAAAAGTACAATTTTTTCTTTTACTTTGTTAGGTATACCAACATTTTTTCATAACTCAGCAAAGCGAGTTAATTGACGACAAAACTTCTGGTTCAGAATGAGTAAACATGTCAAAAGGATTTCTAAAACATTTTCAGTACTTTGACTTTACTATTTTAATCAAGATCTATTACAAAATTTTTGCGTGTACAGATTTACTTTTCCAAATTTTGCAAACTAAAATTCTAGATATAAACTACTGCGCTAATGATATAAACGACTGCACTAATCGAATCAAAATCACTGCCCAGCGAATTTCTGAATTAAGAAATAAAGAAAAATTTAAACAGTTTTTTAATTGGACCAAAAACCAAAACTGATGAATTACCAAGAAAACGGGGCAAAAGTCACAATGAATTAGAAATCTTTTCGAGCTATAAAATGTTGTACTACGAAGTTATAGATGGTATTTCCCTTCAGTTAAGTTTTAGTAATCTCCACGTTTTAGTTTTCTTTCATTAGTAGATTCATCAAAATTTAGGAAATATGTTAAAAATTTTCCCGAAAAATCATTTGAATGTTTATTAAAAATGTATCCAAATGTTTTTGAAATAGATCGGCTAAAAATCGAACCTAGTGTTTTGTACGGCAACAGACAATTTTGCAATTTAAGTGTTCAATAAATATTAGAAATATTATACATGGATTTTAAGATTATATTTTTGGAAACCTACAAACTGTTTTGCCTAGTTTTAACTATTCATGCAACAGGGGTGTGGGTAGAAAGAGATTTTTCGTGTCTTACGCGAATTAAAACATATTTAAGAAATACAATCACACAAGAGCGTCTAACGGGTTGGTCAACGATATCTATAGAAAATGGAATTCTACGAAGCCTTAGTGGGGATACTCGGTTTTACGATGACATTATACATTTCCAAATTTAAAAAACCGTCGAATGGACTTAATATACAAAAAGTAAACAATGTTTGGGTTTATTTATTATTTTGCTTAAACTTAATTATTTTTAACCTATTTTCTTATTAACTTGATTTATAAAAAAACAAAGCTACGACGCGACGCGGCATATTTTTTATTTTGGGCCTCATCTACTTTGGGTGCCACGAGCCGCCACTGGAGTGGAAATTTATTCAAACTTTTAGGAAGTGATTTATCTACAAATAATTTAAAGAGAGCTTGTAAACAGGGCTCTGCAGGTCTTTCGTTTTCGTGACACGGCGTGTTAAAATGTTAATTTTTTTTCAGTTTTTGTTTTGATACACTTCGTACATTTCGAAAGATTTTTAATCAAATTTAGTACACGGCATACTAAGGTATTATTTTCTTTACGTTGAGATCTCTTTATCTTTTCCGAACTATTTGCTACGACGTCACTGGTCATTTCTACAACAAATTCAAATTCCCAATTATTTTCTCGATATTTTGCACTTCTAATAGTTTTGGGCGTCAATCAATGAAATTAATCAAAGGGTTCAATCTTTTAAAAACCTGCAGAGACTTTTTTTACACTCTTTATAAAAGACCTCAAATATACTTTATATTTAAACTGCTTATTTACCTATAAAATATTCAAGAAATTTCTAAAAACCGCAATTTGATACACCAAAATATTCCACTTTAAATTTTCTATAAAAAAAGTGCTTGCTTACTTATTATGTCCAGCAGTTTAATTTAAGGAATGTTAAAAAATAAAAATCGCAGCTATAGATGTAGTAATTTCCATATAAACATCCGCAGAAGTCTACATGAATGCGGCGTTCTTACAAGAAGGAGAGCCTCATGCTCTCTGTTGCTACCTTTGCACTGAGCTGCAAGAAGGAGATGGGCTCAGGGGTATACGAATTTGGGTATAATCGAATGGCGTAGGTGTTTGTTTGCTATGAATGTAGGTTCAATTGTTATTCATATTGTGAAAGACGAACCTTAGTATGGAGGGGAAGGAATGAACGATATGTAGAGGAGAATATGGGAGAGAGACTAGCATTTGAAGAGGTTGGTGTAATTTTATAGGGTGGTGTTATGGCGAATGGGAATTTTTACTTGGTAGGTTTGTTAGGAGAAAGTTTGAATGCAAAGAGATATAGCGATTTCTGTATAAATAAAATTGTTGTATCCTTGTTGAACTTATTTTCAATCATTAAAAGTGTAAATTAGTAGATCAAAACATCAAATTATAATTATAGTTTAAAATATTCTCTTTTAAATTTAGCGCGCACCCCTATAAACATTGTCTAATCGCTGAAATCGTAACCCGACCGCATAATAACAAAAAAGCCCAAAAATTTGAGCTTTATACGCGTCACAAATCGCCGCCAATGTAACGCGCGACAACGATATACTCCCCCACCGCTTCAAACGCACAAGACGGAGATTGATACGCAGAAATTAAGTCCCAAAACTTTGGCTTTTAGCCTATTAATTGCTTGCAATGCAGCTTACTTGTTGCCAGATGATTGCTTTGTTTTTGAACATGGTCTCAAAATATTGCAAAAGATTTTTTTTTTGATAGTCAGTGTCAATGCTCGCCCACACAGAGCAGTGAAATTTTAACATAAAGTACTTTACATAATTTTTTGTACTAAACAACCCTGTATTGTAATAAACGTGTAATGACAAAAGGGACCAAAGGTTTCAAAACACCTTGTATAATAAAAAAATATATTTTTATTATCCGAAAAGCTTCATATGTAAATCTAAGTATAAAATATATATAAGGTACACCTTTTAAAAATAGTTTGGGGTGGCGGTAATTTTTGGGACTATCTATATATTAAAAACCATTTTCACAAGGTAATTTTGGAAAAACATATGTATTTATAAAAAAAATATTTAAAAATTAATTTTGCTAATTTTAAAGTATGTTGGGGGAGTTGAGAAATTGAGAATTGTAATTTTTGGCTCCAATAGAAACATCTCAATTTTTTTTTATATATAACTAGAGAAAAAATAAACTGCCTTGTAAAAAATGTCTTATATTACTAAAACATAAAAAAATAAGAAAACAAATAAATTCGTAGCTATTTTATAGGACGTTGAAATATTCTGAATTAAATTTTAGTGACATGACATTAGCTAATCTAAAATTAATTTCTAAACACCCTGTATTATTTCTCTATACTGAAGGCTTAAGAAACTTCAGGAAAGTTAAGGACCAATCAGGTCTACTTTTTAAAAAATCGTGTACCTATTAGGTAAGTGTTAAAAAGCTACAGTTTGATATGTAAAGAAATAAAAATTTTCAATATTTCGAAACATCTGCTTTTTTTACAGGTTTACTAAAGATTATAAATTTGGTTTTGTAAAGCACATAGTACCATATAAGAGTAATTTGGCCCTCTGCTGATTTTATTGAAATTTTAATATTTTAGCCGATAACAAAAGAAAACTATTTTATCATTGCGCCAAAGTTCTATATCTACCGGATATGCTCGAAAAGTAAGGTCAAATTCTGAAACACACACATCAAGAAATAATGATTTTAATGAGTTAGTATTCTGCATAAGTCGATGTTATATCCAGACAATACTTCAGTTACAAACAAAACTTAACAATAAGTATCAAAACGTTTTTAAATCTTAATTACTGTAACTATATTTCCATTAGCTGCGAGGTATTTCTCATAAGTCTGCATCTACGCAAAACTAAGTAAATTATGTATACGTTTTACAATTTTATCTAATACCTACATATACTGTGGCGTAGCCAATGGTAAAGGGGCAGGGAGTACGTTCCCTCGCGAAATTTTCCAAAATACAGGCACAGAAAAGCGGTTTTTGTTTATTTTACTGGCAGATAAGCAGATACAGAATACAGACATATAGCTTAAGGCATGTTATCTAAAAACTGCGGCGCTTTATCTGTACGAATAAGTGTTGTAGCTGTGTATCTCTTACAAAATGGCCCACCCCCAAAACAAAATACGGGCTAACACCATTACTTTTTGAAAAACTGAATAAGAAATATATGCATAATATATTTCTAACACTAAGTATATTCGGTGCTATTCGAGAAGTTTTAAATGATTGAAAACATTTTTAGACAAAGATTTTTAAACTACGCCGAGTTTTCGATAGTTTGTAGAATTTTTCATTAAAAAGTGGTTTTTGTACTAGGCAATCAAATAAAGGATTGACTGCCGAGGCCGGCCGGTCCTATAGTTCACAAATGAGCAAGGCCACAGAGGAATCCATGCAATGCTGGTTTGCTGCTAAGATAAAAATATATTTTTTTGCCGATTTTTTTAAAATTAGGTATTATGGTTTACTTATTATAGTTTCCACAGTATCTATATCTCTTTCACAATAAATCAATAACATCCCGATATAAATTACAATTGTTGAAAAGGCGGTGGGTTATAATAAAATTGTGTGTATCAATATAATATCTTAATTTTCATGTTCTTATTTGCCAAGGCAGCAAAATAGCAACTTTGTTACGTCTCAAAAGTCTTATTGAGATCAAAAATAAAAAAAATTTAATGAAACATACGTAACATCTACACTAAATACGCAAACATTCAAAGAAAGATAAAAAATACATATTTATTTCCAAGTAGCATCATTTTGATACTATTTGGAAGTGTACAACACGTACGTTTTTTCCAGTTTGATAAAAAAATATCTTTCAAACAAGTATATGTACACAATTAAAAGTAGGCAACGTAAACAATATGAAAAAAATATATAAAACAAATCTAAATTGTTAATTTAGTTCACTATAATGTATCAAATTACGCAAGCCACATGAGCACATAAACCTAAAGTACGAGCACCAGACTCGCATGTGCAGTATGTTCCTGTAATCGGGTCTTCCTGATCTTCAATAAACTTAATAAAGAGGATATGCTTTACAGTGTTTGTGAACCGAGAAAAAATGAGAACTCTGATCACACTTTTTTTGAAAAGTTAGGTTTGACAAATAAACTCATTATTTCGTTCCCTTGCATTAGTATCTTGAATATAACTAGGGCTTAATTTTACCTGATAATTGCCAAGTGTTTTAGATCTAATATACTGTAAAGGTAAATGAGGAAAATTATTCACTAAGATTCGCCCACGCTCCTAAACCAATTCTTTGATCTAATTGACCTTGTTGCGCCCTAATCTGCAAAGTGTTAACGTTTTGATTTTCAATAATATTTACATAGTCTGGGCTACAGCATCGTCATAATTTGGCTTATTAACGGGTTCGAGAAAATAATTTTATATTTCACAAGCAATTTGAAAAAAATCGCCGAGATTACAGTAGTGCTGTAAGGGTATAACCTCTCTAAAATATTTATAAATACTTTTAATATGTCCATTACGAGATTTCACGATCCACCGAGTCTTTGTAATTTTCCTAGACTCATTTGTTCCTTCAGTTGTGAATTGTCTCTGACTTCTAGTCAAAAATGGAGGCATTTCACAATTGACTTTGAGGTTTTCTAGGAACTCTACCTCATCACGATACCCTCTATCGGTAACAAAAATATCACCATGGTGAAGCTAATTTTAACCATTTTCCCTGTCCACATTTCACTTACTAGAATTTGGGCGTCATTGTTTCTGGCATCGCAAAAATAGGGTTAATGAACACTAACGATGTAACCATCCGGGGCTACAATAAGTCCAGCTTTTAATAAATTATAATGTTTATGAGGCAAATAGGACTATTTTTGTATTCTAAACTGTGAACTTTTTAGTGTTTTAAAATATTTATACCGGGTGAGTCAACGATTGAAAGAAGTAAATTTACGTCGCACAGGTACAATTTGAAAACAAACTGTTTATGCTATGGGATACATATGTAAATCGCGCTCATTCTAAAATATTTTGAATTATACGGGGTGCGACAAAAAAGTGGGGCTAAAAAATTGTATATTTTAAATGAGACACCCTATATTTCATCGATTTTTAAATTCTACATAAAATTCTAACACTTTTTTGTATAACATGATATATGGCTAAAATGGATACTTTCTTAAATATTTGGGCTTAAACGAAAAAAAAATTTAAATTTGATGCACATCTATGATTAGCAATTTAACGCCTAGTTGTGCCACTAAAAATAAAATATTTTGCTTCTGCACAAAATAGGCATGGAATAAAGGACTGCTTTCGTAATATTGAAGATATTACATACAGGGTGTCCAAATTTAAATGACCAACTTTAACATATTTAAACCAATTTATTTCATGACTAAACTAGAAAGAAGACACAAAGTCTCGGTCTCATTCAAAAAGAATATAATGCGGTTACACGTGTTTTGCCTTTTCAGGCATCATGTGTCTTCTTTCTAGTTTAGTCATTTGAAACCAGGTCTCTTAGAGCATATAGACGCTTTCTCGCAATTTATTTCAGTTTTTTTAAATGGAACCCCCTGTATATTTTTATTTATTCTTTTTAGGCATAAAAAAATCTACAACTTTTATTACATATATTATATATCTATCTTCAATAGTCTTCGAAATATTTTAAAATTCCCTTTTTTGCGTAATTTAGAAAATAACTCGATCAAAGTAGCCATAGTAGCTGTCAGTAAAACAAAAGTATTTAATATGAATACAATAGATTATTATCTAAAATTAATCCAATGAAAATTTAGATAATAAAATAATTTGTTAATAAAATTGCTACAAAAAAAATGATCTAATAGCCTTAAGATTTTAACATCAGAATCTACAGTAACCAAGACTACAAGAAAATATAAATATCATCCATTACATATTTCAGATTTTAAAATCCGTGTTAAGTTTTGTAACCCAACGATAAGGCGAATAGGGCCATTTCCGAAATTTTTAGACAATATTATGTTTTTGGAATGAATCTTACTTTTCAAAGCAAAGGATCCGTGAACTGGCATAATTATATAAATATTTAAAAATTGTGTTGAAAAAGGGGTCTACTCGTCTAGTTTGCAAATAAGTAAATACACTTCAATGAAGGAATTCATTTCAATTTAGATAGTCGAAAACTTATATTAATAGGTACTAACTTTTAAAGTTATACAGAAAAAAACACTTATCAGACTAAAATAAAATCGTTTTTAAAAGTTAATCAAATGTTTTCATAGTTATATTTTAAAAGATGCTCAAATAAGCGTCCGCCTTCACGAATACGTATGTTGAACCTTTCAATAATATTTTGCCTAGTTTTAGCTAACATGTCTAGTGATATATTGGTGCATACATCCCCGATTAGTTCCTGCATGTTCTCCCTTGCTGTAGTTGGTTGGGTGTAAACACGATCTTTAATATAACCCCACAAGAAAAAATCTAATAGAGTAAAATCGCAAGATCTGGTTGGTCATTCGATAAAACCGCTACGACCAATCCATTTTTGATTAAAATTAGCGTAATGAGCAGGTGCACCGTCTTGCTGCAGCCACATGTCTCTCCTTTCTTCTATGCTGAGCGGTCTGAGAAGAATAGGCAGCTCACCGTTCAAAAAATCTAAATATCTTTGTCCATTAAGTGGTTCATTAAAAAAATACGGACCTATAATATGGTTTCCAATGATTCCACACGAAACATTTAACGACGAGTGATTTTGATGTTGCACCTCTCTTACCCAGTGGGGATTTGTTATTGCATAATAATGCATATTATGCCTGTTTACGGCTCCATTGCTTCTAAATGTAGCTTCATCGGAAAACATGATATTTGCTAAAATGTCCGGATATGCTTCTATTCGCCTTATCATTGAGTTGCAAAAGATAACACGCCTTTCAAAATATTCATCACGCAACTCTTGGTGTAATTCCATATGATGCAAATGATATTTATATCTTCTTGTGGTCCTGCTTACTATAGATTGTGATGTCTGTTAAACTAGCAAGTTGTCGACTGCTTAAACTGGGATTTTCTTCTATATGAAGTAGAATTTCCAACTCTTTATCTTGATTTTTAGCAATATTATTGACAACTATTCTCTTCGAATATGCCACATTGCCACTAGCATCAAATCTCTCCATGACATTTCGAAAGACCACTTTAGAAGGCACGCGTCGATCCGGATATTTTACTTCATATAGCCTCTTGGCCAGAACGCAATTTTTTTGAGCTTGACCCAATATATAGACCATATCTATCATTTCATTTTGTGAAAAATTCATTTTAAATTAGACGAGAATATGAAAGACGAAATACAATGCACTAACAACAACACGTTTTTGACATTTCATACATTTAGTCGCCAGTTGCTACAGACTGTTTTTTCCATGGCTACTTTGATTGATCGAGTTGTTGAAAATTTTTCGAAAACTATTGAAGATAGGTATATAATATGTTTAATAAAAGTTGTAGATTTTTTTATTATTAACAAGAAAAATATACAGGGGGTTCCATTTAAAAAACCTGAAATAAATTGGTTTGAAAATGTTAAAGTTGGGCATTTAAATTTGGACACCCTGTATGTGATATCTTCAATATTACGAAATCAGTCTTTTATTCCATGCTTATTTTGTGCAGAAGCAAAATATTTTATTTTTAGTGGCACAAGTAGACGTTATATTGCTAATCATAGATGTGCATCAAATTTAATTTTTTTTGTTTAAAGGTAAATATTTAGGAGAGTATTATTTTAGCCATATAATATGTTATACAAAAACGTGTTAGAATTTTGTGAAGAATTTAAAAATCAAGTTAAATATAGGGTGTCCCATTTAAAAAAATACAACTTTTAGTTGCCCTACTTTTTTGACGCACCCCGTATAATTTAAAATATTTTTAAAATGGGCACGACTTACATATATATCCCACAGCATAAACAGTTAGTCTCCAGATTTTACCTGTTCGACGTAAATTAACTTTTTCCAATCGTTAATTCACCCTATACATTCTATATATAATATTGCCTTGCGAACGGCCGGTTCTTCATCATAGAGCCTATTTGAGAAATCCGTTATATGCCTTTGTAAAAATTGCTCTGTGTCCTGGCGACCTAAACCCTAGATTCTCATTTACAAAACGTTCCATTAAACTACTTCTAACAAGGCTTATACTTAAATTAACACATTGGCGAGAAGAAAAATTCAAAACAGATTTTAAAAAAGAGTCTGAAAGCCTTGTCTTAATTTCATTAAAAATGCTATTAAAGTTTTTTTGTCACATAACTTCTGTGCCGACCTATGTGCACAGGAACGCAAAAGTCATAAAGAGTCCCAAATTGCTGTTTATTTAATGAAGTAAAAGAAGTCATTTCTTCATCCGTGAAGTTCTCCTCACTATCATGTTTCTTCTCGGACGATAAACGTATTATTACACGCAGCTTTGAAAACCATACAGATAGGTACCTCTTTTCCATTTATCAATACTGGTGTTCTGCATATTTCCAGAAAGAGTTAAATGATCTACAGAGCATCGAACTTTATCGGGGATAAAGATATAAGTTTTTATATAAAAATCAATACGCGCATCAAGCAAAAGTCTGTTGTTAGCGAAATCATTGCAAACAAAACATTTTTCTGTTTGTTTCCTAACTGAAACCTCCATGTACATAGCCGTCTCGTTTCCTTTTAATTCAATAACTTTTTGAATTCTCTGGTCACAATTCGCCCATATTTTAGTATCGTCATTATTATTTTGATTTGGAAATCGGTGCAAGAGTGTTAATTCGGTTCTCTTTCGATTCCGACTTTCATCTTGTTGAAAAATCTTAATCACTCTACGCAAGTATTATCCTATAACCACGTTACAAACAAAACAGTTAACTATTTTAATAATAATTATTAGCAAGTAATAACACGTTGAAAAAATATTGTTTAATAGTGACATCGCGCGTGCGGTGAAAAGTTTAGGGCTATATAAGTAAGTGCTAGGGTATGTTTCAATTATTATTATCAACTGAAGTTTTAAAATAAAGCGAATTTAATATAGGAATTACTAGACAGGTAAGTAGAAGAAATGTGAAAATTGAATTAATTTTAATAGTGGAATCAAAGAACAGCATAGGGAGCAGTGCTTCCAGAATTTCCATGGACTGCACATCACTGCCTTGTGCTTTTAAGTAGTTCTATACAACAATTTCCCAGCCATGCACAATGCAGTTTTAAAAAAAGTCATAAAAATTATGTAAAAAGAGTGGTTTCTTTTGTACAAAGAGTCCGTAAAAAGCTATGTTCACCTTACGCGTTGGATTTATAGCATGATGATTTTGGGCACATCTACTAATTTTAAATGGTAAATAAATATAGCTTCAAAACAACAGATTTGGACAAATTGTAATATCGATTTAAGTAGAACAGTTCGGAAAAATAATTATTTCTTGATGTCCGTTTTTATAACTGTCCTTACTTTTCGAGCATACCCGGTAGACATAGAACTTTGGCGCAATGATAAAAGAGTCTTCTTTTGGTTTTGGCTACACCATATTAAAATTTCAGGAAAATCAGCAGAAGGCCATATTACACTTAAATGGTGCCATGTTCTTGTCTTGTGCGCAAACTCAAAGTGGGGTTAATTCTTGCTATTGCTAGTAAGAATGTAAGTGACGGCTCATTGAAATTGGAGTGACGTCTAGAAAAATGTGCAAAAGTTTCAAGTCCAGTTATAAACAATTTCAAAAATTATTAACAAATTAAAATGAATAAAAATGGGTTTAGTTTTTTCCAAATAACAAAAGTTTTGCTTTAGGAACTCTACCTCTATTATTAATCATTTTAATTTAATGTTGAAAATAGAATAGTCTAAAACCGGCCAGCATAATTTAAAAAAAATTAAACTATTAAATATTATTTTAAAATAAAAAAAATGGTATTATCTAGTCACTAAAAGGAACAATAACCCGATGAAAAAAAACACTTATTTTTCATTAATTGTTCTAATCTATTAGTTATTAATTATTCAAACTAACAAAAAATGTTAACTTTTTAGTTTTTTGTTAGTTTCAATAATTAATAACTAAAAGGTTATAACAATTAAAAACATCGCAATATCATAATCTCATATGGTATAGTTGTGATATAGTATAGTTTCCACGAAGCGAAATAATTTTTGTGGCTTTTGATTATATGAATTTTATAATTAATAGTTACTTTGTTTTTCCTATTACGGTCGGTTTTGCGATATCATAATGGCTTAGCTCTCAATATTGACTTAAAATTATTAATAATAGAGACAGAGTTCCAGGAGCGAGGCTTTTTTATTGGGAATGTCTTCCTCTTTAGGAAACATTTTAAAAATTCCTAAATTTTAATAATTTCGGAGTTATTTGCCAAAAAACTAAACACTTTTTTTAAATTTTAATTTGTTAATAACTTCTGAAATTGTTTATGTTCTGGTTTGAAACTATTGCATATTTTTCTAAACGTCATTCCAATGATCCTTCACTCATGTGCTCACTTTAGCAACATTTTGAATTTTTAAACTAGACCAGCAGTTGAATTTTTGAAAAATTTGCATAGTCTTATACAAGCATGGTATAGAAACGTCTAAAACTCGCAAGTTAATATATTTTCTCTTTACGAAAATAAAGCACAATAAATATAATGCTAAAAGTTAAGCATCCGAATCTTTTTGACGAGCATTTTATATAAAAAAGTATATAATACGAATATATAGTGAGTGTTAATACCAAATAACTACATAACATAAAACTGTATTATCTGTGTAAAGCATTTCGTTCCAAGGGATATCCCAGATAAGGAGAAATCATTATTATTATTATTATCGATTTCTTTTACTTGATAATTATTTCGCATATATATTTTTGCAAATTTCGCTACATTATTGCTCATGCGCAAGTAAAAACTTATGACAGTAAATCTGTTTTATTTATCTTGAAATCATACCGCTTGGAACGAATATAAACTTCTCAACACCACAAATTTTATTTGGTCAAGATCTTTGGGTTCAGTTCTAACATACTAAATGCATCGCAAATCATTTAACAAAATATCGAATTAACAAAAAATTACCAAATTACACAAAGAATATTTCCCTTCAGAAATGGAAAATTCCTTCAAATTATTAAAATTCCCGCAGGTATATAATATATCTGCATTAGAGGAAGGGGTATCCGTAACTTTTCCTTCTTCCCCCTGAATTATGTGGTGCGGCAAAAAACCAACAGTCTGCCATAAGGCATAAGGGAAATCTAGTGCAAATTAAAAGGGGGATGATGAAGTGAAATAGAGCGTCGCAAATATCATCGAGGGCCGGCGACGGTGTAGTGAAAAATGGCGTATTAATACAGGGGTGTGAGATTATCAGATTATAGCGATGTTCGGGATTTCCTCTCTTATTGCTTTTAAATTTTTATTAGGAAAGTTGGTTTAATCAAAATATTTTATAATAAAAATCGTGTGAAAGCACTTGGAAGTAGAAATTAAATTTTCCGTTAAGCCGTCTTTGCTTAATTAAAAACGTGTTCCGGTTTTAATTTTTTTTAATTCTCGACAATATTTTTTAAGATTATCAAGAAAAATTATAAATTACTAGCTGGGCCCCTGCAGTTGCACGAACACACTGATATAAAAAAAAAAGAAAATGAGTATACAACCATAACTTAAAAATAAAAATGATAATAAAGGTATGCGAAAGTTAAAACTATCTAAAGCAATGCTTTTTTATGAACTATACTTTTAGTCTACCCTTTTGGTATCTAAAAATTAGTTCTCTCGAAGATCTTATGCACCGACGCGCGACGCATAGAAAGAAATCGGGATTGCCCAAGTTTCAACTTTATATGTTTTATAGATGTCGTTTTTTCTTAACAAACATACTGGCACTCTGCTTCGCTCGCCATCCATGACGGTAATGATATAAATATGTCTAAACTGGGGCTTTAAGTAGCGATTTAAAAATATAGTATCACAAAATCAAGTTAAAATTTTATTTAGTGCAAAATTTTCTGCAAAGTGAGGATACTTTAAACCACTTCTGTGATACATTTTACTTAAACCCTCAATTGCGTCTCATTGAAGTATTTTGAGAAAGCGATTATGTGTTGAAGGTAAACTTATTGGTTTATTACAAGTATACATTTCACAATATTATGTTTCCTTATTCTAAAACTATTCTTTTTAATATTTCAAAAATGGTGCAAAGTATCGACGACGGTCTTGACAAATTCGTTAGTCTTAAACTAAAATATGAAAATGTTGCAAGTACCCACCTTGCTAAGTGAAAGACTGCACCAAAATGTAGCACAGCAATTTTTGCTGAATTTTCTATTCATTAAAATTTAAAGTTGGTTAGATCAAGTAACAGGCAGACATCTGCGAAATAAACGTTTTTATAAGGTACAAATAATATACAAATTAAAGTAATAAATAAAATATTTTAATAGCTATTCAAACCAAAATCGGTCCAGTTGAGGCACTGTATAAAACACAAGTTAGAATATTTGTTTTGGTTGGTCAAGCAAACCAGTGACATTCTTCCATTCATAAAATAGCTCATTATTAAGTTGTTTCCCTTCATAAGAAAATATCACGAATTCCCCAACTTTTCGTGCAACAGGTTTCAGCGTATCTGGGTCATGAACCTTATTATTTTAGAAAACAAACTGTCATTACCTTTTTTTTTAATATTATGTCTTATTCATTCGTTTCGATCAGCTATAACAGTAATTTTCTTTTTGCGCCTCAGTTTAACAGAAGTGTAGTCCCCTATTTTTTATAAATACTCTATAAACGATTCCTTACTATAAGGTCCTTGATTCTGTTCGATAGAGTCACTTGTGGATTGTAGAACCATACCGAAATATAATAATGGCAACGTGTCATATTTGGACCACCTTAAATCCAAGTATCCCTCATATTGCTTGATTTATAAACCACATATGGAGGCATAAGTTCTCCAGCCGCATCTTTTGTCATAATTAAAGCAACTGAATTTTTGAATGAGTTACAGATCTTTTCAGTGTACTTTATACCTCTTTGGGTTATGACTTGCTTCATTCCACGGTTTGCAGTGAGGTTTGTTTCATCAAAATTCCAAACATTTTCTAAAGTCACTTTCACATTTTCAATAAACTAATTGACACTTGCTTCATCTACGGCAGCCCTATTTCGTTTGATTTCCCTCTAGTGGTCACAGCAAGAATAACTTCAAAATATTTAATTTAGAGGTATCTCTAACGACTGAAAAACTTATGATTATGGTCTTAAAATTTCATTTAGTTGAAGAGATATAGTAAAAAACTTAAGAACACATTTTACACCTTTTCATCCCTTATGAGTGGAATATCGAGGAATCCAAAACTTGATTTTAGGGTATTGTTTTTAAAAACTGTCGATGGAAAAAATCTCATTGAGTTGCAGAGATGTTGCAAAAAAAGTAAAAACTCATCTCAACCATTTTTAACCCTCCTAAAGGCGTAATTTCGAAAATGTCGAAATTGATTTTTGAACAAACTTTAATTAAACAGATTTAGGATTTTGGTTTCACTGTACTTTTGGATTTATTTTGGGTTTGTTTTCCCCGTCGAAAGTTTTGGAAATTTATTGAGGAACAGTCCTTGTCTGGCCGAGTCTGATGTGTCTGTCTATTTGATGTTGCTGTCCTGCGATCAATCAGGAAGGAGACGCTAGTCATATGACTGGCACTACCAAGTTGAGCTTCCTCCTCTATGCCCTTGCCAACGGGTACCTCGTAGTGAAGATAAGTTATTTTCATTTAAATATATCAATATTGCAGTAGATTATTTTGAAGCTTCAGGCGAACAAATGATAGTCTTCAGTATATTATTAAGTTCGTAAACTATAAAGCAGATATCTTTATTTTATTCATTGTCATTTAATTAATTGTCTAATATTTTTTATCGAGAAAGCTGGGGATTTCTTGTAACTTATCTATTGTTTTGTTGTGCCCAGTTCTTCTATATCTCTGATATGGTAGAGGCCCCATTTTGAATGGACTAACTCAAGTTTAGGTCTTATGTAGGTATTGTACAGTTTGTATAACTTATAGAAATCTTTTGGATTAAATAGACTAATATGTTAACCTTCTAGATCAGGTATAAGAATCCTGGAAATAATCATTCGAAAGTCCTTTTGTTGATTAAATTCCCGCAATAAAACTTCATTTAGGTGGTATATTTGTTGGGATTTTTTGGCTCCTAGGCATATTATGTTATATTTATTTTCGTTTCATGTAAGCAGCCAGGTCTTTGTCGATGCTTCTTTTTTCTCTATATTTCTTAGAAAGTTCTTCATGTCAATTTCCGAGTTTCGGTACAACTTTGTATCATCCTCAAAAGAAAATATGTATGTTTTAGTTAAGGAATAGAGATCACTATATAATAAATGCTACAAAAAGTAACGGTCTCAGTACAGACCCTAGTGACACTTCACTCAGTACATCATAGGTCTCGAAGAACTCTTTATTGGCCATAACTTGATAGATACAATAACTTAGAAAAGACTATATCTAGCCAAGCAAGTTTCCTCTAATTTTTAATGTTGTATTTTATTCCTGTAGCAGCCTCTTTTTATTGATTTCTTCTATGATCTCCGCTTCTATCTCCTTAAGAACAAAAATTCTCGTGTATTCCGAACTTACGCAGAAAGGAATAATTTAAAAACAAAAAGTGTAGCAATGCTTTTTTGTCCTAAAAATAAAAAAGATCTAGTCGAAAATGGCTTAAGATAAAAAATCGATAACCAACCTCTAGAAGTTCTTTCTTGTGCACGTAACTTGGGTCTTCTACTCGATAGAGAATTGCACTTTAAAGAACATGTTAGCATGGTGCTAAAGCGATGCTATGCAGCTCTAAGGCTTCTCTACAATAATTACAATATTTTAAACTTCAAACTAAGAAAAAAATTATGTGAAAGCCTAGTGTTTCCCAAAATGAATCACAATACTGTATATTTCCAATGTCTGGATTTCATAACAAAACAACGATTACAAAAAATTATCAACACCAGCTGCAGGTTCGTTTTTAGGATGCGTATTTATTTTTATTCACTTATTTACTTACTTACTGTAGAAACTACGGTCCCAGTACCTAAAATTAGAATGCCGCTTTTCTTCATATTCATCATACGTTTTGTACTAGTGTAAAGGGTGCCTATGCATAGTGTTTTATATGGAAAAATATAGACATTATTATATCAGCATTAGTTAGTGTCAAATTGTATGTAAATCTTTATAAATAGCACTTATCTTCTAATTGTATTGTACTCTTATTGTACAGTATTTTCATATTTCTTAAATTTAAATTTAGTAAAAAAACTCTCAAGGTTAAGTGGAGTAGCTATACAGCTAGACTTCTCCTCCTATCGTTTCATAAACATTTTGTATTTTGTAATTTTAAAATCAATAAATGTCATTTATTATTATTATTATTTGAAGGGTAGGTTCAACCTCACATTGTGGACCGGGCGTAGTTCCTGGAATGGTGTTCCCAACATTTATATCTTTTTTTTTGAACGCGTTGTTTTACTACGATTCTAGGACTTTGAATTTCTCTTGATTTCGTTTAGATTGTTCTACAAATTTGAGTTTTCGCAGTTCTTTCACTGCGTCTCTTATGATAAACTTACACTGTAGAAAGTAAAATGTAATTACTCTAATGTCACTTGATGATATGAGTTTCTGCATATTACTGCCCTACATAAATCACAAGGGAAACCTGATAAATCCTTAGTTTCCTTACTCTTTGTAACATCCTTATATACGCAGACGGTGTATCTATACATAACTAGGTATTATGAATGCTAATTAATTATTTAATAAATTTATGGTTGGTTGGCGTTTAGTTTTTCAGCAAAATTAAAGTTTTGAAGCGAAAATTTTTAATTATTTCACCTCTTGAATGTCTATTCTTTATTTTAGTGTACTTTTTAGCTTTTTTGCGATTTGCTACGTTTAGATTTAATTTTCGAGCTTCTGAAATACAATTGTCGAATGAAATAAGCTCAAAACACTTAACAACTTGTGCCAACTTTCACTGGAGTATTATAATGTACATTTTACGATTCAGAACCTTTAAACGAATATTTTCAGACTATTTCAACAAAAAAATCACATATTTTTTTGCGATAACAAAAACGTAAACGAAAAACTTCAAAAGGTTTCTCTTATTTTTGTATCAATTTCTTTGAAATGTCACGTGCCATAAACATACTGAATATATAACTCAGACAAAATTGAAATAACACAGAATCAAACAAATTCGAGATCAATCGAGCTTTTAATATCCGAATAGCAAAGAAATATCTTTAGTTTCCGTTTGTTATTTTTTTTATGAGTTTATTTTAAAGAATACGTAGGGTTAGCCAACTAGATTACGTAAAAATATCTATTATATCCGAAATTAAATCAAACGACAATGTCTAAGATGAACTATGACGTATCTCTCTAATACGCCAGATGGACCCTCAGATTCTTATAATCCACCCCTATCAATTAGCACGCCCCATATGTGTCACGTGCTGGATATATCCTCTAGTTAGTGTTAACTGAAACCAACGTCGGAAAACGACAATAATTTTATTTAATCTTGTCAAGAAAATAGAAGGAACCAAAATTAAGAAACTTAACGAAGATTTTATTTATCCTTTACTATGGATTAATCAAATTATGTAAATATCGCTTAATGTCGATATGTCCGGTCTTTTGTTTGCATAATAATATTTTTTTTGAGCTATTATTTACAAATTTTAGAACTATAAACATGATTCTAAAACTAATTCATTTATTCTAATTTGGCCAACTTTTATAAATATGATCCCTATCGTAAAGATGTGTTTAAAGAGGAAGATATTATAATTACAAATAGTTAGGGGCAATAAAATTGCTGTTTCAAGTTTGGAAAGTAGGTATGCATTCTCTAAATCAATAAGTTAAGATTTAAATAATTTTTTGAGATTTATTTTATTTATTTTTTTAATTATCTTTAATCCCAAAATTAACATTTTAAATTACATCGGAGCATTGGTCAAGTTAAAGAACTTAGTTAGAAACTATTGCCATTTGCAGTCGCCTCTGTTAACTATGTTGTATTATATATTTGCCAAGAGAAATCATTCTAAAATGTACGAAAATTATTTTCGGTATCCAATGTGTAAATAAAAACAGCAGAAACTATTTTCCCTCACAAAAGTAAAAGAAAAGCGATGGTGATGCGAAAGCAGGATAGAGCTTTAAAAAAGAAAGACTTAGGACACGGTTTTGGACTGAATCTTCATGCAAATAAAATGTAGCCAGACGGCATCGTTGTTGCCGCATTTTCCATTCGGATTCATTTATTTTAAAGCTTCAAATTCTTTTAAAATAAATAAAGCACCCCATAATATTTATTTAAGTGTATAGATAACTTGCAAGTAACTGTTCAAAACAAATATGTTTTATATTACCACATAAGTTCTCTATATTTTTTAACCAGAACTATTGGTTTTATCAATAGCTACGGCACATTTCCTAACAAATGGTGTGTGAGCACCATTATTCCGTATTGTACCGTAATATCAAACAGTTACTTCTCATGCATTAAACATGCTGTATATACCACGTATTATACAGTAGGTAGGGGACGTCTAAGTAATCTATTGTTTTTTTATATTGATGTTTCCTAAGATGTTCTTGTCGGAGATACCGACACACAAAGGTAAACCTGTTGATATACCTTTTCGACTTGTATATTTTAAAATTATGTAGAATGTAAAAACATAACTATTTTCCACAAACACTTCCACTATATTTTTTAACAATACGTGACATTTTTCGCTACATATTAGCTTCTTCGGACGTTACATCTTGAATGAAAAAGCTTAAGTGTAAAGGAATATTTATATATTTAAGAGCAATACAACGATTCGGAAATTTTAAAAATATAAAAGTTTTTATAGAATATTTATAGAATTTTTAAGTACTAGCCATAAACTACCTAAAATTATTAAAATATATAAATTTAACAAAAGTGAATAATTTTTTCTACCTAATCGTTTAACAAACAATTTGAACGTTTGAGCTTATTTATTTCTAACAAACAAACAAACAAAAGAGTGCTTTATTGTCGCCGGAAAACTGTTACAATTGTATGGACAATACGAAATTTACCTTAAAACAAAAAAAAACGAATTATTAATCGAAAAAAAAATCATATTTTTCGATAGGTGAATGCATATACGTACATTGTAAATATAACAGTCGTTATATTTGTAACATTGCCGTAAAGCGGTTAATGAATCCAGGTGACCTAACAAAAGGAAATAAACAATACATATGCGAGGTGAATAATTTCTATGACATCGAAATTATGATTACGCGACCTTAAACTCTGTTTTGTTATCGTTATACAAGCAAAATAAGTGAAGTTAAACGAAAAGTGTACTGAACTAATTACTTTTTTTTGTATTAGAAAAAAAAAGGAAACGTATAACTTTAATATAATAAGTAGAAAAATAATTAATGTTAACGGACTATCAGACTTATTCATTATAAAAATCATTAACGCAGTAAAAAGGTCTTTCAATGAGGTACGCTTTGGTTTTTTTTCGAAAGACTGCATACATAGGGATTATTTTAAAATGTTCTGGAAGATAATTATTTTTGTGGCGTTGTAAATAATTGAATTTTTTAATAATTCTGTGGCAGGAATGGGACGGTATGTCATGCCTAAAGTTTCTGGTAGGATATACATGTTATGGCCTTTCCGGGAATGTGCTTATATGTTTTCTCATCAAACAGACGGTTTCTAAAATGAATAGTGCAGGAGGTGTTAATATTTCATGTTTTTCGAAATAGTATTGGTAATGCTCTCTATTATTTAGACCAAACAAATAGCGGATTGCTCTCTTTTGAAGACTAAAAATACTAAGAAATTGCTCCGTGGTACAGCAGACCCAAAAGGGAAAGCCATAGCGGAGATGGGATTCGAATAGGGAGCAATAAGTAGTAAGTCTCGCAGTCTTTTGAAACTGATCGAATGGCAAAGCAGGCTGTAGAAAGTTTGTTACTTAACGTGTCAATATGCTTAGACCATTTTAGGCTGTTATTTATATTCTAACTTTATTTAATTTATTTTTATTAACTATTAATATTGCTGTTAAGTAGCTGAAGTGGTTGTAAAGTCCCCTTATAAGATAAGGCCACCATTCTATCCACATTAAAGCAAAGCAGAATCGGTCCAAGCCTTAATCATAACAAGGTCGATGGAAATATTAGTATGTAAAGACGTTGTATCAAAATCCCTCCATGTTATGCTTGTGTCGTCAGCAAAGATAGAGATTTTCCATTAATTTTTAGGTTGGTGATATTATTAATGTGTAACAAAAAAACAATAGGTCCCAAGACAGATCCTTGAGGGAATGCACTTGTAATCAATTTACAATCAGAATCAGAACCATTTGCTCTTTCAAATTGTTGTCTATTCCCGAGATAACCAATTTAAAGAAATACCACGGATTCTATAAAAATTCAGCTTGCTTATCAAAATTTCATGACTAACACAGTTATAGGTTTTTGCATAGTAACAAAATACTGAGGCGGTGGGTGGTTGTTATTGAAGGATAAGTAGACGTCGCTAGGCAACGAGAACATGGCGTCACTGGTGCACTTGTTGGGTAAAAATTCAAACTGATCCAGAGATATTATCTGATGTTTTAGGAGAAATGGCATAAGATGATTCTTTAGTAACCTTTCAATGATTTTTATAGCACCGGTAGTAGAGCAATTGGGCGATAATTGCAAGAGTTAGTTTTTTCGCCCCCTTTATGAATAGGAATAATTATAGCTGTTTAAAGGCATTCAGGGAATATACCTTTTACAAGAGATTCATTTATTAGTGTTGTAAGGGCCTCTGTGACTGGGAGCGGCAGGTTCCGAAATATTTTAATTGATAGGCCATCAGTGCTACAAGAAGATAGAATGTTATTTATTTCTTTCAATAGTTCCATGCTGCTAACAGGGCTTAAGAAAAGGCTATCAGCGACATTTTTCGATGGAGGGACAAACGAAAGAGAGTTTAAACTTGGCGAGATACCAAAGGTAAAAATTTTTACATTTACAATAATAAAATAATCATTTAGGTCATTTGGCCTTGGCAAGATCTGAGTCACAGGGTTCGATTTGTTTCTGAGGTCATTGATAATGGACCAGGTTTACTTTGAAACGATTATAAACCTTATTAGACGTTTTTGATAGTATATATTTTTTGTTGACTTGATTAGAAACTCCAGTAGATTCAATTTTAAACCCTTATTTTCTTTATGTAAACTTCTCTCAAAGGTATGACCGGTCTCAGTTAAGTGGTTTTCTTAATTGGACTCGGTTTTTCCCTTGATGAAACTTTTATAGTGCTCGTTTATTCTTTTACCAAAAATGTGCCTGTTTGATTTATGAGGTTTTGTCACAATCTCCACAACTTGGTTGGTATACACATGATTGTTCACGTTTAACAGATTAGGTTTCATTATTTTAAATGTACTTACTTAAAGAATTGTTGGTTTTATATGTTATTGTTATATCTAAACCGTTTAAAAATATATCTATTTTAGAGCTACAATTACCTATAGATGATACAACTTTGAATGCAGTTGTATTTTCATTCATATTAGGGTAAATCATATTTATAGGTTTTTATATAACTTTTTTTGTTGAATATTATCAATTATATTATTTGAATATCCATTGTTTGTTGTAATCTGTTTGATTTTGTTCAAATCGGTCTGAAAATTAGGTAGGGAGTTTAGTCTGTGAATCATACTCTAAAAAGTGGCTAGCTTATGTTGAATTGGATGACATGAGAAATTCTGTTTGGTAGTATCCGTATGTGAAGATTTATAATGCACAGCAAAAACAGGTATATTATTTAGCCTTTTACTGATTAAATCTAGGAAATTAATGCTTTTGTTACATTCTAGTTCAATTGTAAATTTTATATTAAGATAAAGGTTTTTAATGTATTCAAAAATAAATGTACTGTAAAGCAAGCTAAAACACCATCAACATATCTATGCCAGTACATAAAATGTTTGTCGATTTGGTTTTCTTGAGTGTCACAAAATATTTCAGCAAGTAAGGGACTTAATGGGTTTCCCATAATTAAACCTTCTGTGCTAGTATAAAGTGTATTATTAAATTCAAAGTAGTTTTGTTCTAAATATTTAGTGAGTCTAATATTTCTTGTTTTTAACATAATTAACTGGTTTTTTGCTTAAACGATTTTCTTCTAGTTTGGTGGTATCTTTACCAGGAATAATAGGAAATAGATTAGTGACGTCAAACGAGATTAGTTTCGCGTTTTTTGGTAAACGAATATTTTAAATTTTATTAACTAAATCTAACGAATTTTTAATTTGCTATTTTGCTGATAACTCTGTATTTTTAGATATATGATAGGATGGTGCTGAAAAGAAAGACACTACTGGTCTAATAGGTAATCCCAGTTTATGAAGTTTAATCAAAAAATATAATTTTGGTGGTTGTCGGTTCATAATTGTATATTCACTGACGTCTCTATCACCAAAAAATTCTTACAGTGTTTAATACAAGTTTTATTTTTTTGTTGAAAAAGATCTGTAAGATTATGTGTTAAAATCTGATATTTGTTTGGGTTAAGGAAATCTGTTAATGTAGTCTACCCTATCAATAGCAACTATAGAGTTGCCTTTATTAACTTTCGCAAAGATAACATTTTTTGACTAATTCCTAATTTGTTTTATGCTTTGAAATCTGAATTTGACTCAGAATGTTCAAAAAATTATTTTTAATTTGCCCTAAACTTTTAAATTTGAAAGGTTGCCTTTAAGGACTAGTTCATTTTCAGCACCTAATAATTCTAAGTTTTTGCGTTGAAGCTTGCTCATGAAAATTGTATTTAAACCCTTTTTCTAATAATCTTATTTCGGTATCTGAAAACTGAACGCTAGAGAGGTTAGAAAATCTATCAAAAAAATTATTTTTTAGATGTAATGTAATTTAAATAAAAGTTCAGTGTGAATAACTTTTTGTAGATGTTGTATATACCTCCTTTCTGGAACCATGTCTTTTTTCCCTCGGATAGCCATGTCTTGAGACCAGCGGTGTGCCGGATTACTCTTATTGTTCCTCTTTAATTTCATGTAATTTGGAAAAACGTTGTTTTTTGAAGAGAAAAAATCAAAGTTTTGAGAACAGATTGCAACTCTCAAAAGTAGGTTAAAATACATTTCTAAGTAGTTTGAAATGAATACTGTATATTTTAATATTATTTTATTATTTCATGCAGGACATAAAGACTCATAAATTCATGCTACAGTGAATCTTTTACATAGTCAAAAAAATCGGTGACGAACTTGCCACCATACTAGTTTGCCCAAATGTTCACACATTATATTTTACAGAGCTGAAAACTGATTTTTTTAAATGATTTGGTAATTCCTATTAAACAGAAGTACTCTACTTTAAATAATCGAAAAAAAAAACACATAAAGGTTGATTGGCAAGAAAGCAACGAATAAAGTGAAATAATTTGCACTTATTTTGCTCCAGATAGGAACCCTCATGGGCGTGAGAGGGTGAAATTTAAAGTACTATTGAGCACTTGAAATACCTTCTAGGAGAACAGGATAAAAAAAAACATGACGCGGTTAAGGGATTTTTGATATGTTGTTCAGCACACTCTATAGTGATTAAATCTACTGGACTAATTGTTTAAAAACCCAGTGATTAGAAACAAAATGATGGTATCTGGGTATCTATCGTGGAAGCGGAAAAAACGCATGACAGACTCGTGTCTGTAAGATCAAATAACTCTATTATAAATGAAAAATAGGAGGAAATCTTTTTGTGTAAATATGTTTGGCAGGAAATGTATTTACTATACCGGTAATTAAATTTTTCTTATAAGCTCAGTATAAGCTCTACAATATACTAATGATATTTAGTTTTAAGTTTTTTGATATTATATCTGTTTTTTAATTTTAGAGGAATGAATCTGTATAAGAATTCTTAAGATTTCATAAGATTTAATATACATTCTTCAAAAATAACTAATTTCACCTTTAACATCACTCGATCCAGGTAAAAGGTAGCAATCTAGATAAAAGGTTAAAATAAAAGTCCGTATTACCAAAATAACATAAAGTGAGATTAAAATGAATTGACACTGTACGGATTTATTTATCGCCAACTCTACGTATTCCGTTCTATATTTAAGACCCGGCATATTAAAACTTTGTATATTAAACGCAAGAAAAACTCCAACTCACTCTGGCAACAATGCATACTATATCAAACCAAAGAGTGTAATTCCAAAAATCCACCAAATGTGTTGGCAAAACGTGCAAAAGCGACAACTGTGTCGGTCGAACGAGAGCTCCCGTATGACACTCGGACCATCAAATTGGATAAACCGGAAAACCCAGTTCACACAAAACCTTTTTTATTTTCTCGGTTGTTGTTTCTCCGGTGACGAGCTTTATTAGGTGTTTTGATAATTAGAAAATTTTATTTTGCATTTTATATTTTCGGACACGCCTTCTTTTAATTGAATTTTCTTTTCAAATTAGTACAATTTTTTAAAATTAATTTTTAAGGTAGACGATTTTAAACTGAGATTTTAACTAGGTCAACCCAAAGAGGTTATCCTGAGAGACTCAAGGAACAAAACTATCAGAAACTTCACATAGAGTAAAAAAGAGTTTTAAAAAGGTAGATAGTTGTTTGTAAATCACGTATTAGGCGTAGTGCCTGCTTTTCGTTTCAGATAAATATTATTATTTGTATTAAAACTTATTTATTTAAAAAAAAAGTATCATTTTGGAAAAGTTTAAAATAATTGTGTTGCTACTAGGATAAATTTATTGGCTCATATGGGTTGCAAGTGTACAAGAGTATTACCCTTTTATACAATATATACCCGCCTAAGTCCATTACGGGTTACGATGCATTTGAAAAATATATTAATGTTTAGCTTACTTTCTAGTAAGAATGAAACAGTCTGTTCTCTAAAATAGCTAGAGTTGCTTACTTTGTTTCACTGAAAATTCCTGAGCCATTAAATGACAAAAATATTTTGTTAACTTATTTATAGCCCTAAAATACCAAAATCTAGAAATGGATATTGCAAAAATATTTGATTGATTGGATTGTTACTTGATCAAAGTCTAATATCAACAATGAAAACAAAAAAACTGTTTTAGATTATAAGTTTTATTCACAACTTGGGACATATGTTTCGCTAACACTGAAGCTTCGTCGGGTAAACTGTATTTAAACTTACAATTTGCTATTGGCCTACAAGGATCCTAAATAACATTGAACGACAATTTTTAACAAAATAGGTGTAAAAACGGTGAATTATTCATTATCAAATGGTCGTTTAATATTTTATAAATTTTTTATTTATTGATTTCTCTAAAAGTCATAATTTTTTTACTTTTGTTTATTGTATTTAGTATTTCAAACTTTTCATCGAAAGCTTGATTATTATCTAACGTATCTTGAATCTGTTTTAATTTTAATAAAACTTCTTTTATGTTCTACTAATCTATGTTTAGATGTTCTGCTAGTGTGGCCTATATACGCTTTTGGGCAAAATCCACATTTTAATTTATAAACTCCGAATTTATTATTCTTATTTGTTTTTTCTTTGTTATTTTTTGTAAGTTTACCTAGATTATCATTTGTTTTAAAAGCAATTTTATTGTTCTTTTTACGCAGTATAGAAGCCACCTTTTCTATAGGTTTATTCATAATTCATAATTAGGTTTAATTCTTTTTGAAAATTATCTTTGTTTAAAGGTATATTAATTAATCTGTGTATCATGCTATGAAATTCTGCTAGTTTGTGTGTTAATGGGTGCATTGATTTATCATTGATGGTTGTGTCCGTATGTGCAGGTTTGTGAAAAATTGAAAATTCGTGTTTATTTGCCACCTTATTTATGTTCAAATCTAAAAGGTTTGTAGAGCTGTTAGTTTCTATTTCGACAGCAAATTGTATATTTTTGTATATGATATTTAAATCTTAAAAAAAAATGTAAAGTTGTCAAAGTATCTATATCATTAGAGACCTTTTTGAAACAAGGGGTTTATTTTAATTTTTTCTTCAAAATTATGCATAAATATTTCAGCCAAGAGTGGACTCAAACGGTTTCCAATAATAAGCCCGTCTTTGGAAAAAACTCTTCGTTAAACTGGAAGTAATTTTGGTTCATGCATATTTTTAAGGCATCTATAATTTCCGATTATAGGATAGGATTGGTTTTGTATATAATAATATGATTTTTTATAATTTCAACTATCTCTAATGATGATATGCTTGGGAAAAGGTTTTTGACATCAAATCATATAAAAATTGAGTTATTTCGCAATGAAATATGTATACATAATTCGAAAGAAAAAATTAAAATAAACTTTTTGTTTTAAAAATATCTCTATTGGTATAGATACGTCGACGATATATTGGCATATTTTACCGGCACGATGAGACAACTTAAAATTTTTAAAAAAATTTATATACCATATACAAAAATATACGATTTACTGTCGGAATAAAAACTAATTACTCTAGAAAACTCTTTAGATTTGAATATAATAAAGGTCGCAAATAAACACGAATTTTCAGTTTTTCACAAACCTACACAAACGGACACAAGATACAACCATCAATAATAAGTCAATGCACCCATTAGCACACAAACTAGCAGGATTTCATAGCACGATACAAAGGTAATTTTAAAAAAGAATTAAACCTAACTAAACAAATTGCAGTTAACAATGGATATTATGCCACAATAATTGACAATATTGTGCAAGCCAAAGAAAAAAATAAATATAAAGTACTTACTTATATCGGTAAACCTACAGAAAAGATGGTTTCTATACTGCGTAAAAAGAATATTAAAATTGCATTTAAAGCGAATATTAATTTCAGTAAATTTATAAAAAATAACAAAGGAAAAACCAATAAAAATAATAAATCCGGAGTTTATAAATCAAATTGTTTATAAATTAAAAATGCCCAAAAGCATATATACGCCAGATTGGGGAAATTTTAAACAGAGATTAGCAAAACTTCAAAAAAGTTTTAATAAAAATAAAACAGAAGCAACATTCGCCGAACATTAGTTACATAATACCCATACTTTCGATGAAAAGTTTGAAATATTATATACGATACACAAATGTAAAAAATTATCACTTTTAGAGTTAATGGAAATTAATTAACATAAAAACGCTCAGTATCTCTTAAACGACCATATGAATAATTCACCGTTTTTAGCGAGTGTATAAGTGTTAGCGAAACATATGTCACAAGTTGTGAATAAAAGTGAAAATCTAAAACAGTTTAAATTGTTTGAATGAAAATGACGGGGATCGGAAAATCAACAACATACAGACTACGTGAGGGAAAAATCAGGTTAACAAGAAAAAGTACAGAGAAAAAGAAATTAAAGATAATAAAAAAATTGCTGTAAGGAGATTTCTACATCCATATTATTTTGAGAAGAAATACCTTCTGGATAAAATATCGGCTGAAGTGCGCAACCAGCAAGACGATATTGTAGAGAGTTCTAACGAAAATGAACTTTGGTTACAGAAAACTAAATAGTAGATAGTCCATTTTGATAGAGGAAGTCAAGATTATTTGATTGTGAAAAATATATTTAAGAGATGTAGAAAATGTCTGAAGACAAACTAAATATATATTTCTTATAAAAATGACCGAGGGATATACGGTTAATAAAATGTGGCAGGATAAGAATATAACAAGTTCTAGAAGTATGGTCCCTTGAAATTAAGTCGCCTTCTGGCAACTGACATGTTTTCGAGGAATATATTGAGAAGATGCTGGACCTTATTTCTCCTGAGTCGGCAGTTATAATTTTGGACAACGCTAGTTACCGTTCTAGGTAAGAAAATAAATGTTTTTAAAAATAATTTCTTAAATACCGATAAAATAAATTACAGGACAAGAATAGCATCTCTAGAATTAGAACCTAATACTTATATCAGGGAATAAGCAAGGCAAGGCAAGACGCAAGAATTTTAATATTATAAAAATAATTTTTATTACTTAAGTACTAGAAAGAGTTATTTTTGACAACAACGCTGGAATACGTCAAGTAGTTTAGTTTTTTTAGTTAGTTTAGTTAGTAGTTTAAATGGTTGTTTATCTGTTTAAAATATTTTCAGCCCCCTCCAACCCCTTAATTTGTAGGTACCGCAACATTTTGTTCAAATGACAACCTAGGTCATGTGGGGGCTCTTTGAAGAAGGTCTTCTTTCTAAAACTGGATCTGATAGTAGCAACAAATTAGGGATCTACTACATACATTTTTAGAACTCACCTGATTCGGCTATTGTAACAAATGTTGAAAGTGACCGCACTTCAAATACCTTCGGTGAGTAAATTAGTAAACTCCATCCTTATGCTATCTTGTTGGTCCTCAACGCTGTTTGGTCTATTTTAAACACTCGCCCCTTCAAATACTCCGAAAATAAAATCCAATGGTATAAGGTTTGGAGACCCTGGTGGCCATTCAATGGGATCCCGTCGACTATCCACCGATTTGGAAAAATTTCGTCCAAGTTTAGTAATATAAAAATAGGATATATTAAATATAATTAATGTAGATTTATGATATATGAATCCTCTCGTTTGCAACTGATTATTAAAATTACTAACAAATTTAACCCTATGCAATTATCAAAAACTTCAACGTTATTGGAAACTTTATTATACAAATTTACAATAATACCATAAGCAATATATTTATGTATGTACCACTTCTATCTATATGTAACGAAGGAAAAAACTGTATAGTATGGATTGAAAATTGTGCGTGTTTTTTGTATTAAAACATTTTAGAAAAATCTTTGTGCAATTCCATTATATATAGGCATTATTATTATTTCTTGCGTTTGTGGATTTGCAATAAATTTAAAAGTAACTAAATATTTGAAATCAACTGTCATGTTAAACAAAATTAAGGCAATATTTATTTTTATAAAAATAAAACAATTCACTGTTCTTCATCTAGGCAGTAAGTCCCTTGTTCTCCCACTCTTGTATCCATTCTGGATCAAATCCTTATATTTAAATGTGTTGGAAACTTCATTAAAAATAAAAACCGTGGTCCGATTAATTAACAGACTTCAAAAAAGGAGGTTCTCAATGCGGGCTTTATGTATTTTCTTAATGTTTGTTCGTGCATATTGCCTAAACGACTTGGCCGATTTTCATGAGTCAAATGCCAATGCCAAATTGCAGAGGACGTTTCTCTAGTGATCCCATATGTTTTGATTTAAAAACCGTTCACCCGTTTTTCTGCAATAATAATATTATATTTAAAAAAACACAGATATAAGGGCGATATAAGCAGCGAGTTTTATAACTAAATTTACATTTTTTTAAATAACTAAAGAATTGAGGTGTGTAATAGACCTAATGCAACCTCATTTACTAAAAGGTATCTCTTTTGTTATCCGGTTATGTAGATTTATTAATTTGAATGTCTTGAATTTAAATTTTTATATTAATAAATTAGTATTTAATGAGTACAAGTTAAATTAGGTTTAGGTACATATATATTATTAACATTATCATATTAGTTAATGGAAAGTATAATATTTCGAAAATATTAAATATGTTTAACTCAAAAAAACGTACGTACCTGTCAAAAATAGTTTACTTTTATTTATTTTTCTTAAGTATTTATTATAAAATCTAATTTTAATAGTGTCGTATATATATGTATATTCGTCTCTTTTCAGTATTATGTTATATTCAATTGGATATACATATACTAAAAATTATAATATTTTTAAAAATATAACTTGTAAAAAATCACTAAAAAGTGAGAAATAAATTATTAACAAAAATAGAAAAGTGGAACCGACTAAAAAAATCGCTAAAAAGTAGAAAATAATATTTTATTTTTTCCTTAAATGTAGACATTTTCAGTCGGCACCCAAGTAATAAATAATCTGTAATATATATATATATATATATATATATATATATATATATATATATATGTATATATATATATATATATATATATATATATATATATATATATATATATATATATATATATATATATATATATATATATATATATATATGTATATATATATATATATATATATATATATATATATATATAAATCGATAAAAATGCGCTCTCACACATCTTTATCAAAAGTTCTTGGCCGGAAAAGATATATGTATAATAGCAGAAATATATAATTTCTGCAGGTGCAAAACTGCCTACAAGAAGAATTGCTTTCGATTATGTCACAGGGTACCCTCCTGCGATCATGATTTCTGGGCCTCTACCCTCATCAGGCATACTGAAACCGTACTACAAGCTAAATGTAACACTTAGCACCACCTATTGGGGCTCCGGTGATTTCCGGCTGCAAACCCATAGGTAATTTAAAAAAGATGCACTAGCACCATCATGCGGAGAGTAGATACTAAAAATCGATAAAAATGCGCTCTCACATATCTTTCTCAAAAGTTCTTGGCCGGAAAAGATATATGTATAATAGCGGAAATATATAATTTCTGCAGGTGCAAAACGGCCTAGGTACAAGAAGAATTGCTTTCGATTATGTCAGTATGGTCTTATTTTTGCCAATGAGAGTAATTAGAATATATCGCTGCAAGAGCAAGTGAAAAAAATTAATAAAAATAAATATATTTTTACCGAAGCATATAAATTGTTTTCCCTTATTTTGACAATACCGTCGACAAGTGCTTCAGTGGAAATAAGTTTTTCTTGCTTCAAATGTGCTTCAAAAAATTATTGCGATATTTTCTTGCTTCATTTGCACTTCACTTACTTTTTCACCCTCGCCACTGGTATATAATATATTGTGTTTTACTTCAAGTCTTTAAGGAACTAGTGTTAATATCACCAAACATGTTTTTGCAAAATATGTTGAGTTGTCCAACTACAAATGGAAAATTAACTGACATTTCGTGATTAATCGGCCATTTTCTCGTATTAAAGTGGCACTGTTGCCTGGTGTAATTCCTTTTTGTCTACGTAGAATTCATTAATTGTTTTTTTATGGTGGAGTTCTGAATATGTTGTTCTATAATTGAAGCACTATAATCTGGAGTAGAAGGTGAAATGGTAAAGGATGCCAGATCAGGTGCTATAACGTAAAAAAACCTTAATAATTATCAATTTTTATATAAATTAGCAGCTTTTCATTATTAATCCATAGACTTTGTATTTACCTGTTTTACTTGTCGTTTTTATAAACGAACGAAATATTATATAGCAAATAGCACTAAACAATGGCTATTCAAAAGCTCTAATTGATAAACTGATTAATAAAATGGTTTTGCAAGTCCATAGGGAATTATGTAATAGTCGGATGGATAACCCATTTCCGCCATGGCAACGGAAAAAATTTCTGAAAATTAGTTAAATTGGAAATATATGTTTTACAACACAATAGTTTATAGTTCGGTAGGGAATTTGGGTTGAATAACATTACATATCAACGTAAAATAGACAATCTTAGGAAAAATGTGGTTTATCAACTTGATTGTAGTAATTGCAGTTCTTTTTCCATTGGTAAAACAGGTAGCAGCTTTAAACTGGGCATCCAAGAACATCTCAAAGTTAAAAAATCTCCAAATGATAATAATAAAACAGGCTTTGGTGTTCACTTTAAACAAAACCTTCTTTCAACATAATTTTAAAACGTTACTTAATATTTCCGAAGGTTAAAAACAGGATGCTCTTGAAATCTTGGAAATTGCGAAGATTTCATTTAACGAACCCCCTGGTAGACAATTTGTTAAATTTAATATAATAAAACTATTTAAATAACAAATAATAAGCATTTCCTATATTATATTTATATCTTACATCAAAAGAATATTTGTTTTTATATTCTCGACTTGTGACTTTAATCATTATGTTCCGACATCACCCTGTATAAGAACTTAACAAATCATCGTTGTAGAGCCATAGCATGAAAAAAATGGTATAATTGAATCATTACCAACCGGAATGCGGTAACGCGGTGGCTAGCAACGTGGAGGCACTAGGTAAATCCGTACCAAGTTGGACGCCGAAGGCAGTTCTTAAGTTTTAAATATTTACATCAGAAGTCATGAAATCAATGGATATGTGGCAGTAGCTTTGCAATCTTTTGAATATTGCAAGGAATTTGGGCAGTTTTATTTTTTCTGGTTGATCGTTCAATTTTCGAAATCTCGTCTACGAGATTTAGAAATTACGATAATTATATTTTCAAAAAAAAATGAGGAGAAAAAGTGGTTACCCATATGTTTTATTCTACTATTTATGGTTTAAGAAATTAATTCCTTTCCAAAGCGCCATTTTATAAAACTTGCCTTTCTGTGTTATGGTTTATCAATAACTAGTCGGGTTAATTAGTTAATGCTATCAGTTCATTAGACCGATTAAATCGTCCTATATGAGTTGTTATTGTTGTTCAGTTTATTCAGTATAGGTATATTTTTCATTCGTTTAGTAATCCTCTTATCTGATGCAGGGTTTCATATAATTGCATCCGGGCTAGATCAGATTTCATAGCAGACATTAAAATAACATACTTCATGAAATGTAATACATTAATAAAATTGTTCTTAAAGGTTTTCGTATATAAGTATTAAAAGCTTTCTACAAAGGTAAAGTGCAACCACTAAGGTTAATAAAATAATAATACGCAAACAGTTTTACCGGTTCAAAAAATAAAGGTAGGGTACATTACATAAAAGCTGCACTGTATACTAAAATGGTTCTTGTGGGTCTATTGATATGTTAATACGATATTTTGTTCTTTGTTTCTTTTTGCTCAGTTTTATGTGTAATCCAGATTTCTTTTTATGTTTTCATGATGCTATGTTTCTTTTATTCTAGATTACTTAATTTTCTTAATTACTACTCTACTTACAGAAAAAGTTATCTCAATTAAAATCGTTTTAGATGGGGCACACGCCGTTATTAAAATATTTTGTATATTTTATACCGGACGTCCTAAAGTCACAAGGAACATGAATTAACATGAAAAAAAGATGTGCCAAATGCCTGTTTCTCTTAAAAACGAAGTACAGAGATAATTTTAATACCTTAAGAAGTTTAAACATGTGTCATGCATCACGTTGAATTTTGTATTTTAAAATGCTTAGAAGCCCATTGGATAGTTCTGGTTCCACTATTTTCAACGTTAACACTATTGATAAAATATGACCCAAAACATAATATCCTGATTTTTGCTGTTGTAAGTAGGCAATAAAGACATTCGGCGGACTTTCGCATTTTATTTGTTAATGCATACAACAGAATTTATTTTTGAAGATGTTTCTGTAGGTGCGTATGAAAATAAATTCATAAAAAGTGACTAGAAAAAGCTACAAAATAACATAATTAAATATAAATATACAATATATTGCAGAATATGGTTTACAAGAGGACAATGAGGACATATTGTATAAATAAAAATATAATTTAAGCCTAATTCTCTTTCGCTGTCACTGATATCAGTCATTCTGAAGTAAATAAAAACGTGGTTGTTAACGTGTTAAATGTATTTTTTGTAAAAATTAATTACTGTAAATGTTTGAACGAACTTTTTTAAATTTTTACAAATTTTGAGCATATTTATAAAGTTCCCGCTTAAACAACATGAATATCCAGACAACCGTTGCAAATAGGCTCAAAAAGTTTAACTTAAATTTTTTGTAACGAGCTCGCTTTGGAAAAAACATTTGGGCATTAAAAATCACAAATATAACACATTTTGACAAGCTACATTATTTACATGACATGTTAGGCACAAGATTATTATATCTTTTTAGAATTTAATAAATTGAAGTTATTCTAAAAAGAAATCTACCCGATATTACTTTTGAGATAATCTATATAAAATCTAACTGTATGTTGGTATTCATTTTGTAGATGTATATCAGTGCTTTAACTTAAAAAAAAATATGGTTCCGAAAGGTGGTTTTTAAAATACCGCGGTTTAATGGCTTCCCCTTTCTGTAATTTTAAAATGATTGTCTTCTAATTTTTTTGCAAGATGTTTCCGTTTTAGAGATCCCCCCTCAGTAGCTTAGTGGTAAGAAAGTGAGCTCGAGTACCTTCCCGAGGGGCTTTTAGTCGTTGGGAGAATATAATAACGCCTTTGTTTGAAGATATGGGGACCACTGCGAACAGTAACAGAAGGCTCTTTACTCAACACATACATTACACGACACAATTGCGTAAAAGGCAACGGGAAACCACTACGTTGAACACATTCCTTAATATAATGGTCAGTATAATAGGGGAATCAAGAAACTAGATACATCTGATATAACAAAGTACTCACTGGTTATCGCTTCTGTCCGAATACGGGTACGGCACTTGTTCATGTTCTCTCATCTCCGTCGGTGTGTCGGTCTGTAATTCTGTCGTTCTGTCTTTGCGCGGCATAGTAAAAATCCAATATGGCAGAACAAAATGGCGGCCTCACAATTTGCTTTATAAATCATTCATAAGAAACTACTTATAGAACGGACTTTTATACGAAAATTAATTGTCATGTAGAAATGAACTTGCAAATTTTGGTGTAAAGCCATTATGGCGCAACAAAATGGCTGCCTAAGGAAATATTTAAAAATCCTGTGCCGAAAAACTGGTTATTCGATTGACTTGAAATTCTGCATAAAAATCAAGTGAAAAACAGGGATAAACTGGTGAAGTTTTAGTGCGAATCTTACGTGGCAAAACAAAATAGCGGCTTAATTAAATGTTTAAATATTCGGGAGATTATCATTTCCTGAAATAAAAACTATTTCATGGAAGAACATAATAAACTTCTTATTTGTACTGATTCTCAATCAGTCCTAGAAAAATTGACGAATTTTTTCCTTCGAAAAATATGTTCGTTAACTGTTTTATAGCAAATATTTTAAAACTCCTTTCTATCACTGTTAAACATGTTTCATTTTTATGGGTTAAGTCCCATGCAAGTATTAGAAGGAATAATATTGCATGCCGCTTAGACAGGACTTGTGACCTAATAATAGCATTATGGACAAAAGTATAGTTTTCTCAAAAATGAAGAAAGACCCTTCCAGCAAATGGAAACACATTTGGCAACAATTCATTCACAATAAAACACACATTACGCCCTAGTTCATCCAAATATTCCTCTAAATCATTGGAATCGAATAAAGCTCAAATTTCTCGACCTATAATTTCATGCATCAGTCGTCTTAAACTAAATCACTTGCGGCCCTACCTTTTCAAAATAGACATTCATGAATCTCCCAGCTGCACATATCTAATGAAAAAAAAATTTAATTGTTTATTGGGTTGATTTTTATTTTTATTTCAAAAATTGTTTAAGATCTATAAATATTAATTATTTTATTTCATGGTTTTGCCCTTGAGCTTCTCAGTAAAATTCTAATGCGGAGGCACAAGAGGTGTTCGATATTTGTCAAATATTAACTTTTTTAAAAATGGGCGCCGGGTCTAGATGACCAAAAGATAGTACGACATAGGTATATATACTAACCTTAATGTCGCTAAATATCAACAAAAGGAAAACAAAAGAAATTTACTTCAAGAAATTTTTCTAATGCTCATTTTGAACAAAAATGTCTAAAAAAAAACAATCAAATCTGCCTTACATTTACAGAAGTAGGTAAGCATAAATAAAATCTGCTCTAAATTGGCAGATGCAATAAATTTAAAAAACTTTAATTTTAACTCAAACCAATAATGTATAATTTAATATATAAAGGACAAAACGAAAGTAACGCTGTATTTACCAATAATTAACAATGAATTAATTATTAAGAGAGAGCTACGTAAACAATGTGTTTTACCAATAACTCATAAGCTTGGAACACAATAAGTGACTATATAAGTAAAACAGTTACTTTGATGTACGTCCCAAAGCAACAGGCAATTATGAATATATGTATTTTTAAATAATATGGAGATGCAGAAGCTATGTATGACTGTTACTCGAGATATAAAACCTGTATTTAAAGTATTTAGAATCAAAATTTTATCAAGATAAAGATTTTGGTACTAATAGTCAAAATTAAATTTAGGAGATGGAGATGTCTACAAATACCTTTAAAAATTTGTAACCTGTGGGAACATTCAACAATATAGGAAAACAAATAGTATCACCTGTATACCTATAAGTTATTAAGCTACAAATATTAGAACAAATGAGTGATTTTTGAATACAAATTTACAGGATAAAAAATATTTAACAAATTTAAAAATACTATTGTGCGATTGACGATGTACCCTGACCCTGACCCCCTGACCTGTAAGCCCACAAATATAATCAGCTATATATAGAAATCTCAGTATAGGAACATCTATTTCTATGAGTTGATAAGCCACAGTCACCAATATGTCAAGCCACTCTAGAAAATTTTATTTAAACCTTGATATTTTAAAATCTGTATTGAAAAAGCAAAAGCTAGACAAAACATATTTTAAATAGATAATCACATTTAAGAATCAGTGGTACTGTGCTATTGTTAATGATTAAGTGAAAAGCCCGCAAATAAAATTAACCATATAGAAATCTCAGTAAAAGAACACCAATTCCTATTAGTTAATAAGCAGCAGTTATCAAATCTAGCACTAGAGAAATTCTATTTATATACTTTTATATAATATTAAAATATATCTTGTTTTTCAATTTTATATAAATCCGGTCTACCTTGCCCACGTTTGTATACTAGACCGTGATCGTTTCCTGGGCGAGAAGCGTGTGTCCCTGCGTAATTTTCCCTTTTACCATCCCGACTAAGAATCGCTATAAACATCTAATGTTAAAATTTACTTATACAATTCTTTCTGGCACAGAAACATATTTAGCTAATTTATCCTTTTTGTAAAAATACAATTATTACAAATGCCGTGGCTAAAACAAGAATATAAAATCAGAACCAACCAACCAAATATATACTATTAAAATAAAATAAATTTAAAAAGTAACATAAGTAACACATTCTAGGAATCCATTTTGTTGTTTGCAATAAAGGATTAGAAACTACAGTTTATATAGGATCTGTATAAACTTATTATCAAATAAATAACAACCTCAGCTTTGTACCTTAGTAACACTAATTAGTAACTTGCACTTCCGTGTACCGTTTCAAATTTTCATTCCTGTTTAAGCTGATGACACAGGTTCATTAGTGGCATTAAATTGTCCAACGTGGTTGGATAGGTTGGTCCGTGAGGGAAATCAGAGAAAGCATATTTTTCCTTCATCTGGTAGTTACGTATATGTCCTGCTAATTACTTGTTAGGCGGCTTCCGAGAATTAGAGTCTGGTTTTCAACATTGTAAACTAAAGATTAAATACACGAGCAACGCAAAGTAAACAAACAACCCAACCGTCACTTTTTCTAGATGGAATTTTGTTTTAAATGTTTATTAAATATTTTCTCCATGATCAATTATACAGCATAAACCACGGATAAAAAGAAATAATAATATTAATAATGGTAATAAAAAGACTATTGACATGTCTCCGGAAACGTTAGTTTTTAGGTACGATATTGGGAATATGCATTTTTTGCTTTTAAAAAATAAGTACATAGTATCAGTTAACTTAATCCGGGTAATACTATTATACAGAAGTTTTTAGAAATAATATATTCCAAGGGATATTTATAAATGGCCTTATGTTTTTTGTTGTTGCTCTTAACTTTTCAAGAATTTAACGTGTTTATTAATGTTGAAAATTTCAACAGACTCAGGGTATTTTATTACGTCAGAGAAATTGACACATGTGTACCATCGCCATAACCATAACACATGTTATATCGAAGTGTGAAGATTTTCGAAGTGTTTTAGTGCCATTTGATTGATAAGTGTTTATGAAGTGATGGACTGGGCCTCATAGTCGCTTGGCTGATGATGAATGTAAGGTAAAAACCTTATAATAATTGGAATATTACCACAAAAGCACTTATAAACATTGTGCAGTAACACACCTTAAATTACTTATTTCTGGTGTTTTCGCCGCAAGCCTTCTTTCGTTGTTGTCGAGCTGTGCGCGTATTCCCATAATCTATGACCCCCGTGCTTTATAATATAGCGTCATTTTGACTCATCTTTGTTTGTCTATGAATAGATGACCGAAATACTCGACTGCCTTGCTTAAGAGATGCTTCACGTATCAGGCTACGCACTTATATAGCAAAATTCCTCCCGATATTAAATTATTAAATTCTAACCAATTTCAAAGCAGATATAGACAAAGATCGCTCCTTGAGCAAAATAACTAAAAATACATTCTCATGGTGCGCTTAATTGCATTTTTGCTGCATTTCCTTTCTTCCCTTCTTGCTCCGTTCCCTTGTCGCATTGTTCATTTTAGGTATACAGACTTTTTTTTATTATTTTTATTAAGTTAGTTATTAAGTGTATGATTATTATAGGTATATTTAGTATGTGTTTTGTATTTACTATATTATAGATTTACTATCTACCTAACCAATATCAGACCAAGGTTATATTTAAGAGTAGCCTGGTCTTTCGGCCTCTCAGGTTAAATAGCGCCTTGTGTCTGATATACTTGTATATTTATTTATTTCTCTAAAAAAGAAGACGTTTATTATTATTATTACCAAATTCGAGTGCAATCCTTAAAAAACAATATTATCTGTAGTTTCTTAATTAAACCACTTACCGATCACAAATTTATTGTTACTTTTTATTTATTTATTTTATCCAGCGGATACAAATTCGTTGTCATCCGGACTATTGAAGAGCTCTGCTTTTCATACAACGACCAGGATATGTTGCGTCGGAAAGCCGTCTCACACAGAAGATGAAGGAGCTCAGCTTTGCGAAACTACTATCTGATTTTCTTAATAATGTTGTTTATTTTTTCATTATTTTTGTAATTCTTGGAGTCTGACCAGTATGGGTAGTTGTTATAACTAACAATGCACCTTCCATTAAGGGAAAATATAGATACATCCGAAAATCATAAATGTACCTGCTTCTCACACCCGCCCTCACGCTCGAATGTGTACCCGGAACATAGAATTGTCTTAATTTTCGTGCAGTTATATATTTTAAAAATTTATTTATTATCTTTTGTTTACTTATTTTATTTAGAAGGGACAAATCCGTTAGTCGTACCTTCCACTGAAGGGGCCTCCTTTTTCCATTCCAACGACCAGTAGATGTTACGTCGGGATACCACACGTAAATCATAGTGCGGAAGAAATCTTGGAAAGAGACAACTTGATTTTCTTAAATGATATTTTTTTTATTATTATTATTGAAATTCTAGGACTGATCTCACCTGACTACTATCGGCAGCTGGAACGATGCAGCTTCCATTAAGGAAAATTTTAGAATTATCAAAAAAAAAAATCATAGATTTAAAAGATAAATTGGATTGCCAATATCATTTCGCTAAAGACTTCACAGAATTGCAACCGCATGTCATAATGCACAAGTGCAAGGTCAATTTTATAACAACTTTGTGTTGTATTCAATATTGTTGGTATCCATCGAGAGGTGTCCCCTAAGCTCGATGGCCAGAGTTTGTTTAAAAGTATTTAGTTTTATTTTTTACTGTTAAGAGAGGGGGTCGAACTTTTATGTTATTATTATGAATGTGGGGCATAAATATTTCTTTGTCATCAGTAATATTAGTAGAACTATTTTCCAAAACTAATGACATCTATTTTTTAAATATTGGAGTCATTACGGTACGTTAAAGGGATTTCTGAGTGAGTTTGTACATGTAATAATAACATCAAAATAAATTTAAATTCTGTGTTAATATCATATTCTTTAAATAAATGTATTTTTGCTATATACGGGATGTTGTTATTACCTGTTTGTGTTACTGGGGTATGTTTTGATGCGTAAATTAAGTGTGGGAAATATTGTTCGCCTATGTAAAGGATGTGTGAATGACAGATATTAAGGTTTGGAGCAGATTGTTTTTATAAGAATTGTTCGGAATTTTTCAAGGCACATAGAATAGATAAAATAGCGGTTCTTGTGTATAATAGTTTCCCGAATATACAGGGATACCATCTAGTATTTGTTTAAAAACTAGAGGATATATTTTCATAGTTAAAGTTGGATTTTTAACGTATCAGTCTTTGAGCATTTTTGAACACTTCTTTTTCTTTTCCAAATACTTATCTATGGTAAAATGATGTTGCAGTGGCCTACTTAGTATATTTATAGGCTAGGTAGGGAATGTTGATTTTTGGGTAAAATTGTTGTTAATAGAACTTTAAAAATAGTTCTGGAATGGTCTCGAAATCAAATTATTTATATTCGGTGAATATGGCTGAAAATTGTTAGATATAAGTTGCGAGTTTCGTAGTTCTTAGAATATTTTTTTTTGAATTGGAATACATGGTTTGGGAACCAATGAAAGGATATTTATTTGCTGTTCTAGTAAATAATGGTTAACAGAAATAAAGTTTACATCCTCAATATTTTCCGGGTTTCGAAACATTAAAACTGTGTGTAATTCGATAGAAGATGAAGAATAAGATAAAAGATGAGTAACTACTGTTTTTTATGCTTGTTCGATTAAAGCATAATTTATGCAACGAACTAGTGTATCATTTTCTGTGTTTTTCTTACACTGGTTTTTAGTATTTTTATGCATTCTATAAAAATCTAAAACACTTTCGTTTGTATTCCCACTTAGAAAGTTTAGTTGCTGCGTTACAACTTGTCTGTTTCCACGATCTCCCAATTTCTTCCTGGGCTATTTTAATTTGACGCCAATAGATCCAAAAAACATTCTTTTAGGGATTCTTTTGAGGTACCCTCATGAAATTTCTCATAAAACTTACCTTCACTAGCTATAAAAAATTCTAAATGTTCACTATCAGTAAAACTTTTTAGGGTATGTGCAATTTGTTTTGCGATAGTAAGCGATGTCATATTAATTTGGGTTTTATCAATATTGACTCGGTTGTAGTTACGTTAGAAATATTTAGAATTAATTTTTCGAGTCCTGACCTTCATTTTAAATCTTAAGTAAACGAAACAATAAAAAATCAACACACAACAATTTGGAAAAAATGGGGAGAGGAAAGGAGTCTCATTGACGAAATGTTGTTTTGTTGGACCGCAACTGTGGATTTTTTTTCTCAGAGGTTCTTAAATCTCAACAAATACTTGAAACTGACGATCTTCTGGAACAGGTCTTTAGGAACATACTTTTCAAATGCTCCCAAAACGTTTTTTGAGATGCTACACACAATTTCAGAACTACCTATTGTGAAAAAATCTGGGGATTTACTGTGTATATATATAATTTGATGAAATATGCTCTTTTCGATCAAATTAAAGTACAAAAGTGTTTTTATTTAAAGTTGTAAATTTAACGCTGACTGCAAATTCTTTATTTGTTTTTGTAAATCCCCTCGGTTAAAAAAAACCTTCAAGTTCAGATTTGTCTTATCTCTTACAATACAGCTTGAACACCCAGTTCAAAATATATACCGAAACCCTGTACACATGCCGTCGCTAAAAGCTCATATTTTCGTAATTTACTAAACAAACAGCGCCCAATTGTTTAAAGATTATGCCAAACTGTTTGCTCTAAACTTAGAAAATGTTTTGTGAAGTTTGGTTACAAAATTATGTTTGACGATTTCAATGTAGATCCGGCTTTTATGGCAGTTATAAAACCAAGTTTGTTATTTGAAGTTAAACAGTAATTCTAAATTTAATTTAGTTACAATCCCAGCAAATTTGTGAGTCAATGCGATTGTGACGTACCGGAAACAGTGATAAAAGAAATTACTATTCAGATTTAGACGCGTTATAGGTGCCAAAGAGTTACAAATATAAATTTCTTGAAAATGATCTCGCGCAGATAACGCAATTTCGATATAGTAAACAAGGGCCAAATTTGAATAGAAGTTTGTTAAATAAACACAAACTTCAAGTATACTAATAAACAGCTAGTTTAAAGTTGTGAATTTTGTATGTATGTTTGATATATAGCTCTTATCTTCTTAAGCTTTAAAATTATTTGACAACAGTAAACCCCTTTTTTCGTAATGCCTACAAACTAGTAATGAGAAAATTTTCGCCCGTTACATCAGCTGTGACCCTGACACAATATTGAAATAGTTATTTTCCTAACAACTTAAAGCATATATATATATATATATATATATATATATATATATATATATATATATATATATATATATATATATATATATATATATATATATATATATATATATATATATATATATATATATATATATATATATCTATATATCTATATATCTATATATATATATATATATATATATATATATATATATATATATATATATATATATAGTATGTTTTTATTCCACGTACACCAACGTCATAACAAGAAAATGATCCTTGTTTGGAATATGTTTTGCATCATTTTAGTCAAACAACGATCGCGATTTCGCTCTTAGTAGAGCTCATCAGGCCGCCATAGACTAGCGAGCCCCGTGTAGGGCAAAGGCACAAAATGGAATCACAAAAACAACTACTCCGCTGGCTAATACCACGACCGGCATTGAATTACATTTTCACTCCTGGGTTTCGTTGGGAGCATTAAATGATAGTAGTTTTTATTCCACGAACACCAACGTCATAACAAGAAAATGATTCTTGTTTGGAACATGTTCTGCATCACAGCAGACACAATGATCCATTTTAGTCAAACGACGATCGCGATTTCGCTCTTATTAGAGCTCATCAGGCCGCCATAGACTAGCGAGCCCCGTGTAGGGCAAAGGCACAAAATGGAATCACAAAAACAACTACTCCGCTGGCTAATACCACGACCGGCATTGAATTACATTTTGACTCCTGGGTTTCGTTGGGAGCATTAAATGATAGTAGTTTTTATTCCACGTACACCAACGTCATAACAAGAAAATGATTCTTGTTTGGAACATGTTCTGCATCACAGCAAACACAATGATCCATTTAGTCAAACCTCATCAGGCCGCCATAAACTAGCGAGCCCTGTGTAGGGCAAAGGCACAAAATGGAAATGGATCTGGTAATTTCATATAGTGGGTGGCTTTTGGAAGTGCTTATGGTTCATCTTGATGAAGGTTGAGGAGGACAGTTATTCAAGGCCAATATTTTATTCGACATATCTTTTTTTTTGATTTGTGGAATCACGTATGTACCTCTCAGTGACAGCGGTCGATTTCCAGCCCTTAAGTCGCTGGGCATTAGTAATTTCTTTTCCAGAATCAGCCAAGATGGTAGCCGTGGATCGGCGAAAACTATATTCCGTGTACTGCTCTAGATTTTTGAGTTGTAGATATGCAACAATTTCTGAAGTCATTTTCCCAAATGAATTTATTCCAACACATTGTGTACTGCGCACTCCTTTTCAATACTGGACAAAAAACCGCTTGTGCTTAGTACATGTTTTACTCAAACTTGCATACAGTTTTAAATAATATCCTTCATTTATTTCATCTGATACTACAAAAATTCTTGAAATGTTATTTTGACTGTCAGAAATTACTGTCCAACCCAAGAATAGTAGCTACTTATAATTTTATTAGGCGCCTTTTTAATGAATCTAGAAACTCCATTTTTATCGATATTTTTGGTTTGTATCATACATTTTGCTTATTTATAAATGATGTTAACTTAAAATATAGGTTTAAATCCAAGTTCTTTGTATTTAAAGATGGAGTATTTGACTGGAATGTTTTTTGCAAGTCCGCAAAATTGGCCAGAAACAGCTCCTCCTTAACACTACTTGTCGCGTTGTTCTGGTACCAGATTTCAAAACTCTTTTCCATATTTTTGTTGAGATTTTGTTGGCAATAAATTCAACCTTGTAATACTTGCAGCCTCCAGGATAAAATCTGGTAACTCCTCATCAGAGCTGCTCATTTTAAAAATGAATTTTTAATATTTTACAATCTGATAAAAAAACGGTATGTGACGCCAACGTTTTACAGTGCTTGTTATTTTTTGTTGACATGAAAACGGAAAAAAAAGTTTGACATTACGTGTCAAATTCAACAATACATCTATTCTTGCTTGCCATTTAAATAGTTTATTTTCCAACAGGAAACTTTTTTGTTTAAGCTATCAGGAATTACGCATAAATTTAGGTGAAGTATAAAAAACTAATATTGCTTCGGCTTATCATTTAGCATAAAAAAATCTATTAGAATTAAAAGTGCCATAATTTTGAGCTTTTTAAGTAGTTTCACTTAAAATACTTTACACACGCCATGCGGAATAGTGCTACTTTACGCACTCTCGTAAAAAAAGTAATTTTCAACACACGTGTTTATTGCCAGTTTCATGAATGGTCGTGCTTGTGTACGACGCACTAAGTACCACCATGCACCAGTGAAAACTACTTGACAAAAATATGTATAATTAATGTAAACTAGATTTAAAGAAAACTTTTCTGCATATAGTACCAGTAGCAAAGGAAAAGCAGGATGTTGAACGATAAGTAAAGTAAGAAATGGGGCATTATAACCGCGGATCATTTTCACCAGATATCCTAATCAAGACATATTTTTTAGTACCTGCATAAATTAAATCAGAATGATTATATTATTCTTTTATAATTCTGTGAACACCACAGCGGCATGCTGAGCAATATGAGAGGTTATTTTTTTGAAACAAAAATTCCTTTTTAAACATAGCAACTTAAAAAATCGAATCTTTGAACAGGAAGTATAAATTTAAAAACGTAAAACGTAGCGAAGAGTAAAAACTTGTCGACAATAAACTTGATGGCATTGCTGAATGTCGGTGCCGATCAATATTATGTATTTCCAACGATATGCTATTTCCAGTATTTAATATAGTTTATGTTGATACTATGGTGTTTCAATAATAAGAGATATCCTTTAAAAGTTATGTAAAATATCTGCAATATGGAAGCGACCCCATTACGAATGAATTACAACATCAAACTCTTATAAAATAAATTATGGAAAATGGGCAATAATTCGAAAAGTCAAGATTAATTTACGTGAATTTATAAAAGAGTTTGTTATGTTGTATGTGGCTACGTTATTAACTAATCAGTAATATAAGATCGAATATAAGGTTAAATTAGACTAAACTAGTATAGATAAGTTTAAATTTAAGTACATGTGATCTTTCAGTCTAAGCTTGTTTGGAATATTCGAATTAATTTGACTTCTATTGTGGTAGTTTAGAAATTTTGTGGTAGTTCATGTGTATTTTATAAATGAAAAAAAAAAATGATTTAAACAAATATCTGCGTAGCTGGTTGCAGTGCTGAAATGTTAAAAGTTACTGTGAGAAAGAATTAATAAATCATGAAATCTTGAAATTAGCGCGTGTCAAATTGGAAGCACTATCCGACCTTTCGCCTTCCATTGCACCAAGCATCTTAAGGCTTTTTACTTTTTAGACCTGAAGACTAAACGACCTCAGAGAGATTCACGCGGGGAAGATTGTACCGTGTTGAACCGCCGAAGATCATTAAGAAATGAAAACGCAGACATTCTGGTCCTTCCAGCAAATTAAGGCAACGCCACAGTCGTCATGGATAGAACGGGATACGTGGAAAAGGTAACTCAACTTTTGGAAAACACCTATAAGATTCTGCAGACTGTAACAAACTTTTTCATTGGTTACAAAGTTTGGTTCACAATAAACAGGTAGAAACCAATTTAGCTTAAAAATATTTTATGTTTTCTAATTAATAACATGGAACTCCAATTTACCTATTTTAATAATTTCAAAAATCAAACACTTGGACTATCAGACACTGGAAATATCCGAAGGAATATTCTAGTTTGGATAATAAACGCTGCATTTGAAAATTATTTCGTACATAATCTTTATAATTTGAGTCATAGACTATGATATGATTTCTAGATTGATTCCTTTTGAGACATATTACATGGATTTTGGTATTGGGAACAATTCAGAGTGTTCAAGTAATTAAATATTATCCACTTATTGATTTTCCTATCATTAAAAACCTTCACTGCTAAGAAATAATTTTGAATTGGAGCCATGTTTCGGAGTGACATACAGGGGTTCTATTTTTTGTATAGTCCGAGGGAATAAAACCGAATGGAACGGCCATTTTAACTATCTTTTGCAAAACTTCAAGTTTGAAGGCAACATGAGATAATTCTCTAGTGGATGTTACTTAATATTTTAACTTAGTCAGCCTAGATGCTGGATTATATCCGATAAAATTTCTATTCGGTAATGGATAAATGCTTTCATAAACTATGACATCTGGTAAGTTCTTTATTCGATTGATATTTGCAGAAATTCCATTCTTGGGTGTAAAAACGTGGACTTATAATTTTGTTTCAGGCTTTTCTTTTTTCTTCCTATTTAAAATTTAATATTGAAATTCATTTGGAAAATAAATCCATTCATTCTAAGGATTAAAGTTAGTTAGTTCCTGAGCAAAATATTTGCTGTTACTTATTGACAAAGGTTTTCAACTTCTGGAGTAAGAAAGTTCTTTGCCTTAATGTGTGGTCAATTTTCTGGACAAGTACTGTGTGACCGGTTTCAGGGTATTACAGTTCCTTATTTGAGCTGCGGTAGTCTACAAGATATGACGCCGTAGCAAGGACAAATTCCAGCTTTGAGTTGTAAATTGGTGTAGTGGCGATGCATTAATTTATTAGGAATTACATAACGAGTAATAAATCCTGTAGTTACCAAAACCTCTCTTCTCCATACATCAAATTAATAATTATTTCCTAAATTTCTGTAAATTGTGTGTTTTCCACATTTGTGTATACCTATTATATAATAGTATTTTTATAAATCAAAATTTAAATACATTTTTCTAATTAAGTAGAACATCAAAATTCATGTATAAGATGAACTGAATTTACATGACAAATTGTTTGACAATGTTATAGTAATCGTAACTTTAATACCATTATTAACTTATCAACATTTTGTATATTAGATTTTTCTGTTTTCTCTCTTAATATTAATCTGTTTTAGCTCCCAAAAGTATATAAATTATACATTAAACTGACATATCATTCCAGTTAAATATGACCATTGGTATTTTAATAAATTAAATATTAAAAAAAAATCGAAATATTGATAAAAGCTTGACATGAAGTAAATATTGGAATTGTGGGATAAAATGTATAATTTACTTTGCGTTTTATGTTTTCCTCTGATATGCTGTATGGACTACTATGATTAAAATTCTCTTATGTAACTTTGAATTGTTCAGTTACTGAAATAATGTTTTCAACATAGAAATTTTGCATAAAATCTATCAACCGATCATAAGTTGAGTTACATTGTTTGTACGATCCACAAGGACTTCATTTTAATAATTAAATTTCATCAAACTGATTAAAGATTAGCTGTTTAAACACTAATTTATATTCACTAGCGAACATAACTGAGTTGCACTGTTTGCCCGATCCAAAAGGACATTTTTGCAATTAACTTTCCTCACACTGATTAAAGATCAGCTGCTTAAAATGTATGTATGTGTTTGTTCAAAGGAAGAAAAATGATACATTAGGATATTCTGTCTATAGAAAATAGACCTATATAAATAGATCCTTAAATGCAAATTCTCATCACCATCCAGCATAAACGAAATCGGTTAGTACCTCACTAGTACTTAGAGCCATTTCGCATTCTGATTAAGATTTTCTAATCTCGGAAACATCGAAATTGACCGAAGCTCTGAAAGGAAATGGCTATTGGCAATCATTTAAAATATTCGGTACCCCAACTCCGCGCAAGGAGAATGATAAGGAGCCACCGTTAGGTAGTGTTGTTCTTCCCTACGTACATGGCACTACATACAAAGTAGGACGATTGCTAGGGTAGTGTAACATACGTACAATCTTCAATACACATGAGAAGATTGGACAATGTTTGCGATCCCCGAAAGATGTTGTGCTTTTTCAAACAGAAGGAGTATATACAATTCCTTGCTCATCTGAAGATGTCTATATGGGAGAAACAAGACGCCCAATATCCACTAGACGTAAGGAACATCAACGATATATTAAAAAGGAACAAATTGTTTAATCTGCTTTTGCTAAAGACCAGTATACCACTGGCCATGTTAAAGAATCTATTGAAATTTGTAAACATGCAAAAAACTCCATTAGAAAAACGTGTTACGGTCTACAACACACGTGGAAACCGATCTTACAGAATGTGCAAGGATTTAGATAAAACTTTTTTATTATTGATTTTATCAAAAAAAGTTATTCTACATAAAAGTTTGCTTATTATTAGACGCAAAACATTTCCATATAATTTACAAATTGCTCAAAAAAACACGCAAATTTTCTAAAATAGCCAAATTAGAGATCACAAAACTATGAGATAAAGCTTTTTGGCACGAAGTGTAGTTTTAGGTAATTTAATGGTCAATAGGTAATATACGTTATTTGTTATTTTAGGTGGAAAAATTATTCTTCTAAAAGTCTTGCTTGTCTGAAAAATAAAAAGATGCCATACAGGGCACGAAATAAAAACAAAAATAGGAGTTTGCAAAATAAATAAAATTCAAAATTCCCACTTTTAAGGAGGCTAAATTTAAAAGCCTGCAAATAAAGTCGAAATGCTTCTAGAAGTTTTTTGAAAATATATGTAGTTTTAGCGAATTTACCATTAATTTTCTCAAAAATTAAATCTATTACCAAAAAACTTCTGAAAGCTTTTTGCCTTACATCTGCAGGCTCTTTAATTTAGCTGTCTCAAAAATTGGAATTTAATTTTTTTTTCTTTTGTAGACTTGTATTTTTATATTTATTTCGTACCCTGTACGTAATTCTTTTTTAAATCTATCTTATTTTTCAGATAAGCAAAATTTTAAAATAAAAAAGTTGTCCATATGTTACCCAAACCCGCGCACAGGCTGTATATGTATTAATAAGACAATATAATAAGGGCTGTTATATAAGGAAGTAATAAGAAAACTTTGGGTTAATAATTTTGACTAAATCATATTTTACAGCCATTGCAACTTAATTTAAAACAAAATACTTTAAATAGGCTATCTTTTATCTTATTCCCAAAGATTCATTAAGCTACTATATTACCACAAAAATGCTGACTAAATTACGTAGATCTCTGCATCTTTCCCGGAAGGTCGGTGATAAATACCCCTCATGTAGCCGAAAACACCTTAAGGTCTCGAATTGCCTTTCCTCGCTGTCGCAGCCACAGATTAAACGGCTTTTTGCTCTCCAGATTAAGTTTGCGCGCCATGCACTTCGTCGCGTATATTATGTAGCCAGATTCCAACGTGAACCCTTGAGCAGTTTTGGATGCTTTAAAGCGCCAGATAGGGGCATATGCAATACTTTCTCGTTATTAGTTAATTTCGCGCACAACTTTTCAGAATTTATTATAACAAATCACCGTAAAAACTTTAGATACTTTAAGCAACACATCTAATATTTGAAATATATGTTGGCCTTTTCGCAACTCCGCCAAAATACCTAACTTTTGATTGATAGAAATATGTATTTAAGAAAGTTACTTATCTCAGCATGTAGACTAGTTTGCCCACGGAAGCTTTAGATACATAATTTACCTGGAATTTCCTTCTTTATAAATTTTTCCATTTATTAGGAATAGTGAAGTGAGGCGCAATTTAATTTCACACATAGTCGTATAGTAACACATATCTACCACCTTTTTAAATATTTTTAGTTTGCGCCAATTGGTTCCACCATATTGGATTCGTACCAATAAGCTTCTACCTATACCGCAATTGATTTTTTTGGCATAAATTGTATAAGTGGTTTTTACCCTGTATCACATTTAATTTTTCAACAAAATTTAAAGTGAATTGAATAAGAAGATTTTTTTATATTGAGTTTTTAAATATCATATTCTTTATCTCTTTGTCATATCACCGAACATTAACAAGACAAGAAGGAGAACAGTCTGTCGGAACTTTTATGTTGTGCTTACAATAATCCGCCGACGAATCCGAGAAAGTCATGCAGCTGCGCAGGTGCCAGGTTTCAAACCGCTAGCCATTAGCCATAACTTTTATGATGACCTATTTTGCTTTGTATGCATTAAAAGAAAAAGTGGGAAACGTCAAGTTGTTTAATTGATAGATCTTAATATAATTATAAAAAGTGCTGTTTGTAACAATTAATGAAAAAAGGAAATCAGTTGTTGAAAATTTTAATCCAAGATTGCGGCTTAATAAAGTATTTAAAAACTCAGCCTAAAAAACTAACTGTGCTATAGAGATAAACTAGTAAACCTGTGATACTAATTCAAGATGGCGGAACAAAATGGCGGCCAAATAAAATATCTGTAAGCTTGAAAAAGTCACCCTCTCAGGTTTTAGGTATTTTCAAGTTTTAGCGTCCCTAAACGCCAAAAAATATGTTTCATCAATTCCGTCGGTCTGTTCGTCAGTTTGTCTGCCGGTTTGTCAGTTCGCGACATAGCTTAGAAGCTACTCATCAGATTCGCTTCCATTTTAGGCAAAGATTAAAGGTCATATGAGGATGACCTGGTAAAAATCCAATATTCCAGAACAAGATGACGAACTAGTGAAAGGTTAAAAAAAACTATTACTAAAAAACTAATTATTCAATTTTCTCAAATTTTGCACAAAAATCAAGGGTTAGGAATGAACTGGTAACATTTTGGTATGAACGTAAGATAGCAAAATAAAATGGTGACCTAATTAAATATTTAAAAAATCGGCCTGAAAAAAACTACTAACTTATTAATTTCAAATTTTGTGCAAGCATTATGTGTGATATAGAGATAAACTGGTAAAGTTTTGGTACAAATTAAAGATGGTGGAACACAATGGCGGCTAATATATATTTTTTTAAATCAACTTAATTATTCAATTGACTTTTGCAGAAAAATTAAATGTGATATAAGAATATACTGGCATGAATTCAAAGTGACGTAACAAAATGGGGATATGTGTCAATGTAAAAAGTGCTTCTTGAATTAATTTTTAATTATGCCCAAATCAAGTTGGCATAGGTAGAAGCTAGTAAAATATTGGTAGGAATCCAATTTGATGGAAACAAATGGCATCCAATAAAAATGTTTAATAGATAGTAATGAGTATTGTAAGGTACTAAATTGGGCCACTCTTCACTACTCCTAATAAAATAAAGATTCATAACGAGAAAAGTTCCGGGTAAAGACAATTTACCGATTTTTTAATCGATAGCCAATAATGTAAACACTATTGCCGTCCGTACTTGAAAGATTTATATAGTCGCATGCAAAACTATTTTTTGTTAATATTGGTACAACGATATTTTTATATTCTTCGATCAGGAGTAGCAAAACTTTATTAACATCTTGGATACCATTTACAACGATATTTTTATATCCTACGATCAGGAGTAGCAAAACTTTATTAACATCTTGGATACCATTTGCACCTTCAACCTCATTAAAATATTTTTGAATAAATAATTTCTTAAATGCCTTACAAAATTGTATTGGGATTGGATTTCTCGAGTTTCTGCAACAGTTTCTTATCAGGCCAAGAAAAAAACAGAGATAATCGTAATTTTCAGCCATTTACCATTTACCAAACACAAAACACTAAGTACATTGGTAAATGCTTATTTTAATTTTTAAAAAATAAAAAATTAGTCTCATGTCCCACGCCGGCAAATGTAAAGACAAATGGTATATAGTAATGTTGGGTGGTATATTTCAATTCTTTACTCTACGATGGACAAGCTGTTTAGGCATCTCGCCCGGCAGCGACGTTGAGGGATCGAAAAAGCATAGCATCCGATATTCGAGTGAGATAGACATAACAAGGAGAGGTGCTTTTAGTGCTCCTTCTTGTCCTGTTAATGTTCGGTGGTCATATTTAACGCTTGCACTAAATCTGAAATTATTTTAATATGTACCAGTTCATCTCTATACCATAGTTAATTCTTATACAAATTTGAAATCATTCTATGAAATAGTTTTCAGGCTAAAATTTTAATTATTTTATTAAGCTATCTTGGAATCGTGCGACAATTTTTCTAGTTATTTTCTACGTATTATTTGATTTTTGTGCAAAGCTTGAAGTAAATTGAATAAATAGGTTATCAGGTTATCACCATGTGACGGTTAATTTTCAATCGGGTAAGTAGTGTTTTAGCTATCCAACAGACATGTTGACGAATTTGAGAAAACACGATTTTTGGGATCTAGGGGCCCCCAAATGTGAAAAACATTTTATTTGGCCGCCATTTTGTTCCGCCATCTTGATTTCTCACTACAATCTTATCAATTCATCTTTATATCACACTTAATTCTTGCACACAATTTGAAATCAATCTAATGAGTAGTTTTTACAGGCCGATTTTCTAAATATTTTATTAAGCCGACATTTGACATTTTTCTTTCGCCATCTTGGTTTTGTACCACAATTTTATTTCATTTCAACGTAATACTCGATTTTAGTACAAAATTTGAGGTAAATTGTATAAGTAGTTTTTTAGTAATAATTTGTTACCTTTCCGTTAGGTCGCCATTTTATTCTCCCATATTGGATTTTTACCAAAATGTTAACATTTCGTCCTCAGATGACCCTTAATTTTTTACAAAATATTAAGTCAATCAGGTAAGTAGTTTTTTAGCTGTGCCATAAATTGAGAAAACATGTTTTTTTGCCAAATAAGCACATCAAATGGAAAGCAATGAAAAAAAAAAATAAAACGGCGAATGTCTGAATGTGCATTATGTAATAGGTAAGATATTTGAATATAAGTGATATATTGGGCCTGCAGGACATTTATCTCCCCAAATTTCAATTAGGACAAATGGTATATTAACAAAGGCATTTTGATATGCGCCGTTTTTTTTCATTTTAAATTTAAAAATAATGCTAAACCTATCATGTACTAATATAAAAATCAAATGAATAAAAGGGATCTAGTTAGTTAGTTCGAAAATAAAATTTCGAAAGAACTAATTTCTAAATGTTGAAAAACATTTGTTTCGAATAACAAATGGTTCAAATTACAAACATTTTGACAACTAAAATATTGAATGCAACTAAGTTCCAATGACTATACATTCGAAACTAATAAGCTCGAAAAAAGATTGAATGTTCGATTTCAAAACATTCGAAAATAAGTATTTCGATTGACATTAAATAGATGATATATTTGATTTGCATTCTTTTAGGTAAAATTATCCTTTGTCGAACATTTTTTTATTTTTAAATTGAGTAGTAAAAGACATTTTATTAAATAAAATTATTATTTGAACCAACCAAGATAACTGATTTGTGGCTATGGAAGTTAAGGGAAAATAAAAAAGTATTAATTTTTTACAAAATATTAAGTCAATCAGATAAGTAGTTTTTTAGGTGTTGTAAAGTTTCCTGTTGGTAGACGGAATGAGACTCGTTGTTATTAACAATAATTCTATTAAGAACACTGATATGAATAATGTACAGTCCAAGGGCTGGACCGACAAGGTCCACCCTTGCCCTTACTACCACTTTGGTTAAAAGCTAGCGTATATCTCCATATGGGTGAATGCGTGATGTAGGACACCGTTACCAAGAGCGCGATGCAGCGTCAGCGTGCTCATTCTGCTTTTATTATGAATATGAAGTAACTTTAATGCCAACAACTAATACAGGGTGTCACTACACTACACCTTCCCCCTTTTGAAAGAATGATTATACTTGTTGAATCATTCTTACAACAACCTAACACAAAAGTAACCAAAAAAAAAATCGTTATAACTAATCAGCTTTTGACAAAACTTATACATTTAACATACTATTTAAAATGTGACAGGTAATGGCTTTCACTATGCGCACTTGTGAAGGACACTACTGTGTAATGAGTTAATTGATGCTTCAATGAATGGTTTGTTTTTTTTTATTGTTAATATTATATGAGTGTTTCTTGTATAGTTTTGTCAACCAATAAAATATAATAAAATAAATATAAATAAGCAATATAATAATATATAATATAATAATCTATGAATAATAAAATAAAACCAATACGCAATATAGTATATAATAAAATTCCAAGTTAAGTATAGTCAATAATTATACCCAAACACCTACAATAAGCCAAACAATAATTACAAAGTTTATATATATGCATATAGTCGGGTGTGCGCAAAAAGGTAATATAAAATGTAAGTTTTATTATTCAAAACTCATTATGTACCTATTATAAGTTACACATTAAGTGATTAAATTCGACAATTCGAATATTTTTGTATTATTGACAAGGAATACAGTGTATATAATTTTTAAAGTCATATCCGAATAGATGCAGTTATTAGGTATATTTTGTTCAGGCTCAAATTATTATGTAATATTAGCTTGTAATTACAAAAACAAATTATTACTAGATTGAGATCATTAGATGCTCATTTTTATTGTGTCGTAAGTAGCTTAATCAAAAAAACAAATATTGTCGTTACTTTTACTGATTATAACTAACTTTTTTTTTTTTTATTATTATTAATATTATTATTATTATTATTATTATTATTATTATTATTATTATTATTATTATTATTATTATTATTATTAGCGCATTTGTAATTCCTTTCTTCAAAGATTTTAAAATCTCTACTACTTATCTTATACTTTACTTACTTTGTCCGTTAATCACTTTATATATTATATTTTCGTATTTTTGTATGCATTTCATTAATATATTTACATTATAGTTTTTTCCAGTTCCCTCGGCGACGTACCTAAGTCAGACGCTGATCGGGATTTCTGGCTTACTATATATATATATATATATATTTTTTTTTTTTTTTTTTTTACAGTCCACTTTAACAGTATCTATTAATACTTTTGACGTCTTGAATTCAATGCTTCGTACGATTTAAAACTAGATTTTTGATATGTATATAAGAAAACCGTTATTAGACTGCGGGTACCCTATTGTGCAATAAGCACTACTTTCATCATTTCTCGTATTATTTTTAGGCACATGCACTCCCTTTCATCAGCCTACATACCTAGCTTAGGTAATGGCGCTAACGCCCAGCTTACCATTAATGAGTGGGAAAGTGCTCCTATTTCTTTTCTTTTTACTTTCTATGCAGACCAGCTAATATCTATACGCGTTTAGAAATTTTATACATTTTCGGGTGATCAGACCAATCCTGTATAATTTCTAACAATTTAAGTATGATATTAACTGTTGCACATTCCATTTTATATACTCATACATTCTTTAACCATTCTCATCTATTTTGCCATTCCTAACAACAAACTTTTGCTCATCAGCCATTCATTAAGGCCAAGCAATATTTCCTCGAAAAAAAAAATCTAACAATAATGATCAAGTTTTGTTTTATCAGCGCTAATTTTTTTTTGTTAATATTTAGGTAAATACGGCTTAATTTCACAACTTTCTTAAGTAGAAGTAACTTTACACATATACGCTGAGCTACTGTCTAAGTTCTTAGAATTTTAATAAAATAAGCTTTTCGTTGCGTAAGCGTTAATAATTTTCCCTTTTGGTTTATTAATGAATTTACTTATTTATGTCACAGAATTATGGTAAAATTCGACTTCAAATTTTTAATGCTCTAATAATTATTGAATGTATTAGAAATATAATTGAATATGTTTTGTATCTGAATTTTGTGCTAGCCACCTAACGTTTAGCCAGCATAACCTGCATAATCTGCTCTTATTTATTTTTGTAACCCTATTTAGTTATCTCGGGGTTGTCAAGTATTTTTTTTTTGGGGTTTCTAAAAATTTTCTTTAAAAAATATTTCAATTTAATACGAAAATATCGTTTAGAAAAAATCCACTTGAAATTAAAAGAAAGAAAATCTGGGGGATTTTTTTTTTTCATAAATATGGCGAATTTGTGGAATTACTCAGCTGTGCCTGGGGATATTCAGCGAGGCAACATGGCAACGTTGAGACATCTAAATACTTTGGTAGACGTTGCTCGATTTTGATTAAATAACACATACAATGACGTAACCAAGGGGGCTTTTCTTTGACGATGTGTATGTAATTAATTACTATATTTATAATACCTATTTATTATTAATATACTTATTATTTATTAATATTAAATTATTTATTAACATTATTATTTATTATTATTATTTTATATACTTCAAAATCAGGATAGCAGATACGCCAAGGGGTTTACTAGCATACGGTCAGATTAGCAAGTTCTCTAGTATGGATATGTTGCCGAAGGAGCAACTGAATGATGTGTGAATTATATTGCTTGCAGCTCAATAATCATGAATTTCATAAATATGACCCAATGCATATGCTGCATATTATTTAATGTATCTTCTGATATTAATTACCAATAATTTCAGATATATAAAAGTAAATCTTATTTATTCTGTACATTTTACCAGAACATTTACGTCATGTTAAGCGTTAGTGTACTTTTATAATCAATAATTATTATAAATTATATTTATTTAACATCCAATATAAGAATAGATTAACACAATAAATAACCTTGTTTAATTGCTGGAATGCAATTAGTTGACAAAATCCACCATCAAAATCACCATATCAGCAGAAAATCTAGGACTGTGTTTGTTGCAACAAGTGTATTTGTAGGCTATGAACCTAATGAGCTCAAGTTTTAATACATAATGAAAAATTTATAAAATTATTAAACTTTCTTGGAAGTTCAAGCATCTAATTTAGCTTTTATTACTATGCAATATTAGTCTTAAAACATTTTATATTTTTACCATTATAAATTAGTAAAAATAATCAACTCGCTAGTCTTTATTTAGCACAATTTCTTCCTTAAAATATATAGAGAACGAAAAATCAACCAAGAATTAGTTATTAAGCTGACGAAATTACAAAAATAAGACGGGGTCGTCGATATTTGATTTATGAAGTGAAAAGGCTTATTTTACCAATGACGTTTTGAATTAAATTTCAATTATCGTAGTTACAAACAAGTGTAATACATATTTAACCTATGAAAACTGACCATTCTTAGTTTGGGTTAGTTATGAATTAAAAGCCCATTTGTCAGTCTATGTGACAACCAAAAATATTTCGTTTTAGTAAGTCATGGTTAAGTAATCGTATCGAAAGTTTAAGCGAGACTTCTGTTCAATCAACCATTTATTATACATTAAACCATGTATTTTTAGTCATTCTTAGATTTCATATTTATATTGATTTTGAACCAATATAAGTCTAAATCAAAATGAAGCAATAATATGACAACTGCAAAGCTAAAGAAAATTTTAGGTAGTTACTTATTTAGAAATTTACTTATTTTGAAGTGGCCAAAAACTTATTTTTCATTTACATTGAGCAATAAATTAAATAATAACTACTTAGTTTAGTAAGACGTGACAACGCATTGTTTTGGAATGCAATAATTGTTTTAGTAGGTAACAAAAACAAAATAAGTAGGTTAGCCTGACTTTGCTTAGTTATTCACATTTTAAATATTACTTTGTTTGCTTATTATTCGCAATTCATCTGATTGATATGTAAAATATCATTTTCTTAGACAAAAGATGTTTAATAAAATAGCGTAATTAATGATAATTACACCAGCGTTATCCATCTACAGCACTAGCCGTTTTCGCATAACTCTACGAACTTTAAAAAATCATATAGGATAATCAGCATCTAATGTCCAATATGTCTGTTTTATTTATTTATATAAAATATTTTAATATTATTACTTGTCAGATAGCAAGATTAAGATAAACATTATAATTATTAATTAGCACTTGCTTCTAGTTCGTGAATTAAACTTCTTAGGTTTGGTAATACTCATTATTTTTAAAATAAAATATACCTCCTATTAAATATATATACGTTAATATTCGTATTTTTATGCAATATTACACCCTAATCTAAAATTTAACACTACTTAATAAAAAGATTTAAACACGCCCTTATGTTCCAGATGACCATTGAGAATTAATTATTAATTATTCTAGTACCTTATGCCCACACTCGATTTTGCGACTTTTAGTTCCTTATCATATATTTACATACTTTAAAACTCTACAAATTCCAGTAACTTCTACATTTCCATTTCCATATTATATAATTTCTTTTTTGTATCTTGCACCTAAAAAAAGCTAAAAAATAAAAACTCGTTCTGGTCCATATTATGGTGGTCTTCATCATTCAGTTCTTAATTTATCAAATTTGGCCTTGTTATCTAGTGAAGTAATATTTCAGCAGGCTGGATCTTTTAAGGCACTTACGGCAGGTTGTCCTTACGGATCGTTTAAGGCAGGGTCGCCATGTAAAGTTTCCTGTTGGTAGACGGAATGAGACTCGTTGTTATTAACAATAATTCTATTAAGAACACTGATATGAATAATGTACAGTCCAAGGGCTGGACCGACAAGGTCCACCCTTGCCCTTACTACCACTTTGGTTAAAAGCTAGCGTATATCTCCATATGGGTGAATGCGTGATGTAGGACACCGTTACCAAGAGCGCGATGCAGCGTCAGCGTGCTCATTCTGCTTTTATTATGAATATGAAGTAACTTTAATGCCAACAACTAATACAGGGTGTCACTACACTACAGTGTACCTACCATGAATTGAGAAATCATGTTTTTTTGCCAAATAAGCACATCAATTAGAAAGAAATGAAAAAAAAAACTAAATAAAACGGCGAATGTCTGAATGTGCATTATGTAATAGGTAAAATATTTTTTTCCGTTACGGAAGCTTACATAAAATTAAATGATTTCCCGAGCACTAGAGCATCGCAAAGAAAGAAGAAGTCAAGTTTGTCGTTCGTTTGATTATATGGTAAAGTTCAGGAGCGGAAAAGAGTTTATACCTTGTACCTGTAAATTCTAGGCCCCAGTTGGTAAGGCTAAGTCCGAGCTGCGACGCACGAGTTGAGAATTACTTCTAGATTAGATAATGTTGTAACCTGTAGCCGAGTTTCATTACACAATTTTGGTAGTTTTAACTTTCGAATAAGCATCACTGGTGCCCCCACTTTTAAAATGAGGAGGGATTCTTGAAGGGTTTAGAGAGTGTAGGAATTCGACAGAATAATTAACCGCATTTTCTTGGTTTATAACTAAATCTATTGAGTAGTAGTTTTTTGCAATAAAGCTAGATTTATTTCATCTGCTGTGCTATTTTTTGAAGATAATATAGCTCGTTCTTTAAACCAAGAAGCGGTTTTATTTTGACAACTTTCGAGTCCACTATAAACATTTAAGGGGTAGTTTGACCCCCTTGGAAACTGATTTTCGAAAACTCCCTTCTTATCAAACCTCTGTACTCTAAAATCAAGCTGCCTGCACAAGCTCAGCTTTCTACACAAACGGTTTGAGAAAAAATTGCAAAAAATAATCAATGACCCGATTTTTTCAAAAACCTAAATAAAAAACTTAAAATATGTAATAAAATAAAATAAAAAGCAGGTGTTCAAGTGTTTTTCCGAATAACTAACCGTTTTTTAAACAAAAAATAAAATATTAAAGGGTATATTTCAGCCCCTTGGACACCCTGTCTGGATTTTTAAAATTTTTTAAAATATGTAAAAAAAAGCATATTATGTTCAAGCGCTTTCCGGATAATTAAAGGTTTTTAAATAAAATATATTATAATATTTAAGGGATGGGTTTACAACTTTGAAAACATTGTATGAATTTTTTAAAAATCCCAAAGTATTTAAAAAAATAAATTAAAAAACACGTGTTCAAGCGTTTTTCCGAAAAACTGACCGATTTTTAAATAAAAATATTGTAATATTTAAGGGGTGGTTTCACCCCCTTGGAATTTGAGTTTTGAAAAATCCCTTCTTATCGAACCTCTACACCCTAAAATCAACCTCTATGCTAAAATTCAGCCTCTTACCTCAAGCGGTTTGAGCTGGAGCATGATGAGTGAGTCAGTCAACTAAGTCTTTTATATATTGGTATAGATATAGATAAGAAATAAATGCTGGATTGTGAATGGCAAAAATACTGTAAGAAGGGCAATAAGACTCCGTATATTTTATTTTAAGGTGAAGCGAAGTTTTATATTTCATTTCATATGGACATTTGCAGATGTAAAAAAAAGAAAGCAATGTGTCTAATTCCTAAGACAAAATATAATAAAAATCAAAATAAAATTTTGACACTATATGTTCCAAAACCATGGTTTCTTAAAGGAATATTACTTATAAATAAGCTTACATTTGACCTATTTTCAAATATCCTAAAGTAACTTACACGGCATATTACGACATCAGACGCTGTGCACTTCAGTATTAATTATATGCCTTTCCTTAGTTCGCATGCATACCTAATCTTGTAACACAAGAAATTCTCTTATATCAAATTTATATAGCAGAGCACTGGTAAGGTAAGCACTAAAGCAAGGTGAAGCGTAACTAAGTCCGTTTGAGCCTCAGGTTAATTTTCCGACTTGACGTATTCATTCTCATTACTCTAGATTTCACCCCTTGTCGTGTGTTTCTCCACCGTGATATTTTATTAAAACCTATCCATCAGTAGCGCCCTGTGACATGCTGTGAAATATTGGGCTTGCAAGACATTTATCTCCCCAAATTTCAATTAGGGCAAATGGTATATTAACAAAGGCATTTTGATATGCGCCGTTTTTTTTTTTTTCATTTTAAATTTAAAAATAATGCTTAACCTGTTATGTACTAATATAAAAATTGAATAAAAGGGATCTAGTTCGAAAACAAAAAGTTCGAAAATTAAATTTCGAAAGAACTAATTTCTAAATGTTGAAAAACATTTGTTTCGAATAACAAACAGTTCGAATTACAATAATTTTGACAACTAAAATTTTTAATGTAAGTAAGTTCCAATGACTATACATTCGAAACCAAGAAGTTCGAAAAAAGATCGAATATTCGATTTCAAAACATTCGAAAACAAACATTTCAATTGACATTAAATAGTTCATATATTTGATTTGCATTCCTTTTAGGTAAAATATCCTTTGTGGAATATTTTTTTATTTTTAAATTGAGTAGTAAGAGACATTTAATCATATAAAATTAATATTTGAACCAACCAAGATAACTGATTTGTGGCTATGGAAGTTAAATAAAAATAAAAAAGTATAACTTATTAGATTAAACACCACTCTCATTGCGATACTTACCTACTTAATTAAATTAAGAAATCAAATTTATAACCTTACGTCAGAGGATACATCTAAAAAAAGTCGGTAAATTTCCTTTACTCGGAACTTCCCTTGTTAGGGGGTTGTTAGATTCTCTTAATTAAGGATAGCGAAGTGTGACCCAATTTAGTTCGGTTAATAGTCGTTTAACACATTTTTTTTATTGGGTGCCATTTTGTTCCACCATTTTGGATTCCCACCAAAATTTTACAAATTTCTACCTATGTCACACTTCATTTTTGGGCATAATTTAAAATATATTGAATAAGTACTCCTTACAGTAACACAGCGCCATTTTGTTCCGTCATGTGGAATTCGTACCCGTTCATATTTGCATCACATTTAATTTTTTCGGGTCGATTTTTTAAATATAAATTGATATAACTTGTTAACCTGCTAAATAAATCAGTAAATTGGATAACTAGCTTTTTTCAGTAATAATTTTTAACGGTTTACCATGCCACCATCTTATTGTGCCATATTGAATTATTTATAAAATATTAACAGGTTATCCACATATGACCATTAATTTTTAACCAAAATTTGAAGTCAATCGTGTAAGCAATTTTTAAACTGTGCGGCGAACTGACAGATAGGCACACAGACTGACGGAATTGATAAAACATAATATTTAATGTTTGACCTAAATTTCAAGTTATCCGGGTAAGTAGTTTTTAAGCTGTGCCGCGAATAGGCAAACAGATCCACGAAATTGAGAAAACATGTTTCTCGGAATCTAGGAACCCTAAAAGGTAAAGATCTGAAAAAATTTCGGAGGGTGATTTTTTCACGATTACAATACTTACCTTTTACGAGGGAAGTAGTATAAAAAAGAGAATAAAACCAGTTTTATCTAGAAATAAACCAAAAAGAGTAAACTAAAGTTACACCCAGCAACACTATGTACAGATCTAAATATACTTTGGAGATAAGAATACATTTTCGCAAATAAAATAAAATACAATATTTAATTCAGTCGTTCATTCATTAGGTAAAATTGTGCTTGCCTTTATTTTCAAATTTAGAATGCGTCAAGTACCTTCATATTCAATTCAGAAGTTAACTTAGAACCATGAAATTCCCATTTATAATACCCAACAACGAACACATGTTTTTAAAATAAATAACAGGAGTAAACTCAATTTTTTTTTAAATAAAAAGTAGGAGTACATTCAGTTTTTTACAAGGGTTCAGATAAATTTAACTAACTTTCAGATGCTATAAAATCAATTTCAGCAATAGCATCATTTAAAAAAATGAATGGGGTGAGGCTGATTTTAGTTATAGTATCTGACTGACTTTTATTATTTGACTACTTTATGTGACAACCTCCTTGTGTTTGATCTATATACATGGGCTAAGTGTGTTTTTCTTTTACCCCATATACACTGGTTTTTCAGGTATTTTTATATGGAAAGGCAAAATTATTTATTTTTTTGTAGAATTATTTTTTATAGTACATTAAAGAGTTGTAAACTTGTAAACTAGCAAAATGCTAAATAAGGGAATAATAGAGATCTCAATCATAGATAAAAATATAGATAAAATGATCCTAAAGTTGGATGTATCATTATTGACAAACAAAATGGGAATTTAAATTAAATTGAATAAAATTTAAATTGATTTAATTAAATATAAATTATTATTTAAAAATTAATTTAAAAAATGTTATATTTTAAATATAAGTCTCTTCATAGATGAAAGTACTTGTTTCAAAGAATTTTCTTTTGAACACCATTTATCAAATCGAATGGTTACCTATATATTAACTTATTTGTAATAATAAATATTTAGATTAATCCGACATTGACCAGCCAGTCGGTATATTTCCTTGTAAGGGAAGAAGATTTCTAGGGAGCTACCCATAAAGAAAAAACGGTTTCTCCGGTTTAACTTTATAATATTTTTTTTATTTTTGCTAACAACTACCAGGAAATGTTCTAAAAAAATCCTTGGTCTACTTTTTCTCTGTAGATATCACTTGGTAATAGCAAAAAATATTGATCTTAATTCCTTGTGTAGGTTTTAAAATTTTGACCTGCTAACTATACCGCTTAGCATTGTAATATACATCGTATGATATCATATAAAACGAAACAAGTAAAACTAGAAAAATATGTTAATTGGTACATTTTCGTTTCCAAAATCATGTTTTATTTGATTTTTTTTACATTAAGTATTCATATGATATTTTTAATTTAAAAAAATGAAAACGGCTATTCTAGATTTTCCCTTAAACACACAAAGCTAACAGTTGAGCTCTATTGAATCCTTGTTGGCTAGACTTGCTTAACTAATTTGATTATCTTGTTATTGGGCCTCATTACCTGGCACACATGAGAAGCTCTTGGATATAATGTTTAAAAGACGTAGTCGACAAAATAATACACCTAAACTTCAGTCTATGTTATTATATATTATTGAGTATATTAACAGTGACATAATATAAACGATTAGAAACTATTGTTTCCAAGACGCCCAGTTTTTTGTTCTATCCGTTCTTGGTATTTTTTGCGAAGTAGAATAAAACGATATGTTTATCAATTCCTGAGTTAAACCATAGTTGTTTTTCTTGTAGTAATTTATTCCATCAAAATGGTAAGCTAGTTGCTTCTACGAATATTTACTTACAGGAAAGTAAATTTATAAAGAAATGTGATATTCACATATACTCTCAACATATCTAGATCTACACTAGGTTGTTAGTGTTATTTTGTATTTTGAAAAAAATAAGCGTTATTTAAACGTTAGTGTATTCGTAACCTTGGTTAGCCTAATCTTGGTTATCTGAATAGTTGATCTGTTAAAGATTATATGATCTAGAATAACACTTAAATAACATTATTATTTTTTAATATTACTAATAATATTATTTACCAGCATAACACTCAATATGTTATTATTAATATTCTCGATTATTACTAGAACATTGCTTATATCTGATCTTTTTTTTAAATACAATATTAAAGCAAAATTTAATTACAATAATTGTTTATACAGCAATTTTTGTCCCTTATTAATGTTCTATAGTTGATACGTTTTTGTGATACACACAATTTGTATTTGATATTTATGAATTTAATTTATACCTAAACCAAATAAAAACTTATTTCCTGTAACATAATGTGTAATATTATTCCTTATAAGTTTTCGCCACTTGCTTAGCTACATGAATTTAACATGCACTACTGATATCAAATTATACACAATAATTTTACACCCCATTTGATTTCGCGAAGGAACAACTATCCCTTAGTGATTTCAGGCTTATGCAAGCAGAAACTCTAGCGAAACTATAGCCTACCCGAGTTCTGAGAATAGCTATTTACTGCCTAGAGCAAATTTTATGATTTGATGTTTTCACTATTATTACCCCATATTTCGTCTGTATGCACTCTGGTGTTTCAACAATATCCCGATTTCAGTAGCGGATCATTTCCCAGTTTACTGTTTGATTTTAAACTATGTTTAAATTTGCGACATAGTCATATTCTGTAAATTATTATCCAAATCTAACATTATATATATCCATTTATTTTCCTAGTTTGCTGCAGTGTAGTTAACAATTTTGGTTAATTTTAACAGTCCTGCTTGAAACCATATACCATTGCTTTCTTTTTTACAAAATCAAGGTTTTGCTTGCTGCAGCGAAGTGGTTAAACATTTTGGGTTACATTCTATTAGACAAAGAACTCGACTGCTGCTTATAATGAAGTATGGCTTGGTGACTAAAATGAAGAAAAAACAAAAAACTTAGCGTATTATTCCATGTAGGTAAATCCCTATATATTTTAATATTCTCTTTTGAAAATATTTTATGCAGATTACCTGTCTTATTTCTGTATTGACCAATATAAATGATCCCTTCTTATCCATTCTCCTTTCACAACAGGTTGAGTTTCATGATCATGAAAAGATGATTTTGCTCCTGTTGGTGACTCTTGTGTAATTTTGTTGTATTATGTTTTGGCGCTAGTAGTACTCGTCTCTCAACTAGTTTACTAAACTGATGAGGTCGATAAGTCAGAAACCCGTGTCTATAGTTGGCCAATGTGCTTTAGCGGTCATCCCAAAAAATCCTTTTTTAAGTGTCGACAGTGAAAATCAAGAGGCGTCAAGTCCGGCGATTTAGCGGGCCATTCTATTTGACCCCTACGTACTACATTTTTGCTGTCCAAATTCCCAGCTATAAAAATAAAACGTTCTAATCTATTGTCACTAATACTGGCCCACATATTTAATTTCATAGGGCGTTGAGTGCTTGTTTCTCGTATCCAGTGTGGGTTTTGATCTGCCCAGTAACAAAAATTAAGTCGATGACAGTCCCATTTAACATAGATGTTACCTCATCGGAAAAAACACATGTGATAAAAAACATGTTATCTTCTTTTGTATTATACTTAGCAAAAGTTCATTCTACGATCAAAATCGTCTTTTAATTATTCTTGAACAAAAATTATTTGGTAGGGATGATAGATTTTGATATGTGCTATCGGTTTGGAAAAATTATATTTCTCAAAACAAAAAGCAAGCTTATTTTTTTACAAAATCATTGTTTTGTTTGCTGCAGCGAAGTAGTTAAAATTTTGCCTAACATTTTATTTTGAATAAGACAAAGAACTCGAGTGCTTATAATTAAGTACAGGGAATATACTGGCTTGGTGACCAAAAAGAAGAAAAAACAAAAAAGACTTTTCATGTAGGTAAATCCCTATACATTTTAAGATTTTGTTTCGAAAATATGTTATGCAGTTTTGGCGCTAGTAGTACTTGCCTCACAACTAGTTGACTAAACTGATGAGATCTTTAAGTCAGAAACATGTGTCGATAGTTGGCCAAATTCCAATGTGTTTTAACGGTCGTCCCAAAAAATCTTTTTTTAAGTATTGGCAGTGAAAATAATCAAGAAGCCCCAAGTCCGGCGATTTAGCGGGCCATTCTATTTGACCCCCACGTACTACATTTCTGCTGTCCAAATTCCCAGCTATAAAAAAAACGTTCTAATCTATTGCCATTAATACTGGCCCACATATTTAATTTCAGAGGGCGTTGAGTGCGTGTTTTTCGTATCCAGTGTCGCCTTTTAATTATTTGTAGATTTTTAGATAGATTTTGATATGTAATATCGGTTTGGAAACATTACATTCAAATCTACTTTGTTTCGTCAAACAATCTTTGTCGTTTCTAGAAATCTCTTATTATTAGTAAAGTTCTCTTGGAATTATAGACATTTTAAGAAGTATACCATGACACTGACTTTTAAAAAAAATTGTTACCAACTTGTATTTCAGTCAGAAAACACAAAATGTAGACAATTTCCTACGTATCGTAAATATCTACCAGAATATTTTTTAAACTAATGGATTTAGCTATATGACATGATATATAATAACTGTTTAGATTTATTAGAAGAAATAGCAAATATATTTAAAAAAAGGTTATTCCATTTAAAAAAAAAAACAAAATTCTAGTCATAAGTTTTTGAGCTACCTCTTATAATTACACGTCTCCTTTGCGCCATTGTGTATATATATATTAAAAGTCGTGTTCCTATGAATATCTGAAGTACTTTCTACAGCAAATTGTTAAGGTATTTTTTTATTAATTGCGTAAAGAATGGTGTGACTGATATACGAGTTAATCTCTAACTGTGTCCGAAAAACCAATTTAAGTAAAAAATTGGCCTTCCAATTTCACCAGAATTTTCTGTGTATTCTCAGTCAAAAATAGGCAAAGTTAGTTCTTTCAATAGCCCTTCGCTCCCAGGTTTTTTTAGCAATAGATTTATTCCTCTATTGCAATACTCTGAAAAGCTATCTATATAATTGTCATATAAAATAAAATGTTTAACAATTAATATATTATTTTAATTTTTACAATCTAGGAATTAAATAAAACAACATACTAGAGACCAAAAAACAAATATTGCACAAACCGCGCTCTTTCGTGATTAATATTTGTATTCTTGCTTATTTATTTTTCAAAAAATTGGACCAAAATTTGGACAAACACGTGCATGAGTTAAATTTTATTGTAAAATTAAAATATATGCGGCTTCATCTGTGTAGAAGTGGTCGATATAATTTATTTCTGTATTTTTAAAAAGAAGAAATATTTGGAAGGCCCTTTTTATGACCCATTGGTCAAAAACAGGTTAAGTATACTTCTTTAAAAATAAGAAAATTTAATTTTTAGTTATTAAGTCTATCTATAATTTAAGTTAAAAGTTAAATGAAAATCACTAAATTATATCCTAGCCTAATTTGGCTATTTTATAACTATATTGTTGAAAATTACCTACATAACATAATATTTTACATTTGCTTTTATAATAATAATATGGACTATTAACCAAAAGTTGGTAATATTTCCGTTCATTTGTGTCTTAAAACGACATTTAAAATAACCGTAAGGGAAATTTTTATACAAGAATTGGTTAAATATTGTACTGTACTTTGCAATACTAAACCCGAGCCTACTGTATAAATCTTAATGGTTAATAATTTTACTGCTACGTATTATACTCTATCTTATCTGCCGTAAATAACCGACTCATTTAGCAATACCTGCATTATATAAGCCAGAACGCCAGAGAACAGAGCTTAAGAGCAGGTATTTACTGGCTCCGGTAAATTTTAAAGTTTAACGTGTCTCCTTTGTGCCTAAACCGTTGTTTAGTTGTTCAAAATACGATTTTCCGTATCCTATAGAATTATTGATATTTTTTTTATTCTTGGTTATTTTTTATATGGAAATGAAATTATAATATATAAAATTGTTATAAAATGTTAAAAACTACAACACACCTTCAATTTCATAACTTTTAGCGATACTAATACCAAGGAGTGTTATAAGAGGTAATACCCGGCAAAACATTTAACGATTTATCCCTTGGGTCTCATTGACCTTGAACCGTTAACTGGGATTTGCAATATTTCCGGTTGTTAGGCCGTTTCAGCAGAAACTAGTTAATAATCCTAAGGTATTGTATTTTACGGGTAAAAATAACACATTTTTAATGTTTAAGAGATTAAAAGATCGAAAAACTATCTACTTTAAAAACTACTTTACAATACACACACTTACCATCCAAATTTATAATAGGTTTCCACACACAGCTTTGTTATTTTTAATTCGTTTAGGAAGTTGACACATACTAAAACACATAAATATTGCCTCAAGAAATAAAGAAACACTGTTTGCAATAATAAACACTACGTATAATACTTATCAAATACAATAATTCTATGCAGCAGCCAAATATCCAGTCGCATAACCTTATAATTCCAAAAACGTGTACTCAGGATTGCTTGCTGTCAATTTCTTAAACAAAGAGTTAAAGTCAAAGTAGGCTTTGAGATGGCAAGACCGGCGACTAGCGCACAGTGGTTCGAAAAAGAAAGAATTAGCAGGACACAAGGGACACACAAAAATGTATTTAACAAATAAGTACAAGATTGTATTTTTAAGTTTGTAGTTTCTTTTGAGTGTCAAAATCCAAAAGCCTGGTCTAATTTACTTTTTCATGCTTCGTATCTATTTACTTTTGGCTTTCCTTGTGTCATCCTAAATCATTTAATATCTTATCTGAATTATTATAATGACTATTATTTTAGTTCTTGTAGATGCACCGTATTCCACCAAGTTGTGGCTAAATTTCGAGAAACTGGATCAGTAGCCAATAAAAAACGCAACATTCAAAATCCCATAAGAAACGAAAGAACGAAAACGATGGATTTAGAGCAAATTCATCTGGGTCCTACGTTAAGTACCCGCCAATTGAAAACTGTGTCTGGAATTAGTCGACGTGGTATCCAATGGATTCTTAAAGCCCATAGTTTCCATCCGTACAAAATACACCTTGTGCAAGAACTTAATGAAGTCGATTTTGATCGGCGATTACAATATTGTGAAGTTATTAGTGAACGAATTATAAACTATGAAAACCCTCTATTCAACATTGTTTCTCTGATAAATGCTCTTTTTTTTAACTACATGGGAAATCGTCATAACTGCCGATATTGGTCCGATTCTAATCCCAGAATTTGTCACCCAACAGCCACAAAAATTAAATGTTTGGGCTGATATTTTTGGTGATCCTATAGTTGGTCCCTTTTTCTTGCCCGGAAATTTGACAGGTGAAATGTATTTACAATTATTACAAGTCGCCATAGAGCCAGCGTTAACAGCATTATTGCTGTTAACTTACGCAAGAATACGGAGTTCTTCTCTCTTAATTTTAGGGTTTTAAAAACTTGCGTTTAAAAAACAGCACAATAATAAATAACAAGAATGTACTTACGCGTCACCTAAGTAAATATTGATAATCGCCACCTTCACTCTCCTTGCCGGAATAGAGGTTTTGCTCAATACGTTACGGCACATTCTGCAATATTTCATAAGTAATTTGAAGTCACTCATTTAAAATTCTTTGTTGCATATCTTGTAATGAAGTCGGTTTAAGTGACCCCATAGAAGAAAATCTAGACGTGATAAATCTGGTAATCTTGGGGACCATACAATAGAACCTCTTCTTCCTATCCATCGACCTGGAAACGTCTGATCTAAATTTTGTCGAACAAATACTGCATAATGCGGCTGGGCACCGTCCTGTTGGAACATCAACCTGTCTTCTACGTATCGCCGATCATTCTGATTTTCAATTATTTGAAAATCAGAATTATTTGATTGGTTGATGTTCCAAGAGAACGGGGCCCCGCCACATTATGCAATATTTGTTCGACAAAATTTAGATCAGACGTTTTCAGGTCGATGGATCGCAAGAAGAGGTTCTATTGGATGGTCCCCAAGATCACCAAATTTATCACCTCTAGAGTTCTTTCTACGGGCTCACTTAAAAAGCAAAATCTATGCGACTCAACCGACTTCATTATAAGATTCGCAACAAAGAATTTTAAATAAGTGTCTTCAAATTACTTATGAAATATTGCAGAATGTGCGGTAACGTTTTGAGCAAAACCTCTATTCCGACATGGAGAGTGAAGGTGGCGATTATCAACATTTACTTAGATGACGCGTAAGTACATTCTTGTTATTTATTATTGTGCAGTTTTTTTAGACGCAAGTTTTTAAAACCCTTAAATTAAAAGAGAAGAACTTCGTATGCTTGCCTAAGTTAACAGCAATAATGCTGTTAACGTTGACTCTATGGCTTGCTTGCTTGTTATTTGATATCATTTGCTAAAGGTTGTTTAACATTTTACTGGTTTGGATTTTTTTTACTAATACAATAACATTTCAAACCACTGTGCTGCGAAAGGAGGTTAAATTTTTAGATTACAAAAGTACAAAACGAACACTTTCATGTCATTCGAGAAATTTTGTATTTTACTTTCAATTTTCGTTTCTCTGCCTCTGTGGTACATCTGTAGTGGTAATCTGTGATAATATATGAAAATAAAATCCCAATCGGCAACGCCTTAACGTTCACGAAACAGGACTTACATTATCTTTAAGATTTCAGTCACAACGTATCAAATGGTAGCTATCTCCAATCGTTTTCAAATGTATATTAAACAATTATTGTTAATGTTAACTCTAAAGCTACGGGCTTACATACTAGTCGTGTGTGGTTTTCAGGAGGTCAATTTGAGCTAAAAGCAGCTTCTTTATGTTACTAAGCGTCCCTTGATTCCTGTCTATGAGAGTTGCTTCTATAAACGTTTATTTTTGCCAGTGCTGCTGCCTTTGCAAATTTTGTATCTTACCTCCATTGTATCCGGTGTTGGATTGACCAGACGTGTTCGGCTCTGCCCGATTTTGACGACTATTCCCTTTGGGTCTGATTAAAATGCCCTTTGACTCTTATTCTAGGAGGGCGTTTTGTCTATCCAATGTACAAGTCACCACATTCACACTGGATTTGGTAAATGCATTCTTTTTTATTATCGATGTCCTTTGGTTTACTTTTTTGTCAGAAGGCTTCTTAACGTATTTCCCGTTATTTCAGAGTAACCATTCTGAAAAGTTAATAGGTATTACAATATTAAAATTACAAAATGACCATCATACATTCCGATCTACAAGAAACAACACTATTTCTCACAATACCCTAAATTAAGGGACCATCTGAAAAGATTCAGAGCCAGGAATTTCAACATCAATGCCGCTTTTAAATCGGGAAATACGTTAAGAAGCTTTCAAACTAAAACTAAGCCAAGAAAAAATAATACATTTACCAAATCCAGTGTGACTGTGGTGACTCGTACATTGGAGAGACAAAACGCTCTCTTAGTATAAGAATCAAAGAGCATTTTAATCATACTCAAAAGGAAGAGACT